>JAAGVU020000008.1:16157746-16168217 GCA_011763525.2 Mormyrus iriodes
ACTGCAGTCATGCGCCATTTGCATTTGGGTAATGTTTACATTCTCAGCTGATTTCGGTCGGTGAAATCAACAGGGCAGACCAACTGAGGAAGCATGTACAAGAAACAAAAAAACCCATCGTCCGCAAAAATCCACAAACCAGCAAAAATCCGCGATATATATTTAGATATGCTTGCATATAAAATCCACGATATAGTGAAACTGCGAATGTCGAAGCGCGATATAGCGAGGGATCACTGTATACAAACACACACAGACACAGTAAAATGTACCTGCACTCCCATGAGAATATACCCAGACTACACCTGAAATATTTACTGGAGAAGGATAACTATGTAACACCAGAGAGCGTGGTGTGTCACCATAGGTCAGAGCAGATGAAAAACACATCTGTCCATTTATCCCACCAGAGTCACTGCGGGGGACCCACAGCCTATCCCAGGCAGCACAGGGTGCAGAGCAGGGGTACACCCTGAACAGGATGCCAGTCCATCACAGGGCACACAAACAAATGGGAAATTTAGAAATGCCAATTAACCTAACTGCATGCACCACATGGAGAACGTGCTTCTTTCACACATACACAGGTGAGATTTAAATCCCCAGCCCTGGAGGTTTGAGGTAGCAATGCTATTTACTACACCACCCATGAAAGATGCAAAATGTTTAAATTTTTAATAACGTCCCTAGACTAGAACAAATGTATTTGTATATAAAAAAAAGTATATGAAGAATAATTTAAAATGCTTATTGTTGCATGGTGTAAGATTAAATGTATTAATTTATTTTCTCTTTGTGTGTAATAGACTCATGAATTTAAATTTTAAATTTAAATCATTAAATTAAATTTTAGAAAAAGGCACCTTATCCAGGATGACTTACTCCCTCCTGAGAATTTACACCCTTCTCAGGAGATGTTAAGTCCCACCAGTTTGAATGTAGGATGAATCCTGAGAATGCTCTAAGATGTCATTTTTCCTGAATTACTTTCATTATTTGCTTGGCTGATACACCAATCATTACTGTGTCTTTATATTTCGCCTCGGAATTTGAAACATTCGTTACCAGACAGCTTCCTTAACAACTAGACCATTTGTGCATTAAAAAAAAGAGAAGAAAAACTTAAGCGAAAGTTCTTTTACATCCCTCCCATTCTGAGAGAAAAAATATAGATACCACTCCTTGTTCATCTGGAAGTAAACATAAAGCTTTGGAGGCACAGTCTATGATACATCTTACTTCTCTTTGCGGCATGGACTGAGTTTGATGGAGCTGTGCTCAAATAGGGGAAAATGACATTTTATCACACTAGATTGAAAATGTACACCAGCTTCGCTGTTCGCATTAAGATATTTTGCATGCATGCACAGTGACTGCATCTACGGAGGCTTTTCCCCTTGCAAATATCATTCTGCCCCGAAATGGAATATGTAATGGTCCTTTGTTTTATGAGGTATAGAAAATAATGGGCAGCATGAATACGTTGATGGTGTTTTATGCCGGTTCTCTCTGCTCAGTTGGCTTGGAATGAGCTCATGTTGAGAATCATAAGGCACGGCGAGTAGAACGCTGCATGATTGCTATATTACTAGATTATTGACTTGAAAATTGCCTCCCCTTCATTCCTGTTTATTATGAATGTGTTTGTTTCCTCCTTTAAACTCCCCAGTCTAAAATGGCAATTAAGGTATATGATGAATAAGAGACAGTGAAACTGATTGCTAACAGTATTATTTCTTATAATATGTGTGAACCGTAGAGCCTGGCAGCCTCATAAACATTTATAAGATCCAGCACCTCAACGGGGACTCGACAAATTATTAAAATCTGCTTGCCCAAGGAAAACATTCCTTTTTTTTTCTCCAGAACACAATAATTGCATGGCTGCAGGATCCTGCTGTAGCGAACGCCGGGCTGCACGATCTCACGTCGCGATCCTCTGAAATGAATATTGCTAAATGCCGCCGTTCCTTAATCTTACAGAAGCATCTTTAGGAAAGCCCACCTCTCACCTTGCCCGCTAAGCCATTCGCATCAGTCGTTTGCCGTATCGCACACCCATCTGATACGTTTCTCCGCTCAATATCGGCACCTTTCGCCACGACACTATGTGCGTGTGCCGTTTTTTAAAGCATAAACATATAATTTCACGAGGGGCTGACTTGGTTCCCGGCTTATATATTCCTGTTTCATTTCATGCTCACGTACTAGAATGTGCGACTCCGTAATTGCCTGCAGAAGATTAAGCTCGGAAGCCTCCTTATCTGGCCACATCGGTCAATTCATTTTCAAGATTTTTCCGAGTAGGAAAACTGTGGGCTTCACGGACGTAAAGTCAGCGTAAGCAGTGCATGAACGGTTTTTAGGCCTGCAGTAGCTTGCATTCTGTAATTCTGTTTGCAGATAGGTGAATTGGTTATTCCGTGTGGGTGTGTACCCGGTGATGGACTGCCTCCGTGTTTCCCGGGGACAGGCTCCAGTCTGTGTGACCTTGTCCTGGGTTAAACAGTTCTGGGAGACGGTTGGATGGATGTTACCCTTGGGTGTAATCAACAGATTCCAATTCTGAACGCACAATCACAACATCTGAATAAAAATGTCTTATTTTGGACAGCACATCTGAAGGACTCATGCAGGGTTTGAGAAGTTTCTTAGGACTATAGCACTACCGTTCGTTCCACAAACAGTACTGACATCTGTCAGTGCGCAAGCCCACAAAGCAGTGCCCGATTTAAATAAGAATACACTGGAAAAGACGTGGTTTGCAGTAATGGGAAATCAGTAAACAGAACTATGATATTTTGTACTCTCTTTTTTTCGATTAAGGCTGAAGGCTGGAGTGAAGCGTTCAGTTTAATCACCAGATTATGCGAAAACTAATGGGTCCCGGGGCGTCAGCGGGGTTTATCTGGGCGACACACCCGCGCAGACCCTGCAACTCACTCGGCAACTTCCTGGTTACAAACTACAATTATTAAAATAGATTTCCCATGGCAACTCATTATACCGTCAGCTCGAGCCATTATTCCCAACAGCTTTTAATTCTGTTCATGTTGTTTTAAAAATAAAGAGAAAAGAGTATGTCTCCGAATTCCGCTAGTCTATAGCTACACTGGCAGCGAATGGCTTTACCTCTCGTTGACCCTCCCCCCATGTCCTCCCGCCGCTGCTCCAGTTGTCTCTGTCTGTTTTCCCTTTCTCCTTGCTTTCTAATCCTTCGGCATGTTTGGGTCAGGACCACACTGGTCACTAGAAGGCGCGTCCGGTATGGTCGCCCACTAGAAAGTAAACGTCTCCTTTTTTGTAAGGAATCCTTCCTCCCCTTCCTCGCGTGATAAAAATGGCGGCAACTTATTTTTTATTTGAGCGATGCGTTGCAACTGTCATTTAAGACATCCAAAGTACTTAGCGCCCCGCGAATGACGAATAATAACAATAAAAAAACTTCACTCCTGTATAAGATGTAAAAGCAGGCGTAGAAATAAATGCCAGGAAGAAAAAAAATGCTGACAATAAAATTGCGGAAAAGGGTTGGTTTTGTTGTGAACGTTATTGAACGTGGCTGGAGTGAAAGGCAGTCTTCAGCCAGGACGTGACAAGCCGCATTGTGCGGAGGAACGACGCCCCGCGCAGCCACATGTCTCTGTCTCTCCGACGACAGACAACGGCGTGAAAACAGTTCGTCAGCCTTTGTTCCTGGGAGAAACCTTTACCAACCGCTCTTTAACTAATTAAAAGATGACAACTGCTGCATTTACAGGGGTAAAGAAACAAACTACCTGTCAAGGTTGCGCGGGAACACTGTCAGATTAATTTCCCCCTTTGTGTGTCTATAAAATTTGAAACTGCATAGTAAGGTGGGGAAGGCGGGAACGTAGGCGCTGATAAATTAACTTTGGCGGGAGTTCGGTACGTTTGAGGCACGATGGCGGCATAATGCTGCCGAGACTGAAACATACACGCGATGACGGCGGTGGGGAAAAGTCACCCCCCCCCCGAAAAAGTGTAAAACCACGCTCCGCCATCGCAATTATAAGAGGTCAGGGTCACTGCAGATGAATATGTATGAACAGAGACAGGCGTAAAATGTAAAAATTGTACAGCGCTGTTCCTGTCACAATGGGAACCTCGCTACAGTACTGAGACTTCTCAAAGGCTGGCTCCCAGACAAGAGCTCAAAACTGAATGCTAAGAGCAGTAAACATCTAATTAGAGTAAGAAACTTGACCAATACTGAGCTGGGTTCATGCACCCAGCGAATCACAGTATAATGTATTATAAATTACTCTGAAAAGGATATGGAGTATATTCATCAATCTGGAACAAAAAAGATGTTTCGCATTTTACCTAACTTAACTGTTTTATCATGGGCAAAAAGACAAACCGTTGAAAAAGCCAGTCTTTTTCACAGATTAACAAACACAGTAGTGAACAGATACAAAATGGCTAATGATGAAGATCACTTAAAGGATTGTGTTGTAATCTTGGCATCCTGTCAACTTCCCTTCAGTCTATGCATAGTTGTCACACACATTCTGTGAGTGACATTGCGCTGTCCTTCCCCAAGATGACTGGTTATTTTAGTTTTCTGGCTAACTGCTACAAAAAGGGATGTGGTTATTTAAACCTCATCCTTATCAACAGCATAATGTGCCAACAGACCTGTAATCTCACTGTCATCATCAAGCCTCTGACTTATTATTTTTGTTCTGATTCCTTATTAAGGCTATATTGGCATCAGTCATTTAGGTTCTCTCACATTTGTTGGTACATAACTATTTCAGCCATAAACTCAAACTCAGAAAATCTCCAGTCAGGTTTTGGGTTCTGTCATTGCCCTGCTGAGGCTTGTAAACAATATGCTCTCATTATTTGATAACATTTTCTTGTTGCATGCGTATCATCTGTATCCTCTGACCTTAAGTTAAGGACCAGTTATTAACGCAGTAGATCCCGGTATGGGTACTCTTGGTCAGTGTTTCTGCATGATTTTATACTTAAGACCCTACCTATTCTGCAGCTGTTATTGCACATTGTAGGATAAATTGAGACACAATTCTGCCATCCATCATACACATTTTTTAAAAACAGATAGCTATTCTTGATATGTGGTCTTAGCCCCAGTGTCCCACAAAGCTTAGTCCTCGGGTCCTCTGCCACTCTCTTTATACAAAATCACACCAGGGTGCTTTTCGATCTCCAGTACTGACAATACACAACTCCACATCTCAAAGAAACCAGGTCAACTTTCAAAAATGCTAGTGCTGCCCTTAAATGCTTGTCTGACACAAACAAATAACGAAAATGTGTTTGTAAAGACAATTATGGCAAATGTATTGAACTGTTCTTTTAGTAGGCAGGGTTTTTAGTTGCAGGGTCGATAGACTAGCTGCATGTAATTCTGCTGGACAGGTGACTGTCTGTGTAAATTTCTTTGCCAGACCTCACCTGTTTCCATATTTCATTCTTCCAGAATGCTAGGCTCAAAAGTTACCCATAACAGATGCGTCAATAAACATTATGTACTAACTCAGCTCATTACGTCTCTGAAGGCTAGCTTTAAACTTCAGATTGTTTTAGGATTACAGTTACAGTTGTGTTATATGCATTTGTTTATCTAAGATTTTATCCAAGATTTTAATAGGACCAGTTTCACTGTGAAACCTGAATGAGGATATATTACACAACGTAACTCAGTCCTGCAAATTATTAATGTTATTGATGTCTGGATGGTCCTAAAGATTCGGTAGCAACTGGAAAATGTGTGTATCTGGGGGTGGGGTATATAAAATAACGATCCCCGTGTCCCAGATGACTTTTTACAATTGAGACTGGCAGAAACATGCAGACTGGCGCTGTGACATGCATTCTTCAAGCACCATCCAAACACTGCTGTCCAGTCTTTGTCATGCACCTTCACACACGCACACTGACACATTCCCCACACGCAGTAACAGATAGTGGCGACACAGCCGGGTGCGAGGGAGCAGCTAATGGTCATCGTCTTCATGGGCAGGGGGTGTGGAGGAGGGGTTCTGCTACTGGCCGTGGACCCATGACATAGACTTATGATGGTCAATAACTGGGCAACCATGGTGGACAAGTGAACTGGGCAAAAAAATTGGGGGAAAAAATTATTTATTCGCATGTATATCCATACCAGCTTATAGTTTAACACTATTGCTCATTTACGTGGTCGAATAATGTTCCTGAGTTTTTCAGCAATGTGTCCGGCTCCATAACAACTTTACCCGTTACTGTCTCAATGTCTACATTTCCTTGTCCGCCATGACATCCCCCACTTTTAATTACGTTTCAAGTCGCTGGTGATGGCAGAGGATGGGAGGCAGCAGCCACTCTAATATCCGGGGGCGTCCTGCAGGAAGGATCCACTCCTGTTTTAGCGAAAAGAGAGACAGAAACAACAACAAAGAGAAAGAAAAAAACAAATGGGAATGCTTAAGACTCAGTTATCCGGCGTGTTAAAAATGTGCGGGATCTGTGTCCGTGCATCTGCACCCCGCCCACCCCCTTGTCTTTTTTCCATTCGGACATTTTGAAGCCGAAATCCGTTTGATTCATTCTCCCGTTTCACCCCCCCACGTCTCTTTATCTCCCCTCCCCGTTCTCTCTCGGTGTCGTAATGGGATCTGCAGAAATCATTCAAAGCCTAGATGTAATTTACTGCTTGCTTGCCGCGCACAATGCCCCCCCCTCCCCCTCCCCCCCCAATCGCACAAGGTGCCCTGCGGATGAACTAATCATACTTGAAATATTATTTCTGCTTCTCATTCCACCATTTCATGAACAGCCCCAGTTTTATGGTGCAATGGATTTAACCCTTGCCTGACCACAGTCCCACAAATCTCCTTACGGGGGGGCATGGCTGACTGACAGCCGCAGTACGGCAGAGTGGTTAATATTTGTATGTGTATGATTTTTACTGCATGATGTGTGTTTGCATTAATATCCTCCACTCCATCCCCCATTTTCTCTGCTCGACACACCCATATGGGGATTGGCGGGCAGAATGTGGCTGCAAAGTCCCACAGTCTGGACCTGAGAGTGCCACCCTGGCAGAACTTGACTGAAAGAGCCCATTAAGCACAGGGTGTTTTTCCCCGTGTACAATCTTCAGCTGTGACCTACCAAAACACACCCGAATGTCTCAGACTCTTCAAAGGGTACCAAGAATGATAATTCTATGCTGCAAGCCCATATATGCACAATTCATCAGACGCCAGGGGTCAGAACATGATTAATTATAGCAATATTGTACTTGTTTGATGCTGTCAGATGCATCCATCCTTCCATGCATCCATCTTCTATACTGTAGAAGTAAACAATTAAATGTGCTGAATGATTCCTGTCTCTATATACTTGTTTATATCAGCGATCCATTTTGACTGATCTCTACATTTTAAAAGGACCTCACATTAGTGGAAGTCTTTTATTTAACTAAAAATCAGAAGGATGCAATATTCAAACTCTAGGTCTACTTATTTGGATGTATGGTTTGTACAATTCAGTTAGCTGGAACAGAAACGGATAGCGCGACAGCACTGTTTGCAGGAAAGTGACAGGGATTTGTATGTCGCCCTATTGATCTGGCACCATCTCCATTGATCTCATGTGGGATGATGGTCATTTCGATTAAAGAATAAGTCTCTTAACCTGTACAGGACGTTGCGTCATCAAGGAGCTCTCTGGGGCCCGTTCTCTAAACACGGTAAATGGATTAGGAGGGAATTTCCTCTATTATGCAAACTTCATTTGGAGATATATAAATCAGCATTTTCTTTTACATACATCTTGGATTTATGCTGCACTGTCTGGTAAGTAAAGCGCTGTGACTGAACTGCTATTTCATCCTCGGCTAACAGAGTTGTTTTGTGATTAAATCACAGGGGCCACACCAGAGATTTTGGGTCCCCATAAAAGCATATCACATTGGGCCCTCAAACCAGACCAATCCAATTATGTGCCAAATTTTTTAGGGTCCCTGTCACTCATGGGCCCTTGGAATTGTTGTAAATTTCCCCTTTTGCAGCACACCTGGGCCACACTACAGATCACTATGATTGTAGTGTCTACAGCTTAAGCTCAGTTGCAATGCCAAGCCTTCGATTCCCCTGGTCAAGATTGTTTCCCTGCATGGGTGGTAGTCAGCCAAGGCACTGCGTCCTTGTTTGAGAAAATTTTACTTTAGGAAAATCTTCCGTGCTCTACCAATTGGAACATATTTTAAACCTAATCTCCACCGATGACCAGGAACTCCCATTGCACATTTGTTTCATTCAGCAGAGCAGAGATTTTGGGCCCCGTATCATATTGGGTCCCCAACCCAGCCCAATCTAATTATGTTCCAAATTTTTTAGGGCCCTTGTCACTCAGGGGCCCATGAAATCATCCTGACTTTCCCCCCTTTATGACATCCCTACAACAGAGTATTGTAATGTGGACTAAAACACTGAGCATCAGTTTGTTTTTTACAGGGACTTCATTTGTTTTTACTTTACCTTTGCTTTCATGACTTTTCTGAGCTGAAAGTTTGGTAGAGTGAAAGGTAAGTAAGGCACAGTGAACACACTCCCATTTTATCCCTGGATAACGGAATTGTTTTGTGATTTGTTTTGTTTTTTATTGTTTTTGTTGTTGTGTGATTTGTTTTGTTGTTGTGTGATTTGTTTTGATTTGTTTTTGTCTTACCTTTACTTTCATGACTTTTCCCAGCTGAAAGTCGGCAAATGTGCCAGTGCCATGTGTGACAGTCTGGGACAGGGGCACAGTGTGCCTCTGAAGTCATTCTCTTCTTCCTCCATCACCTTGTGTCTCCTTCTCTACAAACATGCAAGCTGTAGTACACTGACACAAGTTCATTCAGAAACCTTAATGGAAACAAATACATGACGTGAAGTGATGAAGCCGAAGCAGGTCACTGAAACACCTCTTTTATCACTCTTGTATAGTCTGTTTTGCTATTGGGCTGTGCACTTAAAACATGGTAATAGCTCATCCAAACCCAGATGAATGTCTGAAAATGGGCAGGCAAGCTCAAGGGATGCTGGCAGACAGGATGTCGAGGTCACCCAAGCGAGCTGCTCACCGTCTGGCCAGTGTGGGGCGACTGACAGAGAGTGAGACGCTTATACAGGGGCAGGGGTGTGGGGGGAGGGGGGTTGGAGTGGCAGACAGAAAGCAGCTCCTTGCCGCTCGCTTGTAGTTAAGGAGCACATTTACTTCCCATTGATTTCCAATGTTTTAGTCAATTTCCTGTCACTTTTCATTGCAAGTACATGGGATCTCAGTTTAGCCGCTTACAGGAAACCTGAGAAACTACAGGAGGTCCGCGGAAGGTGCCGGAACGTCCCCACAAGTCTCTTGTGGCATCCCAGGTGCTATTCAGCAGTGCATAGGAGGATCCTGACCCCCGGTGATGGACAGTCGCCATCTGGTATTCCGGGGCATTTGCCCTAACTATTAAGCATTACACATTGAAAGACGCTATATTTAATTAGGAATCAGACAGTGCTGTGATTCTGCTTTTTCAGCCTTCAATTTTGTTTTTAAATTATGCGCAACTCCCTCTTGCATCGACATCCTGAGGTGGAAATAAGCTCCTTCTTCCTGCCATTTTCATAAAGAAAAATCTCCTCCTCGCACAGTACATTAAACCTATTCTTATTTTCTCCCTGTCCCTCCTTTATTGCTTCCAGATGCAGTGGTCCTGTCTCGCTCGCTGGCAGATGTGTTAAATAATGGCCTTTGTTAAGAGTTCTGCTCTGGTTCAAGAGGAAACCATTGCCTAGCTGTGTTCTCTGCAGAAATGAAAGAAAAAACAGAAGAAAGGAATTAGTACTGCTGCCAAAGTCTTACTCACAATGTTTTTGCCTTTAGTAAAGATTTCTTGGTGCCTCATATGAGCTTTTTCAGACTTTATCACCTTGTTAATTTCTGTGTTCGGTTCCATATTCCTCACCCCGCCTCCCATTCATTCAGAGACACACACACACTGTAACCAGGGATCCATGTAACCCATATGCACACACACACATACAGGCATGCACAGGATTCTCAGCTGTCACACATACACACAAGTGTGCACACACACACACACACACACGCATAGATCTCTCGCACTGCGACTAACTGCAGATTCAGCAGTCTCGTTCAGCTTCGTAAACACATATTAAAGGTTCCAGTGGTATTTTGCCCCTCCTGCTGCTATATATATCTTATCATAATATGACCAAATGCAGTCCTGGGCTCCTGATGATATAAACTCAGAGAGAAAGACAGAGAGGGGGGAAAGAAGTAGGCAGTGTGTGCAAGACAAGACAGGAAGCATGAGAAAGTAAGACAAAAAGCAGTTTGCCCTAAATCTGACTGCCAGGCTGGACACCCGGGACATGGGTAATGAGTTTCAGGCCTTCATGAAATGATTGTCGTACCAGTATGTGCGGGGGGTGGG
>JAAGVU020000008.1:16168317-16201335 GCA_011763525.2 Mormyrus iriodes
CAGAGCCGTGAAGGACATAGAATTAGCGTGGTGGACAAGGGTGGCTGCGGGAAAGAGTGCGAGGGTGGGGGTAAAGGGTTGTGGGGGGGGGGGGAGAGATCTTCTCTAGTGGCCAAAGGCAGAGGGCTTACACAGGAACGACAATTTTGCACGCAGAGCCACAAAGGTGTCATCACTATTTCATAATAATAATGAATGATCCCTGTGAAGAAACTCTTTTTATGCCCGCCCCTAAATTGGTCTTTGTAGGCAAGAGCGAGCTGGCTGCAAAGGGCAGCCACCCATAGCGGCACCCAGGGAGCTGGGGGTTAAGGGTCTTGGTCAAGGACCCGCCGATGTACCAAGGCCAGGGTCAAACTGGTGACCTTCCAATCACAGGCACAGAGGCTTAGCTCACTAAGCCACATGCTGCCCTCTGACTTGACAGGGTTTAATCAGGAATGGCTGCAGCTCTGACCTGCAAACAGGGGGCGCTGAAGAGAATTTTTGAAAAATATTTTTGGTGGCACCTTTAAAATGACAGCTTTAGGCCAAAACAAATGGAGCTCTTTACATAGTACTGATAAACAGCGCAACACCATGGATTATTAGGCAGCATGCTATCTAGTCATAATGCAAGTTCAGAATGCAGTTTATTACAAAATAGTGATATTTTGAAAGTGAGGTGCAGAAACCTCCAGACCTGTGCACATTTGCACCTGTGAGAGTCTGGGAATCTATTGCAGGCAAGAGGAGATACTCCCCCCTGCCCCCTCCCCACGCCCCCATCCATGGTTGCTCCCTAGTCCCTGCCCACCCTGCCACATGGCTAATCCTTGCTCCCATTAACTGCCGCCATTTTTTTTTTTTTGCAGCAAAGCAGAGGTTGATGGGAAATCATCTGGAATTGGTGCTGCCCTCTGTTAACACTGGGGTCCAGCTTACTGACAGAAGGGCAAGAAAATGAACAGAAAAAAAATTAACTGGATGGAGGTAAATCAAGATGATAATATATTCCTGGGTAGTAATATATTAATATTTTTTTGTTGCTGTTGTTGTTAAAATTGCCAACGTAATTTATTGTGTACTGCATGTCAGCTGTGGTGTTTTCTCTGTGAACACTAGAGGCAGACAACACACCGGTTCACAGTTAAACCACAGACAGCTTTGTTCTGAAGCGCAAGCCTCCATCTCAGCCGAACACTGATGGGAAGACATCAGAAATTAGCTTAATCTAATTTTAAGCTCCAGGAGACTTAACACTATTGACAGAAGCGCCATGCAAAAAAAAAAACTGGGCTTAAGCAGCATTCTTTAAACACTTCTTAGAATAACGTGTCAGGTTCAAACTGATCACATGGGTATATATTTTACAGTCATAATTGAATCATTATTGGAATGTTCAGTAAATATTTGCAGGAGAAATGCAGATACATTTGAACTTTTAAAGGATTTTAATATTTATGTACATTTTTTGTGATATACCTAAAAGAGTATGATAGTTGGCACTCAAATAGCTAAATTTGATGGAAATCAGAGGTAATAAAAGTCCAAAGAATGGGGTAAATAAAAAAGAATATACTGAGCAGGCAATTAGCAACGATATTCCATCTCCATTGAGAAGCTGAGGCGGGAGCAAGGTGGGCAGTGCGGAGGTTGTAGCAACGCACCACCCAAATAAACCACACACAACAGACCCTCTGGGCCATTAAACAGCAAAGAAATGTTCACGGTTTGCACAAAACATTACATTTCTGCGTAAGGAACCATCGCCGGTCTCGCCCGCTCGCCGTCCTCTCTGTCTTCCTTTATCCCTCATGTTGACTGGAATGACATTAGATGCCAGCGCTTGTTTGTGCTCTAATGACAAGTAACAGGGGACCGCAGTCTCTATGGCAACAGCCGGGTCTCAATACATCATACCTCCTTACAGTAGTCAAGCGGGGACGTTTGGTCAAAAATTAATATATCAAGGGAGGCGAGCAAGAGGAAGCGTGTGTGTCTGTGGGGGGTGAGTAGAGTGGGGGATGGGAGGGGGTCATTCAGCATTTGTATAACAGCAGTATCCTGAGATGCAAAAAAAGAACACAGCCTTATTAATTTCAAGCAGTAGATGCCTTTCAGTGGTAAATGAACACTGAATGACTTTGGTGTGGTGTACGTGCAAGGAGTAATAAAACACTGATGGTCTGGCCGCCCCCCTGCATTAATTAGAAAGGTGTGTAGACTCCGGGGTCAGTCTGTGCCCAGGTTCGAGCCTTGGCAGAGCAAGCAGCTGTTGTCTTTTGGGTGAAACACACAGGAGGCTCCAGGGAGGGGCCATGGGAGTCACTACTATTGAAGGCAGAACAACACCATAGCAGTTAGGACAAACAAACAGTAGTCACTCCCAAAATAAGAGCACAGTCTCAGCCTGGCCACAGGCAGCACAGATTTCACAGCAATCTGGATGGACGAGGCTGAAGAGCCATGTGCGTGAGGGATGGTTTGTATGCTGTGAGCCTGTGATCTCTTACCAATGGAGGGCAGAGTTCAGCTCCAGCAAAAAAATCTCTGAATTATTTTCTCATTAGAGCGTTATGTATCATAATAAGAATGTAATAAAAACACTGTAATAAAAATGAAAGATTTTCACATGAGATTATATGTTAGTTATTACTAACACTCTCATTTTCTTCTGACACAGCTTTCTTTTCCGACAAGGAAAACTTTTATCTAAAGGTTACATATGTATATAGATAGATGTGTAACCTTTTTAAGATAAAATGTATATTACATATGCAATACACAATATATTATACATCATAAATTTTATAATGTAAATAAAAAATACAATGCAATACAATATCATATCATAAATGCTATATGTTATGTTCAATATATATTATTTACATACACACACTACATTCCGGAAGATTCTGGTCAGGATGGCTCAGGCTAGGTGTGCTGTGTTTTTTTGTAGTGTTTCTCAAAGTGGGTTGTGTCAGCTTCTGCCCAGACGGGCCCGACCCAGGCGTGTCCCTGGCTGTCTGACAGGCAGGTGAATTAACGGTTTCCACCGCCTGGGCAACTCTGCTGAAGAACCATGTTCTCCGGAGGACTGGAGACCCAGCCTGCTTTATATATAGTAACATTATTATTACAAACTTTATATATCATTATCAATTTCCCAGTGCTTCGCATGTCATTATGCAGGGACTTTGGAGCGGTCTTCAGACACGCATGTGTGGCAGATGGACCTGTGCTATTTTTCCCTCCATCACTGGGTTCTAGTCAGATCAGTACCAGAGTGAGGCTGCCTGACTCCGAGGTCTTGTATTTACATTTTCAGTTGTTTAGATGCTGTAAAGTGAGTGTTTATTTTATTTTTCTAAAGATGCATGGCTTGCGGGCCAGTCTAAGTTCAGCTCCTTAAGCTATACGCTAAGCTTAACCTGGCGCTGTTCCTGGAGTCGGGTCGACCTGAATCGCAGAGTGCCAGCCCTCTAATTCGCCCTCACCAGTCAATACTTTTTGGATCAGGGCACTCAGGTGCTTCAGGTGGCTGGTATGAACGGACAAATAAAAAGCAATATTAACCATTCTACAGCATAACACAACAGTCCACTTTCCCTGGCAAGGAGACCTAATTCGCAAAGTAATAGGAATCCGTCTTCGAAATCCCATTACCTCCCGTCTGGGCCAAAAAGCGCTGCTCACAAGAATGACGCCAAAAATCTGTAAACAATTCCGTGTCACAAAAGACATCATACAGTGGGCTTGTTTGAAATTGTTACTGCTCTGGAGGTGACAGTAATCTTTAATTTAAACAGAACAATGGCTTCAGAATAAGCCCGTGCCCCCCTCCTCCCTCCCCAGACCTTTTCTTTCATGAGTTTTTTCTTTTTTCTGTGTAGTGCTACCATAAGACAACGGAGATATTTGATCTACTTTGTCGTGAGGGCCGACATGTCAAAACAGAAGAGGAGTCAGTCTGTGAAATCAAATAGAAATCTGATTTGATATGATTTTCCAGGGGCCCCTGTTTGAAACCATTTCCTCTATAGCTGTCAGCATGTCGCCTAACGATGCTATAGACACTTTGATTAATCCCGGTCTTTGAGAGGTAATTCTAATTCCAGGTGCTGGAACGAGCTGAAGCTCAGCAAAGTCAAGTCAG
Source organism: Mormyrus iriodes (assembly GCA_011763525.2). Lineage (NCBI taxonomy): Eukaryota > Metazoa > Chordata > Actinopteri > Osteoglossiformes > Mormyridae > Mormyrus > Mormyrus iriodes. The sequence continues at coordinate 16,172,456 of JAAGVU020000008.1, forward strand.
AGGGAAAAAAATGTGTGGTGCCTATCTTAAACAATGACAATGTTAAAGTGGGGCATCATGCGACACAGCTCTTAAAGGGCCAGACGTGATGTTGCCGTTTCGAATCCTTCAAGGGGGACGCAGCCGTAGCCTTGGGCAAGATCCTGAAGTTGAATTGCTTTAGTATGCTGTGAGTAGTATGAGTAGTATAAAATAGTGCACTGTAAAATTTAAAGTTGCCTCAAATAAAACCCAAGACTTAAGTTGGAAAATAGCATCGCATGATACCCACCCAGCAATAACAGCCCATTACTGAGATACACTGAAACATAGGAAATGCCAGGTAAATCCTCCTCTTCCATGTGGACACACACTTTTTCCTGTCATTTTTTTCCCCATCTACACTAAACCGCAAAACAATAGTTTCCGGTAAGTTCAATTATTGATGTTAAATATCAACCTGGATTTCGTCTGGTGCCTGTTAATTAGATAGTAATTACAGGAGACCCTTGCGAGGTTGCCTACTGTGATTAGAAACATCTCCACTTCTGCTGCCTCTGACCTTTTCTTTAAAACTTCACTACTTCAGATTAGTGTCAGCCACAAGGGCTAAATGCTTAACAAACAGAGAAGTTCCGGGTGAAAGATAGCAACACTTTACCATTTACCCAGAGGCAAACAACACACTCATTGTGAGCATGTGAGTCAACTGGATGTAAGAGCTGCAGCCTTGTGTCATATCCTTACTGCTATAATTGAGAAAAACCCTGAAACAATGAATAAACAAGCATTATCAGAAACCTGTATTATAAATATGTTCTGTTCAACCCATTCAAACAAACATACATTAATTTTTGGGGTGGCGTGTGCCTCAGCGAGTTAGGATGCTATGGTTTTGATCAGAAGGTTGCTGGTTCAAATCCCAGGGTTAGCAGAGTGATTTCACTATTAGGTCCTTAAGAAAGGCCCTTAACCCCCAACTGCTTGAGAATCTGTCTGACCCTGCTCTCTCAAAAAACATGTATGTTGCTTTGGATAAAAATGCAAAATGAGTTAAAGATAAAATGGTTTTCATGTGACAAAAGCACCTCACCCTGGACAGGAAGTAATGTACGTGCTGTGTGGGGTTTTGGCTGCCAGGCCCTCAGCGACCCTGATGGTCCAGGCAGATGGGCTGCTGTACAGTGGGATGGGGATTTGGGGTCCAAGGCTCTCCCTCTAGGAGCCCCTCGCCCCGCAGCACACCTGGTCTACATTACCCCCCCATTCCATCGGCCCGTGCCCCCTAACAGGCCAGCCTGGGAATCGGAGCGGGCCTTTCATCTTACCATCATTAAAGCAGCCTGCCCAGGGTCAGGCCCCTGTCTGACAGGCATTCCAGCTGCAACAGACAACAACTGATTTTGGTTAAAGTCAAAAAGAGAGAGAGAGAGAATGAGGGAGGGAGGAAACCAAGGAAAGATGGAGTCTGAGTGATATTAATAAGAGCAAGCCAAGGAACAATTATTGTATTAAGAAGCCTTCTACGAGTAAGGCCTTTTCCCAGAGCCATGTGAAAACTGAAGAGGGGCCTCAAAGGATTGCGTGCTCCCCCTTCTCAGCTGACTTCCTTCATACTTACCACCACTCACTTTCCCACCCACCCTCCCAACACATACCCAAACCCCATTTTGTTTCTTCACACACAATTGAAACATGGAGGCAGTGACAGAAGTGCAAAGTGGGTAAAGAGAGGTAACTTACCATTACAAGACTTTCCAGCCCTGAATGGGAGATGTAAGTGGAGGCATAGCGATGGATGCAGGACTCATTTCAGTTATCTGGTTTTCTCCTGTGAACTGGTGTGAAGGTTAGTCTGACCACTCACCTCTTAAGCATTTTGCCACCTTTTTTGACCACCAATCCACCATTACGGTTGCTTAAATGCAAGTCTGACACTATAGTCATGCCAATGCATTCATATCTGTCTTGTCAGCAAATGTGTTCTTCTTAAACATTATCTGATGCTCGTTGTGTCACTTTGGACAAAAGCATCTGCCAAATACATAAATATGACACTCAAAGATGAGAGGAACTTTGCAGCACACCTCTTGTTTACTGAATTCATGATTTGTATGTGGGAAATGGAGGAAAAAGATGGATGAAGAGAAACAGTATTAAAAAAAAGATGGAAAATGGACGGCTACATTCCCAACACATATTCTCTTCATTATGCAGGGGAGGGAAAGCCGATCGCTCAATTATTGGCTGCCGTCAGCGGTTAAGATTCCTGCCTGTCAGGCCCGATTTCTGCTTGATTTTGGTCAGAGTCCTTTTGATGGACTTCATTTCCGATTAACTAGAACCAGAAGGTTCTGGGAAAACTGCGACACCTGATCCCGAGTCTGAGAGAAGAGGGGAAATGTGCCGCTGAGGGCCAGAGTCTGCCAAATATTACTCCCCACCGTCCCCGAGGCACACTGGGTGGGAGAAAGGTGGCTTTGTGGGCCCGCCCCACGGTTCCCAAACAGGTGATAGAAGAATCAAATGCAGCAACCAACACTGGAAATGGAGACATGAGTTGGTGGGTCAATCGCTAATTGGCTTATATTGTCACAACGGAAAACTTGTTCTATACTAGGCCATGCATGCAATCCTCATATTTCTTCAAACTGATTCCCAGTGTCATGGTTCTTGTTACATTTTACTCAAAATCTGATTTTTGATATGTCTGCGGGGGAGAGACCAGGAGGTCTGCCTCCATCTCAGCCATTTTTTTGGTCAACTGGTGTGACTCCAGGATCCGGGAGCTTCATCGCGTCTAAATCTTCTTTCAACATCTCAAAACAACCATCCTGGTTTCCCACAATGCAATCTGAAGGTAAAAATCATATGATGATAGACTGCCTACCCAGTGAAGGTGAGATCTGTCCATGAGACACTTGCAGCACAGATTTTATGGCATTCTGGTTGCCCCTGGCATGTAATATGTTGGTCTCTCATTGATGCATAGGGTTGGGATAGTAACAGGTTGATCTACTCTCCCCACTGGTAACATTATTTATCTCCACAAATAACTTGAGCTGCTTTTCAAATAAGGCCTCAACCGGCATTAAATTCAAGGTGGGGGGGATCTCATCTCTCCCATTTCGATTCTCATTCTGCTCACTCTCTCTGTATCCCCCTCACCCATCATTTTCCTTGGCAGATAAGACTGAATTAGTCAGACCGGTCCTCGCAGCTTGGGTATAATTTAGCGTTGACCCCAATGGAGAGGAGAGTGTCAATAGTGGATAGAGGAGCTGGAAGTGCGTACATGAAATGAGGAGGACATTTTTCCCTATATAAGACCAAGAAAGAACCATCTCAAAAAATGTGTCCAATTTTACTCTCTGCTTGTTAGTTAAGACTTGTGGATCAAGTGCAAAAGACATCAAGAGGTCTCATTGAGGGCTTAGCATTCTCAGATGGATTCACCACGATTCACCAGCGTATTTCAATCCAAGGCAATAAAACAAAAATAAATAGTGACCATTTCCCAGACATCCAGCTGTTTTTTGTAATATAAGCGGAGGACTTGTCTTCTGTCTATTGGAGAAGTAAAGAATGTATAGGGGTGAAGGCACCTTCTTGACTTAACTGGACTTGATTTCCTAGCTTCCTTAGCAGTAAGAATGGGAACTTGAAAGCCGTGAATAGTATGAACTGCTTAAATGTGAATCGGAATGCTATCTGGATGGTACCTGGCAATGCTGAGAGCTGCGGGTCTCTTTGGATTTTATACCATTGTGTTTTTTGTATTGTAGTTTTCTGGCCTTGCAGCATCAGACGGCTGCACCAATGGCAAACCCAACCAAACAAAACATAGCAATGTGTTTTCTCAGAAGCTATCCACAGTCAGTTAAGCCTTGTTTATCAGTCCGTATGACCCCGGGGTCTGACACAATGCCAAAAATGGGATGCAGAACCAATGCAGAGGGCTTCTGGGAGCAAACACCGGACACAGCTGCCCTGGCAGAATGTTTTGGCTCAAATGGGGCCTGCTGAAGCCACACAACACCAGCCTATGTGGCTTTGGTGGGGACACATTACAAGAAAAAAATAAGATCCTGATGCATGGTGAACCTTTAGCAGGATATCAAAAGAATGAGGAGGACGGTGAGTATGTGGCCATCAAGACGAGCCCGAGACCGGCCTGAAGCTGAGATTCTGACGGGCCCCTCCATGAGCGTAGCCTATCTGATTGAGGGGGAGCAAGGGTGGGGGTATAATTAGATACAGCCCCCCATATTTAAAAGGTGGTCCTTCTGCCTTCAGGCCATGGGAGCTGAATAGGGCCCCCCTTCGCTGAGGGCTAGTGTCACTCTCAGGCGCTAACCCCAATTTCACACTCTGTGACTGGGCCTGGCACAAAGTGGCGGCTGAGGGTGGGTGCCATCTGGTACGGGGCGGGGAGGAAGCGGGCCGGGCTTCTCACGCTGATCCGATTAGGCCGCGCTTAATTCATTCGAGACGGGCCAGCCGGCGTGTTAATTGGCTCAGCATGGACAGCAAATGTGTCTCCCTGCTCCCACCAGGGCAGCCCCTGCCCCGCTTACCTCCCCGGGGAGGCTTTGCCAACGCCAAAGCATGGCCCCGGCCGGGGCCACCTCTAAACACGGCGGGCTGTTTGCAAACAGCACCTCCCGCCACACATGCACACGGCGCCACCGATGGCTCCGGCTCCGCGGGCGGGGAATATTGGAAACAGGAACGGTGATGTAAACCATCTGAACGCAACTGATCCAAAGCTGCTGGAAATGTGTCTGGAGGTGCAGGCGCATGCTCTTGCCCACCCCCAACACGTTTTCACACTCATTTTCCAGGAGACGGATAAGGTGTAACCCTTCAGTACATTTCGTGGGGATGCGGAACAGAGAGGTTAGTAGATGGGATAAAGACGGATATGCTGATCCGTTTGGGTACAGCAGAGGCTTTGTACTCTAATCCATCCAGCCAGCGATCCATTTTCCAGCTGCTTTTCCTGCACAGGGTTGCAGCGGGTTCCTGGAGGCTGTCACAAGCAGCACAGGGCACAGAGCAGGGTTACACCCTGGACAGGACGCCAATTCATCGCATGGTACTCTCTGATGCAAGTCGGACACATTATGTACACTCAGACAAATATTAGAGAAAATTATAAAAAGAAAGCTTCAACACAGTGTCATTTCACACCACCAAATTTATCTTAATTGCACAAAGTTTTTGAGTTACATATACATTTATTTATTTAGGAGACACTTTTATCCAGAGTGATATTTAACTGAAAAAGCAGGGTCATACAGTACTTGGAGCAATTGGGGTTAAGGGGCTTGCTCAGCCCCAACGGTGACATCACTGTGCCAACCACCGGGTTTGAAGCTTTAGATTAATGTTCTAACTGGCTGAGCCAGACACCACCACACTGAAAAAAATAAATACCGTATTGGCCGGAATATATGACGACTCGGATTATAAGATTCCCCCACCCCCCCACTTTTCGGCAACTCTTTTAAGAGAAAAGTTTTTGGACTACCAAATCTTAATTATTTAATTAATTAAATCTTAAATAATTTTATTTAATACGAACACATAAGTTAACCAGCAACCTCAGCTTAAAAAGCAACTACAGGCAACTGGATTACAGTACATGTATTAAACAGCAAACATTCTAAAAAACAAATGTATTACTTGGGGGCGGTAGGTAATGAATATTACAAACTCCACAGCCCTTGAGGGCGCAGAATGTTTTCGACGCAGCAGACCCACAAGAAGTGGGTAAAAAATGTATTGCAGAGAAAGGCTGAACCATATTAATACATGATATGACAGCTCTTTTAAAATGAATGTTACTGTCTTTATTAACAGCCACTATCGGTTTAATACTGCCGCGGTACAGCCAGGGATGAGAACAATTTAAAGGCACTAAGGGATACACGCTAAACACGCACTGCAGGGCTGCCGGCTCTCACGCAGCTGGTGTGTCAATCACACTCACACAAGAAATCTTACGGTAAATCTGTATTACGGTAAATCACTCGTTTTTGGTGTCTTTCGTGCCATCTATTTCTTTTTTTGTCTATACCGCGAGTATAATACGACACCACTTACGAACAGAGCCAACAGAAGGTCAGAAGCCAATTCCTAGCAGCAAAATTCCTTATTAATGGCAACATCAAGGGGAGAACAGTAGGTTGTGCTGTTCCCGCTTTCAGGACTCACGCTGTGGGGTGGGGGGTGCTTCGTTAACTTAATCCCTCCCCAGTTTGTTATTTCAGTGGGGTTTTTCAAAGGAGCTTCTTGTTTCGGCGCGGAGGGGCGGGGGGGTGGGGGTGGTCATCATGTGTTAGAATGATATCGTCCAAGTCATAGTCAAAATATCTTAAGGGGTAAACAGCCTAATGAGAATCATTGCAAACGAAAAACCGTAACCAACTCAAAACGACGGAAACAGAGAAGTATTAGGTCGGAAGTCAACAATTACATAAAAATATTATGTCAAACCATTCCAAGACTTTTGAAGACAATCCAGCTTTGAATGTCTGGAGACCACCTAACATGTCATTGACAACGGCGAGGAAAACAAAAATCACATTGTGCCACAAATATTTGTTCTGTCTGATGTTCTCAAAGTTAAATGACTAAAAAAAGGCTCGATTTTGGCCCTTAAATGTATGGAAAGAGAAGTAAAAACAGAAAAGTCCTTTGGAATTTAGGGGCCACACTCACCCATACCTCAATGTATCAGACACCCCATACAGACACATAACATGTGAAGGCAGCCAGGACACAAACTCAGCCGTCCAATCAGAATTAAGAAAACACTACAAATGCAGGTCATTAAACAATTTCTGCATAAGTCAACAGGAATTGAAGGACAGTATTTGTGTACATTTATACATTTCTTGCTGTTTTAATCGGTCAGAAACCGCCACTTCTCATTAACTGTTATCGCTCATTCATTACTTAATCCACTTTAATTAGCCCAGTAATTGAAGCATATTAAGAACTGGTAAAATATGACTGCTTAGAAAGGGTTAGTAAGTGATTGTATAAATGGATATGGCTTATCTTTTTGTTTCTTTAGTGGACAAAATAGTGGCAAGATAATATGAATAATAGAGAATCACTTTATATTTGTGGTTCCAGAAAATCGTTTATGTGTATAAATTCATTTCACAATCAAAATATTAAAAGCCTATGAAATCGATCAAGCTGGTCAGGCGAGAGCCTCAGCAGAAACACTGTGGTATTAGGCAGGTGCGGCTGTAACTGTGTTTCCGCATATCTCACCTGGGCCTCCTTAATGAGTCATCACCATTTGTCTCATCTGTGTATCTTAAGAACGAGTTACTGTGTGATGAGAGTATAAGGTTATGATAAAATGGCGCAACAGCATCTCCACTCGACTACGCAATGACCTGAATATATAAAAACATCCTGACATATAACAACTCAGGTGTGAGCAGGTGACATGGGTAATACCACTCAATCTCTCGAACCTACTTCCAAACAAATTTAAACTAAAACAGAAAATGAACCCCTAATTCCTACCATCCCTGATTAAATATAGCAATTTTATATTTGGTGTCATATGTAATAACTGTGGAATCAAACATCTTTGCACAAGCACTTTTTCAAAAAAAAAAAACGAAACAGCCACTGGTGTGTTTTGCTCATACTTTTTTAATGTATCACAATGAGCAAGAAACATACTTGATGAAATATTTTCAAAGGATTATATTCAATTACCATCTACAATCAACTTAACTAGGACAACAAGGTTTTGTGACAAAAGGTTTCTCTTTAAAAGTCTGAAGTTCCATGTGGTTTTTGTATGTTAGTCTCCATGTCATTTGGTACAGTTTGGAAATCTTCATCATATAATTACAGTAACAAAAAAAGCTAACAAGACTACAGTATAGAAAAGACATCAAGAACAACATTTTTGGTTTAACTTGCTCTTTTTTTTGTACATTGCAAGGCTGTATTTTCTACCCTCAGGTGGGCTGACTATAGCCACAGAGCCATCCATGAGGGGCTCCACGGAGGAGTAAAATTCAAGAAACCAAACAGAAAAATAAAACCGAAGAAAATGCCTTAAAAAAATATTGTGGCACCAGGAGAAATAAGAGGATCTGGGGATCCATGTAACAGTTTACCTCTGAAATTAGAGAAAATGGTTTGGTTGTTTTTTTCTAGTTTGGTTGTTAATTTTGGTTGTGTTGCTTTTTTTGTTTGTTTTTTTTTTTTTTTTTTGAAACCGCTTCATTTGGAATGACAGCCGATGCAAACCCCTCCCCCTTATTCCGGGACGTGTTTTTACGCCGCGACAAGACTGGTTGGCTCTGTGAGGAGAGCGTCAGCTGCTATGTGACTGGACGGTTCTGCCTGTCATTCAGTGGGACAAGCAAAAGAAGAAAGGGGGGGTGGGAGAAGAAGAGGCTGTAGCGTTACAGACCGGGGAAGTGATGGCGAACGCTACGCTACCCATCCAGTTCGGTTTGGAGCATGGACGCAGCGTGGGGATGGGACGGGGGAGAGAAGGGCCGGCTCCAGCTACTAGAGTCCAGCTTTTTGAGAGCTTTCTCTCCATTTCTCCACTGGGCCCAGAGTCCACCCCCATGATGGAGTTGTTTTTCACCCAACAGTAAGCTTGACATAAGGGTAGCTGTAACCTGCTCAAGGGGTCCCCAATGTACCCAACACCGCAGGAAATAGCCTTCCCGTTTGGCAGAAAGTCCAAATTCCTTGTATTTTCAGATAAACAAAAAGATGTCTTTTTTAATATATATCTATATCTGTATATACGTTTATTTTCACAGTGGGGAGAAAGATGACCTCTACTGCAATACCTTGTTTTTCTTCCTTTGTAAAGATGTCCGTAAGACTCAAGTACGTCAACAAGAGCTGATGCTTCTCCCATTTCTGATGCCTTTTTGTAGCTGCGTCACCATTAGATGCGAAGGGAAGCGGCTTTAGACTTCTGTTTTGCTAACAACTGCATAAGCTTTTGGCCACATTCAGACACTTAATTAGAACAGAAAATACTCAGTGCTTTGTAGTCACCATCTTCCATAGCATGACAACCTACTGTACGCCTTTAATATCTCATTTAACGAACACCATCCTGCTGATTTTTTTCTTAAATCCAGCTCTGCAGTTCAGTACTTCTGGTGCTTGAAATAGTATGAAATAAAATAATAAAATTAAAAAAACAAATGCTGGCTCTAAAATGCGCGTGCGCGCACTCACACACACACACACACACACACACACAGAAAAAACACACACACAGAAAAAACACACACACACACACACACACACACACACACACACACACACACACACACACACACACATAGTCTATGCTGACCAAGTATGATCTGAAACCTTGAACTGGCTATTCCTCTGAAGAGCCCAAGCAAAACAGACTTTAAAAACATGAAATAAAACAGTGTTGAAAAAACAAATACAGGAACAGTATTATACCATAAAGTGGCCAGGTCATAATATCAAGATAAAAAAATGTAGAAGCTAGTGTTAAATGTTAATTTATATGGAAAAGTAATATACAGAAACCAAAATAACATACAAAGTTACATGAAAATAATGTCCATGACATTATCTGGAAAGCAAAATAAAGCAACAGCATTCAAAGTAAACTGTACAGCATCAGAATTCATAAAGAAGAACAGTATCACTAATACTGTAAAGAAGCTGATTTGAGCGGAAATCTTTACAGATCAGACCAGTGTGATGGCAGGAAGTAACAACGAACTGCAGCGATCAGCGAGACGGAACACTTTTAAACACACCATCCAATAGGCTGCAGCATTTTACCTTATCAAAAAGCTAATAATGGGGTGGCCAAAATTTTTTTTTGTTTAGTGCTGTGGGGGGGGGGTGTTATAAACGATGAGTATCTGTAAACGGGAGGAGCAAGCAACCTCTTTGGATACAAAGGCATTGGAGATAGCTCTATTTATTCCTAAAGAGGAAAATCCTACAATTTCCCCTATATTTTGACGTCAGGAATGGCGACACTCCTGGAAAATAGCGTGTGCAGGCGCGCGTTACCCCCGCGATACGCGGAGATGCAGATCGGGAGATGCTCCTGTTCGCCTCTTCGCGTGATGGGAGACTACGGCTCCAGACCCAACTGCCCTACAGCCTCCCGCTGCTTTCCCAGCGTGGCGGAAACAAAGTCGTGGTGACACCAAACAACTCATGAAAACAGACAAAGTCAGAACAAAATGGGTGTTACAAACACATTTTGGTGACCACTACTACGATTTCAAGTCAGCAATGACCTTTCCCGTCCAGGTGGTGGTGAACCAGAACTATCATGAAGGAAGTCCAAGAGTCCATTTGTTTTGCAACCCACAATTCCAAGTTGAGAGAACAGCTTACAGTCAACGAAAAGAAAACAGAATAAAAATGTAATTAAAATCAATAAAATAATCAGTCCTTGCTCTGAAAAAGGGGAAAATAACTTTCAATGTGGTATTTGGAATGCACTGTTCTGTACAAATAATATAGATCATTGGCTTTTGACATTGGTCTGTTCAAAACAAAAATAAAAAATAAGTCAGCCAAACTATCCTTTGGAACATATATTCACAGTCTTCAAAGTTCCGTTTTTGCACAAAGAAAAAAAAAATAGCAGAGGCAGGAAAAAATGGTTTATTGTTTCTGTTAAAGCTTAGCCAAAAAGCAAAATGAGCATGCATCTAGGTATTTTTTTTTCAAAAACTACATTAGCAGCAAAACTTATGTCCTCAAAGACCAGACCTTATACATTTTCTTAAAAAAATTGACTTTTGTGTGTGACAGAAAAGTTAAACAAAGAGCTTTTTAACCTCTATCTTACAAACTACAATGGCTCCGTCATGGTGCTACTCCACAATGCAAGGACGCAAGTCCTTTTTGGTTTTTGGTATTCTTGTTATTTTACATATAAAGTCACCTGTCTGCTTGCAAGGAAGCAAAAACGGCAACTTTGATGTGTACTCCTTTATTTTAAAACTGTTTTCTTATCCTTAAAAACAGCAACAAATTCTCAAGTATAAAGAAGCCTCTTTTCTCGTCTTTATGCACCAATGGTGAGTGTTTTGTCTTTGGATTTTCTTTTTCGTTTTAAAGCGTGAGAATTATTATTATTCTTTATCATTTTCATCTACGACGAAAAAAAGAAAGAAAAAAAAACTCGGAAAAGAGACTGCAGCCACACTACATGTAAAACAAAGGGTCCGCTTTGTAGAGGTAACGGAGCAATAACTTTCTCCATATCTACAAATGCATTGAGGGGGACTGCTAAGGACGGAAGCGTGGAACACAGAAGGGCAGAGAGAGATGAACCAGACCGTCTTAAGTGCACAAAGGTAACACAAATGTGATTACATATCTCTTCAATGTTTCAAAAACATTTTTTCGTTTGTCACGTTCGTGTCAACCAAAAACGAACAAAAAAAAAACAAGAAATAAATAAGGGGGGGAAGAAATATTCCGACATCGGAGACAAACCTGCCGGAGGCAGTCGGGAGAACACAAGTCAAGAAGCTGAGGAAAGGACAGAAAATATATATAGATGAGTTGCTGCTCCTTAATCTAATCTATCGGAATGACCAAGACAACATCAAATGAAGCGCCTTTAAGTTGGACAATACAAAAGCTAAATGTACACAAAGATTATTATTTTTTTAAATCTACCATACTGTTTAAATTCATTTCCAATGCAACAATCTACTTAACACCAAAATTTTTCATATCTATCATAAATACAGAAAGTTTTTTTCTTTAAAAAAAAAAAATCCCCCCCCCGTCCCTCCCCAGCGAGTTTGCAATGCTCTCTGTGACTGGGCATAGTCGAGAGTATTCATTACCCCCTTTAAAAGGACTTTAAATCTTTAAAATCAGCAGATCAACTACCCTTTTTGAATCCCCAGAAAGCTATGCCTTAATATTATCTTCTCTCTTTTTAATACTTTCTGCCTGTTAAATCAACAGTGGAAAAAAAAAAAAAACTTTTTTTTCTGCTAGAAATGAACAAAGTATAAAACAAATTTCTGTAACAGAAAAGGGGTTGTGACCTGTTGACCTGAGAATAAAATAGACATTACATTATTTTCATTATTTTAGCAAGCCATTGGTATCTGAATGCTTAGATAGCAAGAAAAACTGTAAATGTAAGACTATTCTCCCATACAGTACATACTGGCTTTTTGTTTATGTGCTATTAAGTAGGGGCAATTCATACAAACAAGTTTGCATTTTTCAACAATGACTGGGACCATCAGGACGACATTTGAGGCAGTCCATTGCTGTAAAGCATCCAAAACTTAGCTGCAGAGAGTGATGTCATACTATATATACTGGATCTGAAATAAACTAAAACCAGCATGTTGATATGGGAAAACAATCAACTAACATTTAATTTTTGGTTACAAGCTTTGGAATTGCAGTTAGTCTTTACACATCTTTTTTTTCTGAAATTGGTTTGTATATCTTTAAACATTTTTTTAACATCGCTTCTTTTTATTATTTTTTTTGTCTTTTGTGTTTTTTTAAATATTGTCCGTCGTCGAAAGCTCTTTTACAATCGGATGGAGTCCACTCCTACGCTAGTGAGATTAGTACTACAACTACTACTGTCTTTGTGACAACTGGGCTGCTGCGACTCTTCAGCCGGGTGGCCCAGTCTGTCCGCGGACTTCTGACTATTGTCAGAGTCGGACTCGTCGGTAAAGACGTCTGTTGGTATCGAGGTCTGAACCCCTGAGGTGCTCAGTGAACTTGAGGTAACCGTTGAAGGTGAGGACACTGGAGCATAAGAAGTGGTGGCTGAAGTGGAAGTGGCGTTGGGCTTCCCAGCTAAAGCTCTGGAGAAAGGGGCCTGGGGCCAGGTTTTACCAGTGGCTGTGGTATGCGGAGAGGCGGCAGTGAAGGAGGAAGAGGAGGAGCACGAGGATGAAGAGATGGAGGAGGACGGCGTGGCAGCTGATGATGTCGGCGGGGGCGGGGGGCTGCTGTTGGGATGAGCGGCAGACTGCGAGGTAGATGCGGTGTCAGGATCGGGGAAGCGGGCTGAAGAGTGAGGTAATAGACTAGTAGCGTGCTCTTTGGCATTTCGGGCTGATCGCTTGATTGTTCTGTGTTTGTGCAAGGCCGAATCCAGGTGTTGACTGAGCGCTCGGTCCCCATCCAGCGTGGTGTCACAAGCCAGGCAGTCGTAGAGGCTGCCCTCCCCTGCACTCCCACTGCTGGGGACCCGAAGCAACATCTCTTGCAGGTTTGCCACAGACTGACCAAAAAAGCAGATGGATTTTAAGTGGTTGATGGCTGCCTCTTCCTTGCTAAAGACTGATTGACACTTGCGGCATGCCAGCGAGTACTGTACCTTAGGGACGATGTACTGGTCAATGGGGGGGTCTGCACTTTTGCTATCCATCTCGTGCTGCTTGGAGGAGGGGTTTTTGTGAGATAAAGAAGAGGAGGAAGTGGAAGAGGAGGAGGATGATGACGAAGAGGCCTCACAGGAAGGAGCGCCTTTCTGTTCTTCAGATTTTGTTGAATCTTTGGCAGAGTCTTTGCGATCTGGGGTTCCGAAGGGCTGGGCTTGAGCTGGAGTTTGGCTTGCTTTGGGTTGCTGGAGCTGCTGTTTCTGCTGCTGCTGCTGAAACTGCCGCTGCTGCTGATGTAGTGCCTCTTGGAGGCTCTGCTGATATTGCTGGTAGTGCTGGAGCAGGGATCCTGGGGACAGCCCCATCAGAGCTTGGGACAAAGCTGGGTTGTACGGCAACAGGCTCTCCATGCCATACATGGGCTGCAGGTAGCCACCCTGGAGAGCCCCGGGTATCTGAGGGGCATAGTAGGGTGAGAAGCCAGGCATGAAATAGGGAAGGAACTGACTGGTTAGCAGAGCTGTGGGGTCTGAGGCCAGGGCAGCCTGCAAGGCCTGAAGCTGTGCTGGATCCACTACATACTCCATGCCAGGCGTTGGCATGGAGGTAGCAGGAACAGAAGGATCTGGCTTGTCCTTTTTAGCACTGGCAGCAGACGTGGAGGGTGCCGGTGTGCTCCCTGTTAGCGAGGGATTGGGAGGCTTCTCCAACTTCTCCTTAGGCTTCTCCTTCTCTCTGGACCTTTCAGCTTCACGTTCTTTGGGGGGTTCGGGCCGGGAGCTGGGTTGCATGGTTACGGTTGTGGAGGTGGATGAGGATATGGGAGTTGGCGTGGAATGGGAGGTGGACGTACTGGCCTGGGTGGGGCTGGGCGAAGCCAGGGAGGAAGGGGCCTTGCTGGATAATCCAGATGTGGGGAGACTTGGTGAGGGAACACTGGCACCAGGCATGTTCAGGAGGTTCGTAGGTTTTGGAGGAGTTAAAGCTAGAAGACAGAGAAAACAAGAATAAAGTGTTACACAATCACTACTAAATCAACAAACCTTCAAGTAAACGCCACAGAGCAGGGTCTCCAACACCGGTCCGGGAGAGCCACGGTCCAGTAGGTTTTCCATCCTACATAGCTTCTGATGAGCCACACCTGTTCTCAGGTAAATACTAGATAGAATAGAAAACCTACTGGATCGCAGCTCTCCAGGACCGGAGGTAGAGACCCCTGCTGTAGAGAAATTTCACTAATCATATTTCAAACAACGATGTCCCATACGATATGTCATAGTCGTTTCACAGTATGTTTGAATGCCCAGCAATGTGATATTACTGTAACACCGTTATAAAAACTGCAAATATCCAGCTATATAATGGTGCATTTGTGAGACAAACTTGAAATGCACATTGCATGTATACAGACACAAATCTTCACCGTTTTACTATACTTGCATCTTAAGAAAAACCTTTTGAAAAAACTTTTTTCATCATTAATATCAAGGTCATAATTAAGTGCTATTCTACCTGTGTTTGAGGCAGCAAAACCTGGTAGGGAGGGACTCCCAACCCCTGGCAGAAGCACAGGGGGGATTGCTTGCAAGGAGGGGTAGGCTGAAGAAAGGTTCAGAGCCTGCAGGGCAGGGCTGTCAAACATTCCCTGCTGCTGCATGGCTTGCTGCTGTGCCATTCCCAGAACCTCATTGGCTTTCTTGATACGGTCCATTTCCTGCTGGGCCATCAGCTGACGGACAGTGGCGGGGTCAAAGTACTCCTTCTCCTTGTCTAGTTGGCTCCCAATAGTGTCCTTCACTTTGGAGATGTGCTGCTGAGAGAAGATGTGGTCTCGTACCGAAAGCCGAGCACTATACTTGATACCACACAAAGTGCACTCCGTTTTGGGTCCCTCATAAGATGTCTGGTTGATGCCAAAATGCTTGGCCATGCTCAGCTTTGCCTTCTTCTCCTTAGCTCGAGCATTCTGGAACCATACTTGGACTACTCTTTTAGGCAGTCCAATGTCATTGCCAAGTACCTCGCATTCTAGCATAGTAGGAGTCCTGTAATCATTAAAGCAAGACTTAAGTACCTTTAGCTGGAGATTTGTCATCTGAGTACGGAAGCGCTTTTGTCCAGGGCGGTCTCCGCTGTCAATGCTCCTGCTCCCAGAGGCCCCAGGACTTGGTGAACATGGGTCTGCGAGACTAGAGTTCTCACTGTAGTCTACCATAGTTTCATTTTCAAAGTCCTTAGCGATGTAACTTGTTGCAGGACTCACCAGCCCTGAGGACATCTGGTCGTCATTCTCAACTGAGGGAACTGTACCCCCTGACTTAAAGTCACTGCTACTGTGGCCGTGTTTTGTGTCCGCACTATCATTATCCACATTGGCCTCATCACCAGTAGTGGTGTCTGTTATGGCTGTATTCACTGAGGAACAGTCATCATTGTCCAGTTTGTTCTGGTCAAAATTCAGGTTGACAGAGGACATGTTTGGACTTTCAAAGTCCTCCATTCCTTCCACTTTAATGGAAGTAGGACTTAGCAGGGCTCTGGGAGAAAAATCCATGCTTTTGCTCACCGGGGACAGAGAAGAGCACTGTCCATCAGCATTTGAAGGTGTGAGCTGTGAATAGCTGGAAATATCAAGAGGGTCCATCTTCAACTGCATTCCCTCTTGGTCAGGGAGCATGTTGGAAAAAGTAAGATTATAGCCTGCACGCTTGGCTTCATGCCAGTGGCGTGACCGAATATGGGCCTCGAGGGCAGTCTTCGCCTTGAAGAGAGCTCGACAAAAAGGACAGCGACGGTGAGCTTGGGCAGGGCCCACAGCACGGAACTGCCCTTTCCTCTCCCTAGCCCTAGTGTTCTGAAACCACACCTGCACAACTCTTTTCTTAAGGCCCACCTCATGGGCAATATGGTCGAGCATCTTGCGAGTAGGGTTGGAGTCTAATAAATACTTCTGATATAGAATCTCAAGCTGCTCTGGGGTAATAGTAGTTCTGAGTCGCTTGTCCCGTTGTGGCTCCTCCCCACTATTAGTGCTGTCATTTTCTCCTGGACTGGTGCTAGCTTTTTCTTCAAGCTTCCTCTTTAAGGAATTCATTGTAGACGTGGGTGCTGAGGGAGACGTGGCAGAACTGGTCGGTATCTGAGGTATGGCTCCTGACAGAAGTTGGCTAGTGAGCAGAGGATTGCTAGGATCAAACAGCATGAAGGACATGTCCATGGGGCGTTCCAAGAACTGGGGATGGATGAACTGGTTTTGCACAGTGAGAAAGTGAAGCTGCTGGTGCTCCTGCCAGTGCTCAAAGGACGGGAAACTTAGCTTGCATTGATCGCACTGGTAGGGAATCATCTGCTGAGCTAGCTGCTGCTGCTGCTGCTGCTGGGAGGAAGGGGTCAGAAGAGGATTGAGGGTCATATGTAAAGGAGCGGGGCTAGCTTGGGACACAGAAGAACTGCAATGCTGCTGTTGCTGGGAGGGCGATGGGGATGAGAACTTGGAAGTCTTCGGGGTAGCTTGGACTTTCTCATCACGTGGAAGCCGCTGGGGCTGTACTTCAGGTTGCAGCTGTTCCTGCTTAACAGATACCTGGTTCTCTTGAGATTCAGGGGATGCTTCATTCATTTGTTTAGGCTTCTCATCGAAAGTGTTTGATGAATTAGCAGGTGAAGCCTCTTCCTTTTCAGAAGATGTCATGTGGGAGAAAGTTGAGGTGGATGTTGGTAGTGGGCAGAGGCTGGAAGAGGATGGCATAGGGGTATGACAGGATGATCCAGATGGAGTATAATATTCATGAGAGAGATCCACCGAATCTTCATTCTGGCTGTCATATTGTCCTTCCTCATCTTCGTCTTTGTAGCACAGTTTCTTCTGATGCTTGATTAGGTCAAAGATCCGCTGAAAGACCAAGCTACACTTCTTACACTGGTAATTTAGGTTAGTGGTACGGATATATCTATCATTGGATAACTCCCTTCGCTCACCTTCCTTAACCCCATCTCCCTGGTTCTCATAGTTCTTTCTGGCTTTCTGTCGGGCATTTTGGAACCACACTACAATGACTCTGGTGGGTAGACCAAGCAGGTTTGAGAGCTGCTCAAATTCATCATCTTTAGGGTATGCATTTGCATCAAAGAAATCTTGCAATACCCTTAGCTGGTAATCAGTGAACCTTGTTCTTGAGGACCTCTTGCTTCCATAACACTCTTGTTTCTGCAATTCTGGTGATGGTGGTTTTGAATCAATTTTGGTGTCCTCTAAAGTGGTTGTGGGGGGGTTGTTAAAGTTGTAGGGAGAATCTTTGTTCCGCTGCCGCTCTTTAAAGAGGGTGTTACGGAACCAGTGTTTGATGACTTTTTGGGGTAAGCCAGATTTGTCAGCCATTTCTTTGATCTGCTCCTCATTTGGAGAGTTGTTTATGTCAAAGTACTGCCGTAGGACTCTAAGTTGGTCATCTGTGATGCGTGTTCTTGGTCTTTTGTTCTGCTGCTGTTGCAACATAGCTGGTGTGAGCTGCTGCTGGTACAGCTGAGCTAAATCAGTAGCTAGGCTTGGCTCCACAGAGGGCAACTGAGCAGGGATTTGTGGAGGCAAAGATTGGAGAGGCACAGGCTGCATCATGAGCGGAGAGAAGAGTGGGAGATCCATCGGCATGGGAATTGGAGTCATGGGAACTGAGGGCTGTGGGGTAGGAACACTGGGTGGTGTGAGTGAAGGCGTGGAGGCTGGAATGTTTGGTGTTGGAGCTCGCTGAGGTGGGGGTGGAGGTGGTGGAGGAGGTGGTTGTGATGCTGCTTCTGGTGTCTGTGGCCTCAGAGGATAGAGTTTATCATACTGTTCCCTATATTCCTTAGCAAATCTCTCTAAGGAACGAAATGGGAAGAAGGCTTGATGGATATGCTCTTGATGACTCTTTAGAATCAATATGTTTGAGAAGAGCTTGCCACAAGCTTCACATTCTAACTTTTCAAGTCCCTCCAAGGGATCCACCACCCTGCTGATACTGCCCGGACCACTTAACTCCGTTGGCCCAGCCCCTGATGACTTCTTTTGTGCTTTCTGCTTGTTCTCATTATATTGGATCACTAGCTCAAAACCAAAGTTTTCCAAAAGAGCCTTAGTGGCATTTCCACGAGCATCCGAAGCAATTCTAGGTGGAGGAAAGGATAGATCATGGTTTCCACTGATAACAGGTTGCTGTTGATCCTTCTTGTCTTTAGTTTTCATACTTTCCAAACAGTCCTTAGAGACATGATCTTCTGTTTTCTCATGCACCTCCTTCTCCCTCTGTCCATCTCTATCCTTTTCGCTGTGTTGTTTTGTCTTTTTATCAGCCTGGTGCAGAAGAGATGCAGTTTGCTGAAGCAAAGACATTTGCCCTTGAGCTTGTGAGTGGACCTGCTGTTGGTGCTGCTGTTGGAGATGGTGGTGCATCAGTTGCTGCTGCAGGCAGCTTTGGGCCTGGGTCTGTTGGGCAGAGTTCTTCAGGTCCTCTAGCAAGGAGGAGGTGGAAGAGCTGGCCAAGCCAAGTGTAGAGCCACTGAGGTTAGATTCAGGGTTCAGCTGAAACTCGGCCCCAGGGATGTAGAATGGGAAGAGTAGCTGTTGATGCTGCAGTGGAAGAAGAGCCTCAGTTGCCATAGGAAAGTGCTGAAGGAGTGCTGGGTTGAAAAGCTGGGACTGAATAAGAGCCGCTTGTTGCTGGATCTCCTGCTGTAGCTGGGCCTGGGCCTGTGCCTGGGCCTGGGCTAACTGCTGCTGCTGCAGCTGCTGCCCTCTTGAAGAAATCATGTCTGCGAATTTCTTCTTCTTTGTGTCGTGGTTCTCAGAAGGGGATGGATGACATGTTGCTGAGGAATTCGTAAGAGATTCAATGCCCGTAGACTGGTTTGCATGTGTACCTCCTCCCTGGATGTTTGGCACATTCTGAACAGTAGAAGATGAACTGCTATTACTCATTGCTGCAGAGGAGTTGGCAGGGCAAGGACTGGGTGTGGATGTCCTTACGGAGGATCCTCCACCTCCAGCATTAACTGCATTCATAGAGCCACTGGTGCCCCCTGCTGCTTCCAACTTGGCTGCCCGAGCTTTAGTTTGATGAAGGACAGAGCGCATGTGAATCTCCAGTGTAGAGCTTTGGCTGTATGCCACATTGCAAGTGCTACACTTGAAGGGTTTGTTGTCTGGGCTGCTAGTGGGTTCAGGCTGACCCGTAGTGGTCTCTTGTAAGGCCCGTTTAACCTTGTGCAAGTGTGATACGGAGTTGTAGTGGACCAAGAGGATGTTCTTCTGGGTAAAAGACTCTTTGCACACTGTGCATTTGAAAGGTCGAGACGGATCCAGGAACTTCTCCATGGTAAAGTTGGGGCCTTTCCTGAAAGGAAGTGCACGCTTGGGTTCTGACCCAGAATCCTCCTGGAGTGAGCCAGAGTCACTGCCAGTTGGGCTTTGCTTTTCTTCAGGGTCACTCTCCTCTCCTTCCTTGTCGTCTTCTCCCAGTGCTCCCTGGTCCTCTCCAAGAGATGCATCGCCCATGACCATGAGGTCTCCGTTCATCAGCAGGCCCCCGTACAACTGCTGGATGTCAGCTTCACTCAGCTCCAGGTGACTGGTCTCCAGGTGTTTCTTCAGAGCCTGCAGGGTTCTGAAGCTGCGCTGGCAGAGGCAGCACATGGTGGCCGCCCTGATGACATGATACTGCGAATGCAGCTGCAATTTCTCTATGGTCTTGAAGGCTAAGCTACACTGGTTGCAGCGGTACTTGTAGACATGCCGGTCGGAGACAGGCAGCTGTGGCCTCTTGTTGTGGACCTCGTTGAAATGTACTTGAAGAGCGCTTGAAGATGAAAAAACCTGGTTGCAGCCCTTCTTCCAGCACAGGAAGCCACCAGTATCCTCCTTCACTGACGGCTGCTCGTCCAGGGGCGACTTGCGAGACTCGTTCATTTCTGCAGGTGGCGGGCCCCCTCTCTCAGTGTCGAGCTCCAAGGTTTCTGCCAAACAATAGAAAACAGACAGCAGATCCTATAAATTGGATATCATTATGCATAACGGAAATTACGCCAGAAGACATTTTGTTCACAATTTCAGGACTTTCTGATGCATGAATGATTCTTTATTCATCAAAACAAGTCGCAAAATATGGGAGTAATTCAAATGCTGTCTGCAGAAAATGGATTTTTATTTGGTTCTTAAATCGGTTATGGTTCATGACTGCCTTGACAGACCTGCCATATTTTCAAGATCTTTTTACATTTACTTATTTTTTTATTAGCAGATGCTTTCGTCTAAAGTGAATCTTTCATATGGAAACACTTAAGAAGAATGCATTGTCGGTTCTTTCACCAGCTTCAATTACGATTTTGGTCGGTAGGTAAAAAGGCAGAAGAAGAAAGGATCTGTGAATTTTCCGGAACATGTCACAGAGGCGAAACAGTCAGGGCGACACAAACCTGTCTGCTTCTTTGCGTCATCTGGGCTGGAGTTGCCTACAGTCACGGGTGTGTTTGGGCCCTCCTTTTCCAGCCCCGGAACCGGTATGAACATGCTCATCGGCAGCACTTCAGAGGCTGTCACCTAGAAAGCCGAAACACGAGACATGCTTAGATTGGGGGCGGACAGTAGTGCTCCTTCAAAGGCTGCGGTCTCTTATGGGTGGTGTTACTCCTTCTGATCAGCGGGTTTCACACACAGGTCAAGATGACGCCAATCACTCTGGTAAATCATTTCAGCATTCCCTAGAATCTTCAACTTTATTATAATCGCCCTTATTTTATTACACATGTACCTTGATCCCCATATGTGAAAAACTGATGGAGACAAGTAAACGACCACACGGACTATAGGCAGAAGGAAGTTTAGTAGAGATGCTCTTAATTGTAGCAGAATGTATTTCACTAGATGACGACAATAACAGAATCAAACTCAAAACCAAAGTCTCTTGATACATTTCTGTAGTTTTGCGGTCAGGGAAATACATGCAAGTGTTATAAAGTAATCATATTATTTTTACTTTATTTACCATCTATGGAATTTGCCCTTTGATCACTGAAGGTGATGTCACGCGCCTGGGAAGTTCTCCTGCAGCCAATTAGTGAGATGGGTTGAAAGACCTACCTTGGCCAACCGAGAGGCTTATTAGGGGGATTCCTAATTAAATCATTCTTCCTTGCGGGGCATCTTATTCATGTGAAAAGGAGCAACGCGACAGGATGCTTTCAGGAACACGCAGAAGAGCTCCTGATCACTTACCCGAAGCTGAGGAAACATAGCTATCGCTCAGCTTGCAGAGGATTTCATTATCATGGCCGTAAACAGGAAACTAACAGGACACCGTAGGAGTGTAAGACTGCGTAATTCTGATCACATCACATGATCTGAAGTGGGGGGGGGGGGGGGGGGGGCCGGGGGGGAACCAAAAAGAGGGGGGGAAACCCCCTTTTTTTTTCCCACCCCTGGTTTTTTTTTTCCCCCCCCCCCCCTTTTTTTTTTTTATGTGAAAGGTGGCCCTTACTATGGCTAATGGATATTTGTCATGAGTACATAAAAGTGACTTGCTGACTAGGGTGTCTTTTGGCTTGGCAATGGATGAGGGGGCAGACTCAGCCCAGAACAATTTCTGGAGGGTCCATATTCAAGATGTACTAACCAACCCAGACATTCAGATTTTGCTGTCTAGTCCAATCCAAATTCCTCAATTTTGAGCAAACCCTTACATAAGCCTTAAATGGCAGCTTCTAAATATTGATGGTTAACTAAATGGGCAAGTGAACAAATGTACTAAATATTTAGCTTGTCTGCCTTTAGTAAAAGCCTGTTTATTGCTTTCAGAGGTTGTCAAACTTGGGTTCTGCCCAAAACGTACGGCAAAACCATCATCAAAATTGATCTGTACCTGTGAGACGGACTGTCCTGGCAAAATGAAGTGCTGCTCCTTTAAATCTATTGGTTACTGTGGGCTGCCTGGTCTCAGTAAGTACTTTCTTCCCTTTTCAAGTGATCCAAGTGTGCAAATGCGTTCCTACTTATGTTGCATGGTGACCTGGGTAAAGACAAGGGTAACTGCTGGCAGGACGTTGACAGCAGTCTGGATGGAGGGCTGGGGAAAACCAGAGCCTCCCGCAGTGGTCATCCTAGTAAAGCTCACCCTGTGTTGCTTTAGGGTTCATGCCCTGCTGGCTTTTGCATGCATGTCTTGCAGCCTGGCTGACTGTTAGTGCCAGCTTGTAGTTTGGCTGAGAGGATGTGGTGGCATTTGTATTGGTGGTGTTAACATGCCTTTTCTGATCTGTGCTTCTGAAGGTATGTGCAAGGAATGTCAAATCCTAACATCAAGTGCCAGGTTATGTACTACTGATAAAGGTTGTCCCAAAGGCTGGAAGTGTTACTCCAATGGTTGTGGTCACCTCTGCACATCTCCAGTTGTAGGTAATGTTGGCAAGGAATTGGATGGCTTCTGATGGATGGGCTGCTTTTCCTTTTAGGGCCTTTAAGGTTGTGGGATATTACAAGGGGAAATGTTTCTACTGTCCCCTTCCATATTCCACAGTATGGTTGTAATTTAAACCCAGAGCAACTGATGTGCTGTAAGGTGTAACATTCTCTGCTTTTTGTTTCCAGACTGGCCACCTCAGTGATGTTCAGTGTTCCCAGGATTTCCACCCTCCTGGGATATTGAAATGGTGCCAGACGGCTTATGGGAACACACACAGCTTGCCCCTTGGAGACTGGGGGTTGACTTCCAGTTCATGAGTGGTCTACTGAACAAGAAACCCCACTTTAGCACTGCATCAATAAAGGCTTGTGTGCAAAGCTGGTTGTGGGGTGCACTTTTGTGAACTAGAAGTCTGCTTGCATGAAGCCCCTTTGCTGTTATTCTGGGGCCTGCATGGCTTAAATCAGCTGAATTCAGTTATTAAATATACAATGGACCCCCCCTCACTGTCATCACAGCCAGGATTGACACATTGGACTAGGCTGGTACCTTTTTATTCTACCGACTGGTGGGCAATAGGTTGAGCATCTCTAACCCTAACATCACTTTTCACAGAACTAGGTGCCTGGCTACCTCAGGGTCTGGCCCACAGCTACTGCTTGAGTGCCTTTTTTGTGCTCTGACACTGAGGTGTTTACCCAAATGCATTTACACTCCCCTCTCCCTGTAATTTCTTGCCCTTCCGCAAGGCACTTGTCATGTCATCAAGGACATGAATAACACAGGAGCACACTCCACCTACTCCTCCTCTTTAGGCAAGCAGGAGGAGGCCAATGGTGAGGTCTGAAGCTCTTGCCTCTGGGTGCTCATTTGATCTAAAAACAAAATGAATCAGGGGTGCCGCTTGGGATTTTGGGACATATGGAAGCATATCAGACTGCTCCCTCAAACCAATACATTTATGTTCTAAACCTTTTGGAGCCTTAACAATATAGATTTCTGTATTTAAGGATTTTTTTTTTTTTTTTTTTGGAAATTAATAATTCTCCACTCTGTAATTTAAAAATTCTCACCAAGATAAGACTGCAGTTTAAAAGCAAGGTCTGTGTCATAAATAGTACTCTGAATAAAAGTACAATACTAAAGTTTGGATAAATGTGTAAAAAAAAATACAATCAGATTTCAAACAGTACTATTAATGAACATTAAAGGAAATGATGTTGGAATCTGCCATGTTAACAAAGAAAATGGGGGGGAAAAAAAAAAAAAAAATCCAGCACCCATATTGTTGCAGTTGTGATTTATAGCGTCCTAAACTGTGTTGCCAAAAGGGGAGGTGTCCCTCTGGTGGACAAACTATGCAAAGAACACCCATGGTTGAATGATCCCATTACATTTTTGAATTGAATTGAAAATGTTGTCATTCAGACCATGCATCAAGGAGTGCACAGATGAATGAAATTGTGCTTCTCCAGACTTGATGCATGACCGTAGACATAAGACAAGCGTGTGCTATACAACATCAGACAGCATAGACAGTATATGTACAGTCTAACACACAAAATATTGCACATATTAGCATATTGCATGTTCTAAAAGAATACTGCACGTTATGTTTCACAGTTGTTGCATAAGAAAATTGCATGTTGCATTTCACATTTATGCATAAGAATATCGCACGTTACATTTCAGAAAAATATTGCAGTGTGACAAGAATGTTGAGTAATGCACAGAAGAAGCAGAATTTTAGGGGACATGAGTTCCAGATCAATGTAATTAAACAATTAATCTGTGTATCTGTTCAGACATTCAGCAGTCCCAATAGTCCCTGCAGGTCAGCATGTTGTGTGTTAGATGAGTTGAGTAGTCTGATGGTCTGTGGGAAGAAGCTCCTACTGAGTCTAGTAGTCTTGCACCACATACTGCGGTAGTGTTTGCCCCACGGCAAAAGGTTGAACAGATCATGGGGTGGGTGGGTGGAGTAATGTACAGAGGAAGCGGAATTTTAGGGGATATGAATTCCTGTCATGGTTGGCGTCTGCCGACCCCTCCCTCTGTGGCTTTTCTCCTCTGTCTGTCTGGTCTAACCTTTGTGTTTCTCTTATTTTCCCAGGCCACTGTAGCTCAGTGGGCTGAGCAGGTGGCACAGTGGCTGTAGCCTTGCGACCTCAGGTTTGAGTCCAGTCTCATCCGTGTCATGTTATTGGGTTTATTGAGTTCTGTTTTTTCCCCTGTGTTTTTGTGTAACCTTTTGTTGTACATGTACTTCCCTGCCTCTCCTCCTTGTCAGCCTTTTGTATATCTAGTTTCCTAGTGCTTGTGTCCTTAGTTCTAGTTTCTAGTCTTAGTCCTTGTTCATTTGTAAGTTAGTTGTTTCCACCTGTTGGTCATTTCCTGGTTTGTGTTCATTGGTTGATTTACCTTATTAGTTAAACCTGTTCCTTGTTTGCCCCAGCTACCATTTGTGTATTTAAGTGTCTGCTCTGGTTTGCTTCCCCAGTTGGTCATTGTATCAGCTGTCTTAGGTTGTAGATCGTCTTAGGGTTTGCTGATGTGGTTTCCTTGTCTCCTAGGGGGTATTCCACGAAGCAGGATTTCTTGGTTAACTTAACAAATTTAAGGTAGTCTGAGCTAGACGTAAGGGAACAGAGGAAAAAGTTCACTTAGTCCAGACTACCTTAAATTCAACAAGTTATCCGGATAAGCAAGAAATCTTGCTTCATGGAATACCCCCCTAGTCAGTTTCCTAGCTCCTCTTGTAGAGTACCTGCCCTGTTCTGTTTTGACCCCTTGTGGTCCCTTTGTTTTCTAGTTTCCCCTGTGCTTTCTTGAGATCCCCAATAAACCCCTTGTTGTCTAAGAGCTGTAAGTGGATCGTCACCCTCCTTTCCTGCTGTCGCCATGCTGAGGTGCCGTAACAGTATTGCACGCATGAGAACTTCAGCGTTGTTGGAGAGTAAGCAAAGATAGGGAGCTGAATGCAGTTTCTTATCCTAAAAACATGGCAGAAAAAATAGAGAAAATGTATCATTTTCACAGTGAATGGGAGGAAGAGTTCCTTACTACCACTGTGAAAGAAACCTGCGTGTGTCTCATTTGCGGGGCGACTGTGGCAACGGCAAAGCGACACAATGTGGAGAGATACTTTGCTACGTGTCACAATTTTTTTTTATTATTTAAAATGTTTTGTTAAACATCACATAATTGATAACTCAAACATGGTGCCACATAGTTCATGATTTGTTAAAAAGGTTTGTCGGTGGTTAGTGACAATGGGACATGGTGATTTCCTATGAAATGTTGTAGAAGTGATCATTTGAAAATGTAAACAATTGCTGAGATTAATAAAGTGAATATTGATATGTTTCCCACCTTGTTAAGTCATTGTTGATAAAATCGTAAACGTGATCAGTGTCTTCACATAGATGCACTGTTAACAAATGGCTGTAAATTTACAGCAAACATTCAACAGTATAGGGGACATTTGGTCCTCACAATGTGATAAATACAAACCCATTCTCTCACACACACCTCCTGTTCTCCTCCCATGAACCTCGGTGCTCTGAGCTGTTTCTGCTCCCATTCCTTTAATATGGATGTGATCTGCTTGTGTTGATGTCTCGCCGGATATTTCCTGTCAAACCTTCACATAGTGTTGTAGCTGTTTTCACACATATAACTTATGGGTCCTGCGGTGAGTCCTGTATTATAAGGGAGTCTTTCCTACAGACTGATCAAGAGATTATAGCTCAGGCAGTGAACACTGAGCTGACCTTCTTAGCAGGCATGACCTCTGTGTCTTCAAGGCAGACATACTCACATGCACACAGATATGTAATATGTACGCACCCCTCACACAAACGCTTCACCCTCCTGCCTTTTGGCAAGAGGTACTGAAGCATTCAGGCCCTCACCGCCAGACTGTGCAACAGTTTCCTCCCCCAAGCCGTCAGACTCCTGAACACTCAGGGACTGAACTGACACACAAACACAATGAATGCATTCCACTACCTCAGGAACTTTGGCACAATTTATAGATTTTCCACAACTCATTGCACTATTGCACCTCGCACTCATCAGGACTGTGTACCACTTAGTGCTGCTCTGCTCTGTTTGTCTGTCCAGTATTATAATAAAAATAATGATTATTATTATTATGGTGAGTCTTATGTCTGCACTGTCTTGTGATGTCTGCATTGCCTTGTGATGTCTGCACTGTCTTGCAATGTTTGTACATTTGTGCACTAGCACTTTATGTAGTCCTGTGTTGTGGCAGTATTATATGTAGCACCATGGTCCTGGAGGAATGTTGTCTCGTTTCACTATGTACCATATCAATGTATATGGTTGAAATGACAATAAAAAGCCACTCGACTTGACTTGACTTGAACAAAATGCTAGAAATTGCCTACAATTTATTAATGTAGTAAGTAATGTGACCTTCTTGTCTAGTACAAATGTCAGTAAACTCACACGTGACACATACAGTGGTTAGTCAGGTTTTGGATTGAACAGCTCAAGCCGTATATAGGGCACGTTCAGCCTATTACTCTAACCTTATTGATCGCAATAGAAATAATCCTCACTACCTTTTCAAGACAATAGCTCATCTAACAAACAAGGCTGAACCTTTGCTACCAAGTAATATTGGTAGTGAATATTTTATGGACTTCTGTAACAATAAAATTACAAACATTATACCTCAAACATGTTTAAATACCTCACAAATAACACCAACTCAAACACAATACACACATTCCCTTAATATTGTTTAATTAATCAATGATCATGGGTTAAAAACAATAGCAACTAATACCAAATCAACTACTTGTCCACTAGACCGAATACCCACTCAGCTTCTTAAAGACTCCCTGCATGCCTATCATCAGGTGATGTGCCTGACCGATTTAAAGTAGCAGTAATCAAACCACTACTGAAGAAACCAAGTTTGGATCCACAGGAGATCAGCAATTACAGGCATGTCTTTAACTAGTGGAGGCTGGTAGTCTTTCAAACAGGGCAAGCTGGCTAGTCCCCCCCCACAACCTAGTTTGAAATAAACAAATAAACTTTGCTAGCCTACTAATGAATGAACCTTACAAATGAAACAAGGAGCAAACTCAAGAACGCTATATTTAAGTTCTTATTTACAGTAGGATATGTACAAATGAAAGTTGAAAAAATAAAGACTTCACTTGCTGAAAATCCGCACGCGACTGAACTTGAGAAGCTTCGATGCCAAAGTGTAATTTCAAAACGCAGTCAATGAGAAAGAGATCCAGCCACTTGGACAGTTCCTCCAATCATCCTGGCCCGCCCACTGCCCCATTTACTCCCAGAGATGCTGAGCTTCCCTGGGAATTACTTTTTTTTTGTCGATTAAACATCTAGCTTTGCTGCATTGAAAACAGAAGTGCCACTGAAGTCCAGTGAAGCTGTACTTCAATCTGTTTTGTGGGATCATGCTAAAATAGGAATATAATGTATGAGAAAAAAAATTGTTAGACGAGAAATTGCTGATTCTGAACGAATTAGCCATGAAGTTGAACACGTTCTAACATGCTCTTTGTAACAGCAATGTAAATACAACAGTACATTTTTGACGAAATTTTTCGTGACATATTAGAGGAGGCGGAGCTCCCGTTGTAATCTTAGAGCAGTCGCCACTGTCTCTGACATACCATGGGGAAGACAGTCCCTGCTCAACTTTAGTCAGACTTGGAGGCACACAGCATACTGGAAAGATTCCAGTTGGGTTTTCGCTCGGGACACAGCCCTGAAACTGCTTTAATTAATTAAAGTCATAAATAACATAGGCAACTGATGCTGACAATGTGACTAGACTATGCTAATGCTTGTAGACCTTAGCTATGCTTATGCTAGCGGCAACACGTCCAATATGTTGGCTCATCTACAGAGACATCATCATCATCATCATCATCCCAGTGTGCTAATTGACAGCACAAGGAAGAGAGAGAGTTGGGTAGGAAAGAACAACTTCTACTCTGCGCTGCTTTTAAACAGCCTCTCAGTGAAAAGCCAGACAGGGCAAAAGCCATAACTAGAGCATTGG
>JAAGVU020000008.1:16210999-16221488 GCA_011763525.2 Mormyrus iriodes
TGGGGGGGGGGGGGGGGGGGGGGGGGGGGGGGGGGGGTCACAGGAATCCACCGTAAAAAAAGGCACATGTCCACTGGCTGCCCCCCACCACCCCTCCTACCTGCTGGTTCCAGCAGATTCTCCTGAACCTCCAGGCCCTGAAAACACCACCCTAACCCCCTCCCTCCCCTCCCCTACCTCATTCACCTTTTTTGTCGATGTAGACCTTTATTCGAAAACTGTATCCTGAACGCCCGTGGAGGGCCTTGTGATTGGCCCCTCCCCCTCGCTCTCGATGACATGGGACACATTCGCCTCTGACGACCACACCAATTTAGCGATTAATTTGGAAGAGGATGTTTCACCCTCCGGTGCTCCAGGTCATTCTCTTTAATGCATACAGTATGCTAACAATAACTGAATACTATCTTTTTTTTTCCTCTTTCTCCACCGTCTTTTTTAATCTTCTTCCCGCACTGGAGCCCAGAGCGACACTGGGTTATATTCCATTTCACCTTGTATTTCTCAGGTAATTACTTTGCACCAATTAATTTTAAATAAAGAAAATTACAGTGAACGCTGTCCGCCAACCCCACATCGCAGTCAAGTTCATCATCTTCCCCTATCCTTGGTGTATAGTCGTGGATTCATTAGTGACAGTCTGCCGGGGCAGGCTGGCAAATCCAGTTTGTTCAGGCCTACGAGGCATAACCTCAACAAAGACAAATTTCAAATAAAGAAATTAAACGAGATATTAATTAGTAGAAGTTATTAATCGCCGGGCCGCCGTGCTCAAGCAAAAAAAAATAATGATTCACAGAGTTCACTGGAAGAGGACACATGTCTAACGTCTTGAACCTCATTGGGTGAACCGTGCCATGTGTCAATGTTGAAACGGGCACAAATAAGGACAGTCTGTGGGGTCCTGTTTTCAGAAGCAAATCACGCACAATTCTACAAATGTAGAGTGTTCATATTTTTTAACTATATGAATATATACTGATCAGTCATAACATTAAAAACACCTGCTTAATATTGCGTAGGTCCCCCCGTGCCACCGAGATGGTTCTGACCATCAAGGTATGGGCACTATAAAACCTCTGAAGTTGTCCTCTGGTATCTGGAACCAAGACATTAGCAGCAAATCCTTTAAATCTTGTACGTTGCAAGGTGGGGCCTCCATAGATCGGACTTGTTTGTCCAGCACATCCCACAGATGCTCGATTGGATTGAGCTTTGGGAAATTTGGAGGCCAAGTCAACACCTTGAACTCTTTTTTCATGTTCCTCAAACCATTCCTGAATAATTCTTACAGTGTGGCAGGGCGCATTATCCTGCTGAAAGAGGCCACTGCCATCAGAGAATAATGTTGCCATGAAGGGGTCTTGCTCTGAAACAATGTTTAAGTAGGTGGCATGTGTCAGAGTAACATCCAAATGAATGCCAAGACTCAGGGTTTCCCAGCAGAACATTGCTCAGAGCATCACACTGCCTCTAGCGGCTTGCCTTCTTCCCATAACGCATCCTGGTGCCATCTCTTCCCCAGCTAAACAATGCACATGCACTTGATTGTCCACATGATGCAACACAAAATGCTAATCTACAAACCAGGCCACCATCTTCCATTGCTACATTGTCCAGTTCTGACGCTCATATGCCCATTGTCGGCACGTTTGTCGGCTCGTCGGTGAGACTTAAATGTTAAAATTGGGACAATATAAATTGGGGCTCATTTGACCGGGCACTCTGACCAGTCTTTGGCTACACAGCCCCATACACAGCAAAGCTGTGATACACAGTGTGTTCTAAAACCTTTCTATCATAGCCAGCATTAACCTTTTCTGCAATTTATGCTACAGTAGTACTCCTGTGGGATCGGACCAGACGGGCTAGCCTTGCCTTCATTCCCCAGCTGTATCAATGAGCCTCGGGCACCCATGACCCTGTTGCCAGTTCACCGATTGGTCTTTCTTGGACCACTTTCGGTAGGTACTGACCACTGCATACTCTGACCCTTCTGGTCTTCACAATTTGGCTCTTGTCAAAGTCACTCAGATCCTTACACTTGCCCATTTTTCCCCACTTCCAGCACATCATCTTCCAGATCTGACTGTTCATTTGCCTAATATATAATGCCACCTTTGGCAGGTGCCATTGTAACGAGAAGGCTGCATTCAAAGACCAAATGCGTCACAGCGACGTGACAAGACTGTCCCATTTCAGAGGCTCCTTCAAATGCAGTTAAAGGACGTAGCCTACAAAGGCTACATTGACCACATCCTTCGAAAGTTGCAGCCCCTGAATTCACACACAGCCAATGTTATTCACCTGGCAGCAGTTTTAATATTATGGCTTATTGGTGTATCAGACTATAATGTGACATTTGCCCTTTTTAATCCGCAGTCTATGCATAACCGTTTATCCGCAAAGCACCTCTTTCTGGCGAAACGCACAGAAACATTACAAACTCGGCCAACATTTTCAAAATCCACAGTCCCACTCCTGAAGTCCAATAAGAGTGTTACAAGACACAACTATCTTAAAACCAAGAGTTCAATGCTTCTGATCTGGCAGCAATACACTTCTGAGAAGTAGGTGTGATCATCTGATGGTGCAATGCTCTCCACCACAACAGGGGGCGCTCAGCTGTTCACCATGTGCTTCCTAGCACTCAGCCCCAACATTACCAAGTGCTATCCACTGAGGCTCATGTAAGTGAAAAGAGATGGGTTCGATTCTGTTAGCAGGTCACCTGTCCAGTGATATATTTTCACTCCCTTTGTCTTCAGGGACAGTAATCTCAAAGTCCAAAAGGTTGGGCGAGGTGGGGGGGGTGGTTTGGAATAATTCATACTGATAAACTGCTGAAGACTCATCCCTCCTCACCTCATCTGAGCAGAGCCATTCCAATACACTTATGTTAAATATTTTAAATTGTACTATAGCCATCCCTTGCAGCACTAAGATATATTAACAATCCTCTCACCCCTGCGTAACCCACCCCCCCACCTGCCTCCCACCCCAACCTCAGGTTCGGCACTCATTTCGTTCCTCACTCGACAGCGTTTTCTGCGGTCTCGGCAGAGGTAGGTGAGCAAATACTAGGGCAACAAGGTGCTGTATATATAAGTGTGTATAACTTCATACCCCCTCCACATTACAAGCATCCCCCCCATTTATTTATTAAATCAAGTAGTTAAATTATGGCTTCTGCCACCTTCTCATCATTTAAATAACTCATTTCCGACACGCGGCTTTGTGTCCTCGTTATCTCCTCGCTGTGTCCTCTCTATCAGAGCCACAAATTAATTGCTAACCTTTTTTCAAAGCCACAACACATTGACTGCGTCATTTCCTGTATATGTTTAATGCATTTCAGCTGTGGCATTACAGCTCCTGATGGAGGGGACAGTGCCCCGTTGAAATCGGTGGGAGTAGGACCGGGATCGATCAACACGTTGTGCGAGGCCTAAAGTGTCCAGCTGGATTGAAAAACGGTCGCTCAGATCAGAACAACTGTGAAACCTATGTCTGGCACCACAAACTGGTCTGCAAGGTCATGCACATGGGTGGGGCCACTGGCCCCATCTGAAATCTGATTGGTCCTTGGAGTATCTTCTCCCCTGTCACTCACTGATTCAAAAGTTATCACTGGCTAAAGATAAGACTCGCTCCTCTGTATGAATCTCTTCTTATGCTCCCCCACCTTACAAAAATTCCTAGAATCAACGATCTTCAGGTTCTTCATCCTGGGCTGGTCGAGCCTCTCCATCCTCCTCACACCTCAGACAACCTTGGACCCTCTTACCCACGGAACAACTATTTTTAACTTTGCCAGGATAATAAGCTCCTGGGAACCTTATTTAGGAACGTCTCCGCTCCGCAAAAACACCAAAATACACTTATTCAGAGATTAGCGGCCCATGGGGTGGGGGGGAGGGTGCTCTAAAACTTGTACATCTGTATTAAACTCAGCGCCTTTTAACAGGAGGAATTCTCCTGTTCCTGCCATCATTCTGCGCACCACAGGTATCAGTGAATTATTAATCGCACTGCTCATTTTAATGCTCTTTAAAGTGCTTTATTTTGATATGTTAAATATACTTTTAGGCAGCCAAGTACATTATCATCTCTGCCATCAAAGAGGCGAGCGGCTTTCTTCGCAGAGCACAAACAACTCTGCCCAGCTTCTAAAAAGTTTTGAAATCAAAGACGTTTTAATCCTTGACTTCAAAAAGTTCAAATGAAGTTTCCCAATGTATTTCCTTAACATTAATCTAATTCCGTCCTTCCAGAACCAAAACTCGAGTGGATCTCTGCCTCGGGGCAGTGGGGTTTGGGTCACAGTCATGCCTGGGAGCCTGCAGGTGGAGGATAAGGATGAAGGAGGAGCAGAGCCAATACATGCTGAAGCTTCCTAGATGATGGATAGTGCTCCACATGATGTTCGGTGATCATATGATCATGTCAGGTGACATCAGCATACCCAGAAACCAACACGGCATGTCACGAGATGTGAATACCGTGTACATCATTAGAAATCAGATGACCGATTCATACAGCAGTTGAGGTAAGGTGGTCTTTAGATGTGACAAGGAGGGTGGATGGCCCTGCTCCCACAAGAGATGGGACCTTCCAGCTGTTTGGGGAGGGGGGGTAGATTAAGGAGCTCATCCATCATGTGTCCGCACTGAGGCGTGCACCATTAAAATCACACGACATGAGCTGACACGTCACCCCTGTGTGACAAAGTGAAAAGCAAATGCGGCTGAAGGGTGGCCCAGGCCTGACTCTATAAACCGCACCTTCTACCGCTACGGCCCGCTCATGTCACCGTGGCGATGGCGCGCTCTGGGCCTCAGCTACATTCCCAGAAGCTGAACACTGCTGAACGTGCTGTGTACCTGCCCTCACTCTGCCCAAATGGAAAACACCCCCCGCACATGACCATTCCTGACAGGTGTGCTTCGCATGCCCCCCCACCACCACCACCACCTGAGAGAGCAGGCGGTGCGTGCGGGCAGATTCACACGCTGCGAGGCATCTGTCCAGTTTCATCGCGGGACACTGGAATGTCACATTTTTAAGCGAATGGGCCAAATCTCAGACAATGTCACCTAAAACAACTGAAGACAGCGAAAATATGATTTAATTTGATTGAAGGTAAACTTTAAAAAAAAAAACAGCAAAATGTAATTGGTTAAAATGTTTTGGCATAGAGGGAATGATAATCTCATATGTGCCAACCTTCTCTCCTTGAAATACTTTAACAAGGATGCATCTGATTTGCATAAGCTGATTTCTTGTCCACTGCTAATCGTTGCCAGTGGCCTTCCTGCATTGTCCTTCTTGCGCGCCTGTCCTTTCCCAGTAAAGCGATAAAGACAAGCCTTACCTGTCCCTTTGGTGAGCTCCTTCTCCCCCCCACTCTCTCTGTCTTTGGTTTGGTCCTCCTGATCTGTGGTGGTCTCACCAGCAGCCTCCACATCCTCACTCAGCTCTCCTGGAGGGGGAGGAGACGCCGGGACGTGTAAATCGCCACTCCATCAGAATTGGTGGATGTGCTTAAAGGGACGGCGGCTATTTTTTTTTTCTTTTTTTTAACCACCCGCCCTCGTATCCACAGAAACTTATAGCTGACACCCAATTACAAGGTTATGAGACAAAGGAGGGGGGGGGGGGGGAAGACACTTCTTTTTATGCTTTTTAATTCAATTTCCACTAATTCCTTCTTTAATTTCGCTTGATTAAAAAAATCAATAGGGAAAGAAATTGAATGTCAGAAAGCCTCTTCATGCATTCAGGAGTATTATTTTTTTCTTGAATCATATGCACCTCTGTGAAAATATGAATGCAGCATTTTTAAATATTTTGAAGAAAGCATTAAAACTAGTAACAGGAGAAACAGAAATATTAATCACACGACCATTTCTCTTGCTAAGACTAAATAATGACATTCAAAAAAGGCATATTCAAATAAGTCAAAAAATGTATTAGTAAAATGTGTGACCTTGTTATTCTTAAGGTTTCTTCGACCAAATGAAATTAATTCATTCATTTTATAAAAGGATCATATGTATAAAAACTTTCAATGTGCAGTATATTAATCAGCGTACCTAGGTCAAAAGAAAAACAAAACTGAAAAAAATGTTTACGACCAATACCTGGAATTTCCAAAGATTATGTTAACCCTTTGAAAGACTGATCACCTTTATCACATCGATACATTATACACACACACGCCGCCCGCCTGTACAACTATATAATGTATGTACATATATGTAAATATATAATGTGTGTGTGTGTGTATGTCTCCGATTCAGTGTCAGTCGAACAGGAGGTGTTTGTGTAAATGGTAGGAGGGTAGCGCTACCATAAAAACGTGCGGCGGGAATATTAACGCTTGGCCCGCCATCCTGCAGAGCCATTACAACAGCCCCAAACACCGGGCGCCTTCCGCTCCGTGTCCGTGCCGGTAATGCAAAATAAAAGCATTAATATTTCACACCCGCAATTCATTTTTCTGCAAAGTCAAACGCAAACCTCCGCCCCCACCCCATGCCTCCTAGCCACCTTAAAAGCCCCTGGTGTACATGCTAAGCAATTTAACAGCGATGAAATTCAAAACTATGGATAACCGATAATGATATTGGTAAGTAGAGAGAAGAAAAACAAAGACTGGTAGAAAAGGGAAAGGGGCATCCGTCTTTTTTATTCCCCACCTCGGTAAGTTTGTTTAAAAGTAGCGCAGCCAAAACATGACGGCAGCGAGCCGCTCTACCGGTCGATATAACCCGATTGCTTATTACACAAGTCAGCTAATTCCCGGCAAATGTACTTAAACATGCTTTTGAAAACGCTTCCACACTCAAGCCCTATATCCATCACCGTATTGACGTATTGACAACGCAACAACAACAAATACGCATATATCCTGTTCAAATATTTATCCCTGTAGTCAATCGGAAAGGGGTCTCGCATCACCAGCTTGCGGTTATCACCAAGTTTGTTGCGCTTATTATTAATTATTAGTGCCGCATGACAAGGTTGTATGTAAACAATTAAATTAATTGATATCATATATGCTACACACACGCACACACAGTATACTGCATAGGTTTTAATTGGTGTTTACCTACATATATATGCAAATACTCTGCCAGGAGTCCTTTATTCACCCAAACTAAATGCTATTGCCCCTTTAGCTACCTCTCCTTTTAATCTATAACAACGCAAAGGCACTGAACCGATATACGGCTTTTAATCCAACCCCGGGATCCTCCACGGGGCAGCTGCAGGCATCTGTGTTGATCTGTCTTTTTCTAGCAGGACAGGGTAAAGGCAGCAAACTGTGCCCCTGTCACCTAGGGGGCCGTACATTTCATACCGGCCCTCTCTGAACACTGCAACCTAACTGCACTCTACCCTGGCCTGATTTACAACCATTTGCCGATTTTTAAGGAATGCAGAGACTCCCAAGTTCAATAAAGAAAATATCTATTTTCAAAAAATATATATGCATTTTACTGCATTATTCTGTACTGCTGGAGTTAAACATTTAATGCTAATTTAAATTTCAGAATTTAATTCAGCCAAATCGAATCTTTTGGACAATTGCCATCTACATTTAAGTCTCCTACAAGCATTGATGAACAAAACAAAACCAGGATGCAAGTGTAAAATTGATTAACACACGTAAAACATGCACCTGCTGCATTTAAGATTCAGATGTATTGCATAGAGTTTACCAACATCACTGTTTTGTGCTGTGATGCATTATGGACTAACTAAAGGCAAAATATCTATTTCCCTACTTTTATCCTCAGCTAAGACTGTCACACCATCATTAGACGACTTAAAAAAAAAAGTTGAAAGACCTAAATATCGAGAGAGTAGGCCGGACCGCTGCATCTGACAACAGCTTATCCGTGTGCAATGTGGTCGCCTTCCCATTTTCCGAGATGGTTTTCCCACGCAGTCCAGCACTGTCATATTTCAAAGTGGACACTGGTGGACCTGGCACATCCTGAAACAGGTGGCCTCCAGCCGTCGGCTACAGCTGTCTGTCTCAGCTTTCCAGGGGTGGAATCTCACACGCCTTCTCTATGTTAAGATAAAGCTCCTTTAAACCCACACTGCACTTGCTCCAGAATTGTATTGATTACTCTATACGTGGACAGTACATATAAAATCTGAGGGCCAATACAGTCAGAATTTGGTTACGTTTAACACCGTTTTTTGATCCCTTTAAATTTTATGAGCTAAATTCCAGGGAGAGCTGGCTGGCTCGTGGTTAGTGCATTACTCCTTAATAAGGCCTTGTCTAATAACCAGATTTATAAAGCTGCACTGAGTGGCCCTGAACTCAGAAGAGATCATCTCCGTGACACCGGTGAGAGGAACAGAGAGCTACACGTGATGGAAGAGCTTCGTTAGGGCAACGAATGATCGGTGCGTGGATTATGCTGTAAGGAATTCCCACTCTATGCACAGGGAGATCCTTTATTTAGATAAAGGTATTTAACCGGGATAACTGGGATAACCGTCTCCAAGTGAAAAGCACATTTAAAAGAGTCTGCAAAACCATGCTTGCATTCAGCATCCCGCATTTTTTCAAATTATCATGCATGCATCTGTAAATGCTTCAGGGGCAGCCGTCAATTTCTATCGCATCCCCCGCGGAAGCTGGAGGCTATAAGCACTCCCGGGGAAACTCATGGACAAGCTCCAGACATTGCTGCCAGAGAGAATTATTAAAGGCCTGGCTGGCAGACGTGCTCCGACTGAGGAATAATCCCCAAGTTAGTTTAACACCTTAAAAAGGTGGCATTATCATTTTGGAGGCACCCGGACCCTCCGCTGAAATGGTCGCCATAATCCACAGATCTGACTCACCCCCCTCCCGTATGCAACTCAGGACAACAGCTGTCAGGTTAACATTCTCCAGACAGATCTCCAGGTCTCCTCTGCCCCCTCCCAGCCCCCTTTTCCATCTTTTTTCTCTATTTAATCGCTATACGCCAATGCTAATGTATGCAAAGATGCAGGGATTTAATTCCAGGAACAGCACTGCGCTTTAAAGTGGGGAAAATCATTGCACTTACCCCTCATGTTGTCTGTAACCATACGGTGTTCTGATTAAAGCTAGGCCGGCCGTAATTAATAAAAGGTCACGAGTGGCCGATAGGATGGAAAAAGAAACGGCACAAAATGTGGGCATAGATAAGCGGTGGAAGGAGATTACGAGGAACACTCAAAGCTATGGAAACAAGCCATTTCAAATCCAAATCTTAAAAATATAAAGGACAATTGCCCGAGGATTGCTGTGTAATTAATTGTCCTCATTAACCCTCCTTGTACAATGATATTAAACTTTTCCTTTAATCTAATTATGAGACTTGCTTGAATGAGCAGACAGTTGTAAAACTGATTAGAGTACCCACAATGCTCTGTGGATAAGCGTTCTGCTATGATCAGACCGAAATAGCTGGACCTCAGGCTGGGACTTAACACCTGTGCAAGGCTATAGTGGGGTGGACTGGCCTGACTGGACCGGACCGCTGATGAAGCTCTGGTTCTTAAATATTAAGAACTCTCACTCTCATTCCCTCATCTTTATCTCTAGCCGAGAGTGCAGAGGCCCAAACAGGCCCATAGGTGTCACCCTATACAAGCTGGGAGAACAACACACACGCGAGCACAAACACAGACAGACAGACAGACAGACAGACACAAGTTCCTGCAGCAGATGTCAGGAAGTAAGGACGTGCTGCTGTTTTACGTGGTAACTTTTGGAAATAGCCAGATGCACACAGTGCTTGTTCCATATGGCCTCAGATGGAATGCGCAGGAGCGAGAGCGCCACCCCTCTGCGGCCTCATCCACATGCAGAATTTCCTTCCAGAGGAGAACCAGGCCCTGCTCCCCTCTCGTCACTGACAGTGCACTGATGTCGGTTCCTGCCTCTCGGGAAAATGGGTGACCACAAACCAGCCCGTGCAGGAGCCCCTTCTACAGCCCTCTATAGCCCGCATGGTCAGCGTGGCCCTAGCCCCGCCCCCTGTCCAGGTGCCTCGCCATGCCGTTATCCCGGCTGGCCCCCTATTTAACTGGGCACTGTCAGATAAAAGCAATCGCGTTTCACACCTCATGCCCCCACCCCTCACTTTCCCCTGCCTCTGCGGAAAATCCCCTCCCCTCCCCACCGCCCCCCTCCCAGGCCGTCCCCGTATCAAAGCCAGCCGCACCCAGGATGGTGAGCTGGAAAATGAAAGTGACAGGGGCGTACAGTGGGACAATGGGACACGGCCCCCTTGCTGGGGGCCTTTCATGCATTGTCCCTTCCTAATATCAGCACCTCTGCACCCCATCCGCCCACCATGGACCACCCCCCCCCCCCCCCCCACACAACACACACCACCCCCCCCACCCCCCCCCACACACGTTTTGCTTCTCTTCCTTACCCTCCCCTCCCCCCGGCACAGTGTGGCGGGGGGGTTTGGTGTGGTGG
>JAAGVU020000008.1:16221588-16235041 GCA_011763525.2 Mormyrus iriodes
GTCGGGGGCCTTTCATGCCTTGTCCCTCCCTAATATCCGCCCCTGTGCACCCCTCCCGCCCTCCATGGCCAAACCCCCCCCGTCACCAAACCTCCAACATACTGCAAAAACACCCCCACCCCACACAGAGTTCAGCTCGTTACTCCTTCCTTGTCGTCAGAAAGCACGGGGGTCAGGAACAGACTGCGGCATGGGCTCGTAAGTCCCGAAACGACCCCCCCATGCCCCCCCCACTTTGCCGAACCAAACTAAGCACACAAAAACGCTCAGCGGCCCAGCGCACTATATTTACTGGGGAGTAACCCGTTGCTGCCGCTGCACGTGCTGCCGGTATGGCCATTTAAACAGCAGGAATATTCACTGCACTGTTTGTTTTGGAACACAAAGAGAAGAAGGGCAGAGAAACAGGAAGGCAACAGACAAACAGACAAAGCACAGGCGTGGAGCCGATACCTGCACTGGCAAAACTGCCATGAGGGGAAGCATAACATATAGCAAGAAAAAAATAATAAAAACAAATATATACACAGACAGATGTTGTGTAAGAGGCTCCGTAATCAGAGTAGCACCTTCGAACACGTGCAGTCAAAGCACGCTCACACGGCCAAACACTGCTGTCCCCCACACACACTCTGTGTCTGCGTGCCCCCCCCCCCTTCCCCAAATGACACGAATGCACGTGTACACGCAGCCCAATGCAATGCAGAAAGACAGGCCGAGTACCTTTTCGTCTGCCTAACCGGGAGCCATCCCCTGTGCCGCGCCGTGGACCGCGATGCCGGATCGCTAACCTCGCTCCCGGCTGGCCCTGACATGACCCCAGGAGCTGTCGGGGGGGGGGTCTAAATGTGAATGAGTACTTTGTGTGTCTATGGGGCTGGGGAGGGGGGAGGGATATGGATGAGGAGGAGGAGGAGAGGATTGTGGTCAGAGGGGGGGGTTGAAGGGGGCTAGGGCAGCTAATGGCTTTAAAAAAAAAAAGTTTAAACAGCAGGGACTCATCACACTGCCTTAGAACAATGCCACCCCCCACCCTGACTCCTCAAACCCCCACACCCCCAAGCGAACACTTAATTTGATCTCCCCAGCCTTTCAGATTCACTGGCCATTATGCTCATTTAGGTCACGCCGGGTCGCTCGGACGACATGTACTGTTTCTCTCCGTCAGCCGAAGCAGCATCTCCCTAACCAGGGAGAAACTCATATTTGCACAGCCGAAAAACATGCTTTCGTTTCAGCCAAAAAGGGGCAATGAACTCACACACCTGTAGCGTGAATATTGATGTTTTTTTTATTCAAGAGAGCTGTCCTACAATCCCCCCGAAAAGCTCTTTGCTTTTTCCCAGGATATGAAAGATACCTGCAAATCAAAGCCAGGCACTGCATCTATCGAAAACAGCACGGGACATATTTCGCTGATTCACGGTACAGCAGCCCTACGGCTACGCCTGCTAGACCTGCACAAGACACACATGACAAGCTGTACAATATTAACAAATTTAATTAACGACTGTTACACTGAGCAAATATCTGAGCCTAAATTTGCACTTTCACTTAGAGCTAATGTGTGTTTATACACAATATGACACGCATATAAAATTTTGTTCAGGTATTTCGGAATAAAAGGCAAAAAGATCTTAATCATGTGCACAGCAAAAAAAAACAAAAAACTAAAGACCTCAGACCTCATTTTTGCCAAGGGCCAAATCTGGAGACTGCTGACCCCGGTTCTCATGTCTGCTGCTTACCGACGTTCCGGCCAGGCGGACCAAAGCTCGGATAACAACAAAGGGAGGCCATTAGAGTGTTTGTGACAGATACACAAACAGGGATTATGGGAGAGGAGGACAGGGGAGGGCTGAGGGGCTGGGCTGGGCTGGGCTGGGGGTGTATGGGACCGGGACAGCTCTCTGCCACGCCTGGAGGGACCACGACACTCCCTCGTTCCCCAGCCCCCTCCCAATCTCCCCCCCCACTTACAGCTCACCTATTTCTAGATCAGCGGGGTGGCGGAGGGGGGGACTGTAAGGAAGGAAAAAATAATCCTCAGGAAGGGCGATCACATCGAGTCTGAAATATTCACCAGTGGCTCGGAAAATGCGAGGGTACAGTTGTGACAGGCAGGCGGGACACCCAGCGCTGGCTCACCACCGGGGTGCAGACACCGCTGCGGCCCTGAATATGTATAACCCAGAAAATGTATTGATTTCATTTGGCAAAAAAGGGACAGGCACAAAAAATAAAAAAACTCACATAACCTGAAACTGTCAGGGCCCCTTTGTTCATAGCTCATCTGCGCTGAAGGTCGCTATTCGCCACAAACACGATTTAATTAGCAGGTGTGCTGCATGGCACCGCACTTGGGCTGTACCCACAGGCTCACACACACACACACTGTGTGCCATGCTCCGCCCCACCTTGCCCTGCAGCGGTGCCACGCAGTTTAATGAAAACAAGGATTTCTCTACTTATTCTCTTTTCAAAGCAAGCCTTTTTTTTCCTCATTAGACGACCTGTTACGAAGGGCTCCTAATCTTGGTATCTGTTGCGGTCTGTTTGTATACGCTGCATACCTGTGTCTGATACCAGGCCCTTGTACATTTCTGTCCGGATAGCCCCCAACCGGTCCAGTGGAGTCAGAAAGGGGATACTCCCCCATTTATTGACTGTGCAGTGTCTTTTAGTTACGCACTTTGGGTGCTCAGCGGGTTAGGAAGCTTGCCGGTTCATGTCCTAGTATCTTTTCACATTTGGGCCCAAGAGCCAGGGACTGCCTGACCCTGCTTTCAATTGTACGTCACTTTGAATAAATTGTTGTAGGTGGACCGGCCTTTAGAGGTATTCGCTTAGCAAACAGACTGTCCAAGATTGGCATGTGCAGGTGGGCACAAGTCTGGCCAACTGCCCGCAGGGCTGGCAGAAACACCACTGCCTCTCTGGCTGTTTCAGAACTGGCAGGTACGGCGAATTGGGCTCTCTAGGGATGACTGGCATGGAGGGGGGGGTGCAAATTTGACCCAAATGCCTGTGCAGAGCAAGCAGACTTTGCCACCAAAACATTTTGAAACACACACCCTTTACCAGGGAAGGAAAAGACGATCGTCACTGTCATGCCGGGAACAGCATAGGGATTCTGCTCCGCCCCACCATCGGGTCAGGTTTTCCGGGCGACCCTCCTTTCCGCCATCCTCCCTCTCCGTCTGCATCACCCCCCTCCCCATTACTTTCACATGAAATATGAAAAAGCAATATCCTCTCTGTGTTTGTACTGAAGCGTAATGCGATTGTGTTGTCATTTATAGGAAATAATCGCAAACCTCTCTTTCATTTTCCAGTTCAAATAACCATGAAAAATTAGCCGGCAATGTCAGGGGGACGGTGAGGAGGCCGTGTGCTGCGCGCCTGACATTTCTCCTTAATAGGAAAGCTACTGCTTGTTTCAATATCCCCTTTTTAACTTCTTTATTTTAATTAAAATAAAGTTATGCACTTCGATCGGGAGGAATCGCTTTCCCCATAGTTCCTGGAGGAGGGCGGTGGAGCCCGTCACCGAGCCCGGCGTCCTGGAGTCGCCAGATAACTCCTGTGACCCCGTCCTTTCACCCACCCCCCACATCTCCATCCACTGCCCCTAATGGCCGCTGACCGGGGGAAAGGCGCCAGCCGGCCACTGGAGAGGCTGGATCCGCAGCACCACCGCCCCTCAGTCAGGGGTAAATAATTCAGCAGCAAGCAGATTGCCGGGCAGCTCAGCTCTGCCTCCCCACCTTCGCACCATGTGACCTGATGACGTCATGAATCACAGTCAGCCCGATCCTGCGGTCCGTGAGCCATCGCCAAAGCAGCCACCACTGCTCACATTTTTAATTGCAATCACTCTCCGAGATCCTTAATAGGGGCCCGAGAAAGGAGTAGCTGCTCTTAATCGGATTGCTTCAAGTATTACTACCATTAAGTCTTAATGGACAAAGTAGTTTTTTCCACAGTAATTATGCACAACATAATCAACCCGTCTCTTTTTTCTCATGTAATTATTACGGATGTGCCACAAGCTGCTGTCTTGCTGTTTTTTTCTGTCACGATTACATTTTCTCCTAATAAAAGAAGTTGTCCCCCAAATCAGATTTTTTACAGCAAATACTGCAGGGCATGGGCGGCACCACTCCGGTGTTTGCCCTCAGGGACCCACCCCCACCTCTCCAGCTACGCCCACCGATGCCCGTCGGCAGGATTGACAGGCACTGCGCTTTTTCAAAATAAATAAATAAACAAACAACTTAATAGAAAAGCAATTTCCTCCCCCGTTCCAAATCACTCAAACAAATGCACTCCTGAACTTTCAAGGTTAAACGTGAATTAACCCGGAACTTTCCTCCTGAGAGCAACCTCCTCCCACCACCAATAGAGGCGGAGTTTAATATCGGGGTGGGAGGTGGGGCAAGTGTTGTAGGATAGCCAGGTACATGCAGCGAAAATGAGAGCCTTAGGACGGATATGCCAGTGAAAATTTCACTGACATCCATCCATCCATCCATCCATCCTCTACATCAGTGTTTCTCAAACCAGTCCTCGGGGACGCCCAGACTGTCCACATTTTTGATCCCTCCCAATTTCCTGGGACGGGTCCCTGACGACTGGCTTGAGAAACAGTGCTCTACATGCTTATCCTGGTCAGGGGGGCACCAGAAGCCTACATGCACAAACATCAAACGAGCGATTCCTATTGCGTGCGTGCATGTGTGTTTGTGCGCCCCGTTTCCTAACGCATCACATATTGCTTTGACAAAGTTCAAAAGATTGAAAATAAACTGCTTTTTTTCAGGAAGAGGAGTTCTGATTTAATCAGGGAGCACCCCCAAAGTTTTTTGTTTGTTCATATTTTTAAAGCGCAAATAAAGCGGAGGTCTGCCCGCCAAG
This sequence comes from Mormyrus iriodes, assembly GCA_011763525.2. Taxonomy (NCBI): domain Eukaryota; kingdom Metazoa; phylum Chordata; class Actinopteri; order Osteoglossiformes; family Mormyridae; genus Mormyrus; species Mormyrus iriodes. The sequence goes on from JAAGVU020000008.1 coordinate 16,226,506, forward strand.
CGGCGCCGCAAGCCGCGTGCCAGCATGTCTGCACCTGCGTATTTACATATCGTCAGGGAGGATCCTCATTTAGATTTATCGTATGTGATGCAGATAATGATTATTCCCCCAAGACCTCTCCGAGGTTCACTTTGAGCAATTAAGCAGTTCTTTTATTATTCACTTCTCGCAATATATTCATTTAATATCTCAAACTCCTTGCAGTATTAATGTATTTAAATATGCGCCTACCTTACAGCCTTAATCACAGAAGGCATCTGGGAGAGCTGTGTGTGTGTGTGTGTGTGTGTGTGTGTGTGTGGGGGGGTATTTATCTATCTGCCGATTCAGTTATCAGTTTCCATCTGGGCCCGACGGTGTATCCATGTGATCTCTTATCAGCCCGTGCTAATCTAAATCTAATCAGTTTACCTATTTGTCGAGCAGGGGCGTCACTCATCCGAGAACATGGCACCGAGCCCGATCTTCGTGAATATAATTTCGTCAATGTGGGGTTGTATTCCCAGCACCCCCTCCACCCCCTTGGTACAGTAGTTTTCGGGGTATCCCATGTTATGTGACCGCACTTCATTTCCGCCACATTTTACACCATCCACGCTCTTGCCCACAACCAGGTACCGATGGATTCTTCACCCCCCTGGCAAAACAGTGTTCCCCTGTCACTCACTGTTTCAATTCTCTCTACCCACGCCTTTCCCATCATCAAGACCCCATACCTATCCTCGCTCTTGAACTCACAGCCATGCCTTGAATGTCAAGATCAGGTCTTTCTCCACCTGATTTTACCCGAATCTTTCCAGCAAAAAGACAGCTAAATCGGTAAGGCAGCTGGAATCTCGCCATGACGGCAAGAAAGGAAAGCGGAAGGCCTTGATGTGAACGCAGCAAAGAGGACACCTCCAGGGGTCTAACAAAGCGGGAACACCAGTGATGGCTAACAGGACAGGAGGCAGGGATCGCATCCAGCAGTTAGGAAGCAGAAACTGACGCGTGGGCTGACTGGGGGGTTAAATATTAATATGGTCAGCAGGGGGCTCATCACGGAAGACTCGATTGGAACGTAGCTTAATGACACTTTTAGCGGAATCGGTTAGCGTAAAAAGCAGATGGGTCATAACGACGACATTCACGGGGCAGGAAGGTTAACCGGGCAGTCCTGCTGACTCTGCAGGCAGGCATGGAGATGAATGGGCCAGCAGGAAGCTGCAGGAACCAAAGGCCTTCGAATTGGACCGACCTCTCATGGCATATGACTCCATTAATCTGCATTGCTGGTACTCGACCCACCGTACACCAACCTCTGAGTAGGGGGATAGTGATTTGGTGTTGTGTTTGGGTTACAATCATTGTACTTACTTAGAACTGGCCCCCCGCTGGCTAAAGGTGAGGGTATGAATTAGAAAAATGCCCATAAATTACTAATTTCCACAAAATTATTTGTGCTGATCTCCCAGGAGTGTGTGAGGAAATCCCAGGCGAACTGCATCCTGGTGATTAGAATCAAGTAAAAAAAAAAAAAAAAAGTCTCTGCCATGACCTAAAGCCTCAGTGATGGCTGACAAGCACGTTTCCGGAACGTTCCACAGAAATGAGAAGGAGCAGTAGACGGAGATACAGTTGTGCGCCATCTCCAGGTCGCCTGCTGCCAGGCATCCAATAGACTATAAGAGCACTTTGGAATCGCTCTGGTTTTCCGATGGCCCGCTGCTCCTCCTGCCCGATCCCTGAGACGAGTCTTCGTCCCATGAGCTCAGCTGCTGTCGGCTTACTGCTTCGGGCCGGGCCAGGCCCCAAGGCCTTGGAGGAGGGCCTGTGATGGGAATTCATTTCTCCCAATTACACGTTCTTGTCCGCGGCCTCAGTTCATCAGTTCAGTGCCGCCAAGTCAATGAAAGGGCCTGTAATGAAGTAATCAGATGCAGCCTGTTTCCCCGAGCCCAGCACTGCACTCACAGGGCGGCGGAGCACAGGAGGCCTGCGTGTGTCTGGGCGTGCACATGTGTGTTTGACTGGGCCTGAAGGCATTCTGAAGGAAGCACGGGAGTCGGACAGGGACATTAATTCGTAACCCCACCCTCTGCCAAGAAACCAGGTGAATTTCTCAGTCCGGTGTTTGCCTCAGTACTGCCCTATACTGGTAGGAGACAGGAAACTGAGAGGTAGAGAAGTTTATGCTCCCCACCTGTGGATGTGGAGGGCGGAGGAGGGATGGCGCTGGGGGGGGGGGCAGGAGGCCAAGACAGGGCTGGAAGGGGCGGCCCACTTGCCCCGCGACTCCTGCTCCCTGATTTCAGCATGTGGAAACCATTACGGAGGCTTTAGTGAGAGGAATGCATGTGTTGAATAATAATCTGTGCCTTAAACTGGTGGATTTGAGTTCTCCTTTGTATCGTAACGCAGCGAATGTTCCACCATAAATTAAAAAAGGCCTGTTTGATCTATTTAAGATTGTCCTTTCTCCTCTAGAGATGGAGCAAGTTCAGGATAACTATGATCCTCCAGAAATGCACACACACGCGCACACACACAGAAGATACCTTGGATAAAAACTGCAGAAATAACTACTAGAACCTAAATTAGTAACTTCTTTTTAATTCCAATTAAACCAGTACCAATTAAACAATGCTAGTTATAAGACTATTCAGCAAAAAAAACACTTACGTAGCATTTACACAGTTTATCCTGTAAGTTTACTTATTAGCACAAGTTAAGCAACTATTTCAACTATTTTTTGCTGTCCCTGTGCACCCCCCCCCCCCCATCTCCTTTGCCTTATTTTATTTATTTATTTCCCAGGAGGGGCTGTCAGGCCTTTTTTCCCCGCTGTCCCTGGTCTAGCCCCACGTTTTTACAAACAATCCGATCCCCACGGACGGGCAGGGCTGAACCAGCAGCCTGTCGGCATTTTAGATTTTCTTTGTGTTCAAATTCGGTGGTCCGAGTCAGCAGCTAGAAATTTTGAATACTGAAGAGGGGTACCAGAGAAGAAAGTCATCATGATATTCCTAGAGTGGGCCAGGGCGCTGGGCATCAGGGCATTTCACAAAGAGCAGTGAGAGGAATTTGGCGCAGGGGAAGAGAGACCCTCTGCTCCACTCGCTAACCCACCAAACCACACAGACACAGCAGACAGCTCTATTCACCACGCTTGGCACATGCAGACGCGTCAGCGCCCCCTGGCGACCCAGCTGGGCACCTCCATAAAGCCCGTTCGTGTGCTCTGAGTCACACGGCCCGCAGCCAGCTCACACACAGTGGCTCGCCGGTGCAGTTCTGGTCCACTGGATTGCGGTTCCATGCTGCACAGGCCCTCCTCACCAAGGTGGCTGGATGCCAAACCCCCTGCCCACCTCATCCTCCTTCCTCAGAGTAGGGAGACCCCCCTGGCAGACTCCACCATCTGACGAGCCTGTGGAGCAGGTGGCTGTGTGCAGGGTAGCAGAGGCAGTGGGACCCTATTGATTCCCCCACACACATACTTGGTACCTTCCTACTTGTTTATGATCAATATGCAAATAGCCCACAGCATCAATTCAATATCAATTTTCAATTAGGTGATCCTCCGGGGATCCGCCGGGTCAATAGAGAACCATTCAAAGCGAAGGATTGAGCAAGTTCCCGGCATTGACGTTCCCCAGCCTGAGACAGCTTACTTACTGTTTATTTAGCCTGCCCCGCTGTAAGTACTGATTAAGCCTGCGGGTTTTGGCCAGAAAGACTGATGAGACTTAGCCCTATCGGCCCCACCTCCCTCCAACCATGCTGCCAAACTGCTGTCCAGCAGGGCGGCGCTATTGGGTCGCAATATCCCCTGCAAGCGGGTTGTTTCCTGTATACTTGGCTGACAGCTGGAGTCCTGCAGTCTGGTGATGGCTCCGTGGTCCCGGTATTAATGGAGTACCGTGTTACCACACACAACACGTCTGAGACGGTGGATAACTATGTGCCACGAATGGAAATTACAAATGGCATCAAAAACATTAAAGGGACGGCAATAGACAGCTCGTTTAGCAAAGGTACACCAACTTATGATTCGGGAAAGAAAAAAAAAAAAAAAAAAAAACCCTTCCAAGTTCGATTACACTAATGATTTTCACTCCCCCCTTTTCCTTCTTCCTGAAATCGCACGAGAGGGCTTCAATTAAGCAAGCCAGGTGCTGACTTATCTCCAATATCTGTTCCTACAGTAATAACCTTCTCACAGATTGTAAGGGGGGGGCGGCTGTACACACATTTTCCACACTGGTCAAGAATGTGGAGAAAGACAAAAAAAAAAAAAAAAAAGCCGCCTGTTTAAATGGCATTCCCTGATAAGTGCACTGATGAATTCCAGGCAGGACCAGTCTTGCTCTTCAATCTGAAAACAATAGTATTGATTTAAAAGGGTGCTGTGTTTCCTGTACACGCCGTGTGTCCATCAGGGCCTGTTTTACTGAGTGCCTGGGCTTGTTGTGCCTTTTTGAGAGGCTGAGGCCTCACAGCTACGGTCCAGTGTAGCACAGAGGCACCGGAGAACCCGCCCCCCCCACCCCCAAAAGCAGGTGAGGGGGATGATGTCACCAGCCAGGAATGCCTCCTCGGGCGGCACGGAGACCAGGCCAGCGCCTGTGAAGTGGGTTGCCCCGGCCGAGGGCTTGTCCCGCCTCCCACGCTGAGCCTGAGAGAACATGTGGAGGTGGGCAGTGGGTTACGGCCAAGGACACGTGTGCCGCAGCTGTCAGGCCAGTGAGGGAGGGTAGACCTGGCGCAGCTTGAAAACCCGACAAGATGCAGGATTAAGGATGAACGAGCCTGTGACCTCACTAGGCGGCCCATGATAACGCCAGAGACTGCTGCTCACCTTTCCTTTAAAAACGACGCGCACAAAACACAACCGTTGAAACACCGACGCACTCTAAATGACACTGCCCCCCCACCCCTTCACGCAGCTACATTTATCCTGGACCTTAAGTACTCAGACCACAAGACTTAGGGATGGCTTTTCCCGAAAGGGTCCTCAACAAACGCTAACTGCACACCAAATCCAGCTAGAATTACCCCCCTCGGATGCGCTGTTCCACCTCTGATGAACTTCGTGCACGTGCCATGCGTGTTTTTATTTACAATCAGCCGCTGTACGTATTGTCCTGTATTTGTGTTTCACTGCGGTCTGCAGGTGGCAAGAATAGGTAAGAATTTTGTTGCACACAGTGTACTAAAAACCTCTGGGTCAGTCGAATCATTTGCAGTCGTCCCCCCCCCACTTCTTGGACTTTGGATTCTGTTTCTTGATTGCCTGTGGGAGAATTTTAAAAAAATCACTATTTTTTAAGGTACTTTCTGGCTTCCTGCTTGTGAAACTGCTGCGTGGTGAATCAACGCCAGAGCCCAATAAGCACAAAGACCCAGTGGAGAGCGAGGCAAGGGCTGGGCTGCTCTCTGAGAGGCCGGCTTGGGAGACTTCAAACGTAGGGACAAAATGGCAGTGCCACCAACATCACTCGCACGTAGATGCAACTGCCTGCCCTAATTGGTTTAGGGATAACATTAATTACCACACTGCTCATTAATGGAGGAAGCTCTTATTGGTGGCATTGATCAGCAGGACTCGTTAGTCATCATGCTTAGCCATGGTGGATGTAGGAAGCTTACATATTGGCATATCAATTAATGCAATCAATTCCCAGCAAGCAGTAGCCACCCCACCCCCAGCTCAACCCCAGCTCATTAGGGACATCCAGGAGACAGGACAGATGTCAGGCAGGTCTTAGCTGGACAGCCTGCAAACACTCCGTGGGGAGCAGACGCTCATGTCCAGGCAGTGTGCAGGGGGACAGTGAGGACGTAACTGCGAGTTTAAGCCTGAGCCTTTGTAGGGCCAGGGTGGAAACTAACAATCACGCTGTGTTTATTAGTGGTGAAGAAAAATAAGTGTTTTATAAAGTAACGATAATAGGAGATTCATTATGTGGTGCACGGTGTCGTCTAGATGGAGAAACAGGAATTAAAACGTTGCGGGATGTGAAACACGGAAAGCTTTAAAGGGTGCCCCCCGCAACTCTTAACGTGTTTAACGAGTCTCAAACCCCCTCCCAACAGAACTCAGACTCAAGCGAAAAAGGGATGTTAGTTGGGGCTTTTCTGTAGTTACCATCTTAATGGGGACAAACAACAAAGCCCACGTGTACACACTCAGGTAGGCGTTCCACTTGCCACCGTTTCCCTCACTGTTATATCCTCCCTGGGCTAAAACACAGGATACAGTGCTACACTATGCGCCGTTCTTCCATTTGATTAAGACTGAAGTGGCTTTGTCGGACTCATCGATTAGGAGTTAGGGCGCCCCTCTGGTCCTACCATCTCAAACAGCCTGCATGTGTTTTTTAACACCTCCACTCACACACTCCGGAAGGTTCACAGGATGTTTGGGCCACACGAGAGATGGATAGGAAGGTGGAACTAACCGTTGAACCCACTTAAAAGCAAAAACTCTGAGGGTGAAACGTTATGTAGCGGTGAAGACTGTGCCTATTGTCAGAAGGTCACCGGTTCGAATCCTGAGTTGGGCAGATCGATATCACCGTTGGGCCCCTAAGCAATCCTGTTGACCTGAAGTTCTCCTGGCACACTCTGACAGGGCTCTCTCAAATAAATGCATGTCGCTTTGGATAAACAGTTGCAAAAATGTAATATGCAGGCACTCAGGTAGACATCTAAGGATGGAATGGGGTTCTTTTGGATGTTACTCTGGCAGTGCCCATGTCTTGTACGATTAACAGTTAGCATGTTCAGGTATGTCATAAAGATCATCAAGGCCCTGAATCCTCACTATCCGACCCCAAGCAACCCCTCTGACCTCACAGTGTCCCAGGCTGTGATATTACTGGCATTTCAATCTGCCTGCCTGTCTTTCCATGTTGCTAAATATGCTCTTCTGCTTAGGACAGGCTGTAAGGAAAAGCAGACAAATAACTCACCCCAGAACAAACAGGTACGATCACTAACAAGGAGAGAGAAGAAGCACGTTTCCCTCCCACACAGACCTGGCAGCAGCACAGCCGAAACACAGGTAGACTAAACAAACAGGCAGTGTTCTCATCCCCATGGGGGGAGGCCGGACACCCCCATTAGAGCTATGCAAAAACAGGTGGAGCTGTACAGATTGTTCTTTGACAAATTACTGGTTTCAGGGAACTGAGGATTGTGTCTTAGACTTTCCCTATGGCAGCACGAAGCAGAGATCAGAAAATATACTGAGAATCTTTAAGACAGGCGCTATATGGTATATGCGAATTAGCCATGTGCAGACGCTTGTTCAGGTGACTCTGAGCTCTGCTCTGCTCCGCACTGGGCTGCCCATGCGCAGATGCGATTTTTCTGGCAGGGCAATGTGGTTAGTGTCTAACCACTGATCCGGAAAGGCTCCCAGGGCAGCGTGTCCCGACGCGTCCTCCAAGGCGAACGTCATGCCGAGCTCAGGCTGGCCCCGCCCACCAGAGGTGCTCTGCACTTTATCTGATCACAAAAACAAAAACTGGGTGGGGATTGGGGGAAGGGGGGCTGGTTTCAAAGCTGCCCATCAGCAGGGAGTTTCAACGTACCAACGTCCAGATATTGAAATCACGGGAGAAGGAAATGGAAAATGCCACCCCCCCAAACCACCCAGCTGAACCCAGTGCCCATCCCCAAGCCCCCTGTACTGCTCAGGGGAATGTATCAATATGCATAATTAACAAAATTCAAAAATACACACACACATACATATAAACCAATACACACAGCCCCAAGGCCTGGCCACCCGCCACCACGTTATTAATGGATGGCCATCACCTAACACATTGTCCTTGGCCCAGAAAGGTCATGTGACACTGGCTGGGGACAGGAGAGTGGTGGCGGCGATGGCGGCATCATTTTTAACCTTAAGTGCTCCCTTCACATCCCTAATGACGTGGCGGCGTTAATGAGCGCACGCTTCGAGCTGGCCGTGCTGCGGCTTTCGCCGGCAAATCCCACATTTATTTATTTGATGTTTAACGTTAAAAACAGGAGGGGGGGGATTAATGAAGTGGGGGGCCATTTTAAAAACTGAAGCTCTGAGCCTGTGATCATTAAACATCGACAAACTACCAAAAACCTGCGATTGACTGATTTCCGCCATCGTTTCGGATTATACCAACACATTCACTCGTGGGTAGAGATTGCGCCCCCCCCCACCACCCTGGTGCCAAGGAAAGGTAATGAAGTAAATAAATTCAGGGATGTATTAAAATAGAATATAAAACATTTGATTGCAGCTTTCCCTAACGAAGTATAACACCCTGTTCTGTTTCATGATTCAAATCAGTGAACAAAAAAAAAATCTTATTGCTTCATCGTTACCATGAACATGAAATTAGGGAGCGAATTAAAATGTGAGGCAGAAAGACTCAGAGAGGCCTGCCGGGAGGTGTGATTGGACAGTTTTGCCCCCCCCCCCCCCCCCCCCCCCCCCCCCCACCCCACCAAAACCCCCCCCCCCCCCCCCCCCCCCCCCCCCCCCCCCCCCCCCCCCCCCCCC
>JAAGVU020000008.1:16244367-16256434 GCA_011763525.2 Mormyrus iriodes
CGGGGAATTTGTGGCCACCCGGGGAAAAAAACGAGTGTGGCCGGAGGGGGGTGGGGGGGGGGGGGGGGGGGACACTTCCTGCCACCGTGGGGGGGGGGGGATGGGTTGGCAGCGTAGGGCCTCGGAAACATTTGTGACTGAAAAAAATCCATAAAGCCATCATCTGGGATTTTTAGTAAAAGGCTGTTTTTCAATTTTCCAAAATGAAAGTATTTGTGTGACGGAGAGCACCCCCCCCAGCCGGCTGCTACAGCCACACGCAAACTGGACAGTTTCCTCTTCCGGCTGCTGCCCCTCTGAAAACCCTGTGGTGTTGCTCTTTACTAAAATGAACATTAGCTTTGGGCCCCCCCCTCTTAGGCTGGGGGGGTTTGACATGTGGCATCCTGGACACAGGGAGCCGAGGGCCACGAGATACAAATTACGGCATGTGTTGCGTTCTGAGGTTTACGCCACCGCTTAGCCAGCCTGGAAAATGGCAGCATTCCTTAAATTCCTTTATCCTGAACTCATCCTTCCCTGGCGTCCAAGCCTGCCCACTCACGGCAACCCCCCTCCCCGTAACCCACCCCCTCCCCACCTGACACAAACACAACCCGGCCTCATCTGCCACATAGAGCAGTGGTACACAAACACGGACCTTTGCCCTCCAAATCCAAGACTGGGAAGGTGTGCCAGTCAAGGGATCAGACTGTATTCAATGCATGTGTTGTTACACGAAACCTCTTCAGAGCACAAATAGGGCAGGTTGGCCCACATTTAAACTCCAGGCTTCCTGTTTGTTGGTTTGACCCGTCTTTCAGTCAGTCACGTATGGGACACCGGTCGTTGCGCCCTTCCTGGAAGGACACGCCCCTTCGGTGACATTTCCGTCATGGGTCACATGATACCCTTTCACGCTGCCCTGATCTTCCACACATCAGCCTCCTCTCATGGAGAAACAGCCACGGACGACATACCGAGTGCTCAATTTGGAACCGAGGAAGGTTGGTAGTGTAAGTGGCTGGACTGGGCTTCACGAGCAGTGAATGGGGGGTGAATGGGGGTGTGAGCGATGATCACACCTGAAATACTGTCCAACACGTGCCGCCCCCCACCTCCACCCAGGCAGGGTTCCAATCCACTCCACCAAACCAGAACCCAGCATGTCAAAGCAGAACAGCAAGGGAATCAAAACAGCTTGAGCAGCGTCAAACTCCGGTATTTTCAGGGACAAAAAGCCAGCCCAGTTCTGCAGGTTCTGAACCCAAGAGCTGTGCTGGTCTGGTCCACTCAGAAAAAGCAAACTTGACAGTTTTATATTATCCAGCTTCCCCCCCCCCCATTGAAAAACAGACAGCCTGAACAGGTCAATGGGGCTGTACCAGTGATATGTCGATGCTGGGGGATCGAGGGGGTCAGCCTGGGATCCGTGGGGCAGTCCGGCAGGATGGGAAGCAGCAGAGTGCTGTATCGGGGCTGTCCTGATTTGTACCCCCCTGGAAAGGGTTAAGCAAGACAAATGGAGAGCGAGCTAAAGGCCAGCATGCTTGGGCAGCATATTTTCAGTGGGGGCAGGAATCAAAACAATGTACTCATTTTTTTTCCCACTGCCTCCATTTTAATTGGATGGGAAATTCATCTCTGTCGTCTTATTGGTCCCCAGGCGTGTTGGAGGGCGAAGGGCAGAGGACAAGGGGTGTGGTCACGTGGTTCCCAACCCTGTCCTTTTGAAATCAGCCTGACTTCTGTGTGTGTGGATGTTACTTCTAATATATAAGCTTATTTATTTAAAGCAGTAGCAGCAGTCAAACTGCTGATTTATATGGAGAAAAGCCAAGTGTGTTTACATAAAATACAGACCAAAGTTCAGATCTTTAGGAAAACTAAAAATATCAGACATTTTACCGACTGATGTTTTTCCCTGAGGCTTGACATGTCTGGGAGGAAGACTCTGAGAAGACTCAGGGAAGAGTTCTGTGATGCTACTCCATGTCATCCTGCCCTGAGGATGACACACGGGTCAGATATGATATTTAAAGTAAATGTGTAGAAGTCTCCATATTCTGCATTTTATGTTCAATAGCTTCAGAATTACCTCTTCCAGATCATCTGCGGGACATCTTTAGAACTTTTAGCACATAATTATTGTATTCTTTATGATACTGGCAGTACTCAAATGACGTAAGCAATCACTTTCCTAAACCCTTACATAATTTTACGCAAGACAGATTTATCTTCCCATACCATTCAAAACACCCTATGGCAAAAATATACTAGCAAAATATACTACAGCAGTGTTTCTCAACTCTGTGACCCCCAGGCAGTCCACATTTTTTACTCCCTTCCCGCTCCCTACCAGGGGAAAAAAAATGTGAACTGTCTGTGAGGGAGATGGGAGGAAGCAAAAACATGGACTGTCTGGGGGTCTCTGAGGACTGGGTAGAGAAACCATGTACTAAAGAACACATGCCATATAAAGTACAGATTTACCTACAGGAGTATGTCCCCTTTTTGCATTAATGCTTTCATAAATTCTATGTCTCTCAGATACTTTTTGCATAAGTCTGGATTTACTTGAGCTGATTTGATGCAAGTCAAGAGTTGACTGTAAACTATGATTTTTATTAAAAGTAATCACTAATTTGGCATCACTGTTAGCAGAATTAGCAGAGGGTCTTCCCTTTGATGGAGAAATGCTGAGGAGCTCCATCCTGCTTAAACATGAAGGGAGGCCTTTTCCTGCACGGCTTCCGTTTTCATTTCCCTTAACGGATGGTGGCCTTTATGGGCGACCCCTGGGCCCAGACCCCAAGGACCTTCTAGGGTCTCTGGGACGAGTGTGGCCTGCCACCCAGCTCAAACTGGGGCTCTGGGAAACGGCAGTGGGAATTACCGCCCAGCTGACCCAGAAATCCAGGCCAGTTCTGTTTTAACAAGAGCGGGAACCTTTTACCACTCAAGCGACTGTGCCTTGACCACAAGAAAGAGCCCAGGGCCCCGGCATCGCTCAGAGGGAGGAAATTAAATATTACAGCGGCAGAGAACGGTTCAGCTGCACAGCTGCATACGTGTGTGTGCGTGGAGGCCTGGATGGTGGGTCTGAGCAAAAACTTTAATCACTTTTGGAGACGGCTAGATCTGAAACGCCGTGTGTGTGTGTGTGTGTGTGTGTGTGTGTGTGTGTAGGTGGAGGACAGAGAAAGGAGGGGCAGAATTGGGGGGGCGGAGGAATGGCAGCGTTTGTTATTGCTGATGAAGAGGTATGCACATTACCAGGGTAATGCAATCAAGATGCTTGGAGTGGATGGAAAAGACTGATCCTTTGTTACACACTTCATTTCACTTAACGGACCTTTTAAAAAATATATAACAGGAGAAAGAGAGAGAAAAATATAGAAGGGAGGGGAAAAAAGCTTTTCGGAAATGAGAAGAGACTTGTTTTCAAGAGGCTTTTGGTCTGCATCCAGTCTGAGGTGGTGGTGGGGCGGATGTCTGTGCACCTATCCATCAGGCCTTCTGCTCTGAAACTCAGCCGGCAGCGTTTTGTAAACAGAGCGTCACAGGCGATTAGCACAACGACGCTTCTTAAAGCCGCAGTGCTCCGCGCAGTCCATGCGGGAACAGAAAACCGGCCAATTGTGGGCAGGCAAACAACTGCACCTTTAAACACGCCCTTTCTGTGCCCTCTGGGTGCTCATCTCATGATGCCTTCTCCGGCAAACACACTCAGTCCAGGTATAGATTCCTTAATTTGTGCTAAGAGGCGCATGCTGACCCACAACAAGAACAGGAAATGACATCACACCTGGCACAAGCAGCAAGACAAAGGCGGAAAGGGCAGTGACACCGTGGGCAGAAGTTAGCAGGACCCCACCACTGAAAAGTAGCACGTACAAATCACAAACCCTTCCCCGTCTTTTGGTGAAGAAACTACATGTTCTCGGCAGGGGTGTCTTAGGGAGAAGTGACAGAACAAACCTTCGTCCCTCTCTCTTGCTTAGGCATGGGGATCTGCACCCTAATCTGGAATCCCCCCCCCAATAGCTAGTATCACCCCAGAACCCTGTTTAAAATTAAGGTTAGGGAGGAAGAAGAGGCAGGGCTAAATAACGAAATCCCCACATGGGAAAACCAGAAGGCAGGACCGTAAGGCTTGTTTGCAAGCCTCATGGCAGTGCCTCCCCACCCCCCCACCCTTCCCCCACCCTTTTAACCTAAGTGGGCCGCCCTCCTGCCTCAGCATGCACACTTGTCCACTGCGCTATAGTCATTAACATATTTGGAGTGCACCGAGCAGAACGCTTAATTGTCCTTAATTGCTTCACTAAATACATTCTCTAATGATTCGCCTCAGATCTGTGACTGGCTTTTGCGTAATTTCCCAGCCGCGGGCTTCATTATCCCGGCCTCCTTGGGACAAAGCGCATTCAGAGGGCCGCTTTTTACATAACGCCGCGCCTGCGTGCGAGCGTGGGCAGGGCCGCACAAAGGGGCCCCTTTGTCAGGGCGCCGGGCCGGGGGGGGGGAGGTCGGGGCAGGAATCGAGGCAATTAGAAATCTGAATCCAGCACAGGGACAAAGTGTTAATTGACAGCAGCTAACTTTTAAAATGTTATTTAATTTTTTTTTAAACAAACGGCTGGCCCCTCTATGTCTCCCCTGTGTTGTTCTCTCGCTGTTGTTCTGCCACCTCCGGGTGGCATACGAATGTGACTTTTAATGGGCATGCGACCAAAACTATGTCCCATAATTAATCAAGGCCTGCTGCGACGTGCTGCTGCTCTCAGCCAATCACAGAGGCTCCACATTCATATTTAATCACTATTTATGTTTAAAGTGCCTTATGTAGAGTGTTACTCTTTATACATTCTGGCAGCTGGATACATAACTGCAATACGCTTAAGTGAAGTACAGTGGTTCTAGGGTATGACAGAGACTCAAACCCACACCCCGCCGGGTCGCAAAGCTCCTTACCCACAACCCTACCTGCTGCATCTCTCATGCTTAATAGGGATGTTCGAGTGCACATTATCTGCTATGAGAGCAGCATTTACACAAGAGGGACAGGCAGCAGATGAATGACCTGATGGAATGCACATATAAAAAAGCAGAGACCATTTTAGGTGCTTCTAATTTACAGTGTTACTGCTCAAACGAAGGACCAGTATGTGCTTCAGACATGGCATGATCTGGGAGGTGGCGACCCTGCCATACCTGTGTGTCACTCACCCCGTAAGAGCGACATACGGTGTAAGAAATGCTGTTGCATGGTGGGAAATCAGTGGGATATGAGCTAATGCAGCAGAGGGATCAACACTGACAGACTGGGGGTGGTTATGATGGAAGGTGTCTGGCATGAGAAGGTCCTAGGAGGACACGCATGGGCAGCAGCCGGGGCTCGACCCCTCTCCTTACCGGTGTCGGCAGAGGGGCACTTGCGGATGGTAAATATGGCGCTGAGCTCCTCCTCCTCCTCGGGCAGGCCCTTCTGCAGCCGTTGTAGCTTGCGCAGGTTCTCGCAGCGCTGGTGCTTCATGGAGCGCACGTGCTGGATGAGGTTCAACTTGGCCCTGGTGGAGTAGCTACACAGCGTGCAGTGGTAGTAGGCTGCCTCGCCCTCCACGGCGCTCTCGTGCTGCTGCAGGTGCTGGGGGGGGGGGAGTGACAGGTGGCTTATGGTTAGGTGACAGGTGCTGGCTCGGTGCAGCAAACCAATAACCAATCACAGTTTAAAAGATGTGGTTCTGACCAATCACGTCAAAGTCTTTGGGCTAGCCCACTATTTTCAAACCCTATCCTAGGGGACTCTAGGATGCTCCCGCCCAGCATACCTGAACCAAACAAAGAGCACAGAATACCTTCTACAGGTGTACTGGGAGCTGGGAGGGAGTAAAACGGTAGGCTGTCTGGGGGATCCCAAGAATCCCGGGGTGGGGTCACACACCAGGACCTTGGAGTGCCGAAATGGAGGTGGAATTGATCCCCTGACTTGGAAGAGTATGCCTGTCTGAGGAGTAAGTGCAGAACATTTGCCCGTTTCATGCATGGATGCTAAATATTGATCCAGGGATGGGGATCCAATCATCTCCTTCACTGTGAGGGAGCAGGTGAGAGGGTCCCTCAGGGGACCTGTGAGAAGGGCCTATCCGGGGCTCGAGCCCTCACCGGTCATCCTGACCACACAGCACCTGCTACAGGCCAACCTATTCCTCCAATCCTATGAAACGGACTAGAGTATCCCCCCCCCACACACACACACACACACACACAGGCATGACGGACCCATTTAATCGTAATAAAAGTGCTCATGTTCACTCTGCCTTTCTCGGGACTGGAGAACACGGTGATTTAAGCACGTTTAAAAACAAGCCTTGCGGACATTCAGGTATTAAAACGTAAACTGCCCCTGCTCTCTCAGTTATTAATGGCCTCTGTATTTACAGCACCCCTCCCTGTCCTGAATAAGGACTGCTTTCATGAACGAGGATGCAAATCTGTGAATTGAAGAGCACCCCCCCCCCCCCCGATGATTTGGGCCACAGCGTCCTGGAAGTCACTGGGAATATAAACAAACAATGCTTCCAACAACACAGCACATACAGGCCAATGGGAAGAATAAACTCGCAATTTCCTGTCTGCTGGCAGTCAAGAAACCAAAACAGACATGGGAGGTGACAGGTCCTAAAAAAAAAGTCTTTCTGTTCCTGTCTTAAATATGCATTTTGTCCAATCAAGAGGCTGTTTATCTTGCATACAGACCACCCCTGCTTGGTGACAAAGGGCACGAGAAACAAATGAATTCATTAAGAGAGATTTGAACTGTTCGCCCTCCGGTGCACGGAGCCGGCATGCAGACCCGACACACTCCGAGGGCCCCGGACCCCGAGATCTGCCGCCATGCTGCATTTTTAGCCAAATCAAACATGCATCAGGGGTCGACTGCAGAAAAAAGCTAAGAGGAACCAGCTCCCTGAAAAGCGTCTCCGTTCCTTCCTTCCCATATTTAATTTTCTGATAAAACTGCTGCAGGGTACCAAGGGCAACCACGCTCCCTTTCCTGTGATATCGCATTTCTCATTTCCGCGCTGCAAACACCTCCCCTGTACATTAAGGTTCTGCTTCCAGGAACAGGACGCATGTGTGGGTGTCTGTGTGCGCGTTTGGTCTTGCACACTGCTTGGCTCGGCCTAATGTCATTATAAGTCGATTGTATAGGTGCAAACCTTTAAAAACCATTTCATAACTGAAAATGTGTGTTTAGTGAAGATATTGGCTGGGTGAATCACAAATGCTCTTCCTCTTCCTCATCCACCGACTGAATGACCAGTGAGATGTGCTGTCAAAGTGCATGAAACATCACAGATTTCTCAGCCGGGACACCAAGGATCTACATTCGGTCAGGAAGCCTGATTTCTCCTATGGTGTGGCCCAGATAAAGTTCATCATAAAATCGGTGTTGAAAGACACCGAGACCATCATAAAAGCGATCGAGGCACCTGACCGAAACTTCAAAGGTAGCCCGGGATGGGTAAAGACCCAAAATAATCATAGGAATTCCAGAACTCCCATAAAACAGCGGGATTCACGCAGGGGTAAATCTAAGACGGCCAAGCCTTGACAGGAACATATATCACAGCCAACCCGACCACAAGATCCGCTTCTGACCGGTTTGAGTGTGCAGGTCATGTCTCATGAACCACCACCAGCCACCGCAGGGATGCTGGGACACAACCTCTCACAGCTTAGAACAAATGTTTGGCGAATTCAGGCTCAGTTACATAAAAGTGTCTCAAATAGTAGATAGGATCCCATTACATACCTTAGATAAAGTCACAGATCACGCAAGAGCATGATCTCAGAGCCTGCACTATGATGATGCAATGTTTTTCACAAAAAAAAGAAAAAAAAATTCTCCACTCTCTTGTCAGATACGAGAGGGGGGCAGGGGGGTGCAGCCCACAGCAGCTGCCTGACTCTTTCCTGTGATCCTGAAAGTCCACTGCTGATAAATCAGCTCAGACTGGCGCACAGGAATCCGGTGGCCTAATGCAAACGGCAGGTCGACCGTCGAAAGGAGCTTCCCTGGAACCAAGCACTCTAGAACTTGCCATGGGTTTCCCACTGGGGTTCCAGCCTTTTCAGGGGATCCGACGAGGTACCACCACGACTATGTGAGTGAAAATTTTAAAAAATGTGGACAGCTGAGCTGTCAGACTGCTCCGAATTTGGTCGGTCACGCCGCATGCCTGCGATGTGACGTCACCAGTCTGCCCCTGGCGTCTGTGACCCACTGGGTGCTGTGCTACAGCCGAAAGTGGGGAGTGAGGGGGGTGGATTGGTCTGTGGCTAGGTTCCTGTATATGGGCTCGAAGCCTTTCCCTCAGGACCTGTTTTCAGAGGTGGAAATTTCAGGTCCAGAAAGTAAAAATCCAAACTCCAACATTTCATTTCAACCAACCAGTTGAGTCTGTTACTCTTATACACAACGGGTTGGTTGAAAGAAAACCTTGGTCTGGATTTTTACTTTCTGAACCTGAAATTTCCACTTCTGCCTATTCTCCATCGATACCCATACCTCCGGTCTCTGCGCCCATGCTGGCTGCGAGCAGGGCTGCAGAATCTTTTCGGCCCTAGACCATGTAACCCCCCACCACATCATGCATGGTACCACCTCCTGCTCTCTGCAGACACGTTCTGAATGGGTGCTGATCAACACCCCCAAGCAACACCAGAGGGCAGAAAGTGACGTTAAGTCGCGAGGAATGAGCCACTACCACTGAACAAACAAGCAAAGCCTTGGTGGGTCTCTCCTGAAAAACTCTTGGTGGGGGGGGGTGATTCTCTTTAACAGGCTTCAAAGCTGTAAATGAGTGTCCTGGGTTTAATTCAGGTGAAAGGAGAGTGCATCACATCTATAAAAAAACAAAAATAAATAACAGAATACATGAGCTACAAATCCTAGCCGAGCCCTTACTCCTCAGGTAAATAATCAGGCCATTCAGGCACAGTGATGAGGAAAAGCTAATCCCAAGACTACATTAGCTGGAGAAGGAGCTGAGCTCGTGTGTCACTGTGTTCCATTTTACGCCATTTGGCTTCTCTGAAGAGAGGACAGTGCTGAACAGGCCACCAAGGCTAGGCGTGTCCGTGTTTGGCGGGGACATGCGACTGCCGCCGCAGCCGCCTTCATGCCGTCCACTGAGCCCATCTATTAGGATTCTGGTCCCGGTGCGCAGCTGCCCCTCCTGCACACTTCCCACGGCTGGGGGGGGGGGGTAAGACCCCCGATCTGTGGGGATTCACCCAGCCTCGCCTCACTCGTGCTGGGACAGCTGCCAGACTGGGGGGTGCCCCTCACATTTGTCTTGCCAGCGCATTGTGAGACGAAGACACTCAATTATTTATACATGTGGGATTACTGTTAGAACACATGCCTTCTCTGGGGTGCTTTTCTGGGTAATTAAAAAAAAAAAAGAAATGACAAAGTTCAATAGGAGAGGGTGATTTTGGGAGAGGGATGAGGGACAGGTCGCTCACCCTCTCAGCAGAGTCCCTTGTTATAGGCACGTGCATACAAGATAGACTGGGGAACCCTGAGGCTGTGAGACCCACAGAGTAGACTCAGGTCAAAGCCTAATACCCAGGCACCCCTGCAGGGGGCGATCTTTGAGCAAATTGCCAGTGGAAGCTCAGAGGCAGGCTGTACTTATACACAAAACTGCAAATATAATAAAGAAAATTTTAATTTCTAACAGAGCACAAGGACTCTCTGCGCTTAATATTTAAATTAACATGTGTTGCAGCTCTATCTGAACAACCAGGAGTGGATATAGGGGCGGGGCCACAGGCACACAGGCCCCAGATGAAAGCTGATTGGCTCCCAGAGTGCCCCCACCCCTGTCCCTCACTAATTCAAAACATACCATTGGTTAACGATGAGACGGGGCTAGCCCCTCAGTATTTACGGTTTGTCTTAAACCCCTCCCACCATCTTAAAAAAATCCTAGAACTGTTCCTGGGAACAACACAACAACTGATGCATGGCTTTGTGGGTAAGCAAGAGACATGGGCTGCAAGCAGAGTGTCAAGCAAAGTTGGGACGGGGGGGGTGGGGGGTGGTGATCGTACGTGTGCATTTATGTGCATGTGCGCGCGTGTGAGATGGGGGCGAGGGGTTAACAGCGCCCGCCATGATTAATACGCTGACTGAAAATTAAATTCACAGCAAGAACACGACCAAAAAGCCATTAGTCCCTAACGGGGCCATCTAAGCCCCCCTCAGCACGGCCGGAGAGCCGTGATGGTGGATGGTGGGAGGAGGAGCCTGAGGAAATGGCAAACCCCCCACCCCATGACCACTACTTGAGGGAATACAGTTAAAGCACTGGGGTGGGGGGGGGAGGCAGTTAATCAGCGGTCACGGCATGGCTGTGCCAATATGATGCGAGCACGGTGGTGCATGTGCGTGCAGGGGGCAATTGTGCCGAAAACAGCCCTGCCCTCCCCACTTCACCCGGGCTTCTCCCTCCAGCTCTTTCCCCTACCGGAATTGTGAATATTTCACCAGAAACATACACACATTCTGCTCAGGGTTGGGAAATTAGCCTGAAAACAAAAAAACAAAGAAATATATTTTTATCTAAAATTTACAAAGCAACGGCTGGCCGCTGAACGGAGGCTGCAGGCTCTGGCAGGTGGGAAAATGCTTAATTTGCCCACCCCCACACCCCGGTACCCTCGCCGGCTAATTAGGCACACGGATCAAGGCGCCGTGCCAATGTAAATATTTAACAGGTTCTTTAACATGGGGCCAATAATGGTGCGGGCATTCCCAAAGACGGTCACTGAGGGGGCCTCTTCTTAAAATGCTAATGGGCCTGGCTTTGGGAATGGACCTGTAGGCGCTCATTTGCATATTACATTAACAGCATCGGAAGGCTTGAACTAGGCCGATAAAGCACTAAGCAGACCCGCTCGGCCTCTCAGGGCTGCTCCGCTGCGTTTTGTTTGTCATCTTTTTTGCCTAATTATTTGCCTTCGCATTATTCTTTTGTGGAAAAATAAGCTCATGTCATGGAGGCCTTAAACTCAGACAAGTTTATTTTAGAGATTTTCCCGCTGGTGCTTTGTTGGGGGGTGGTGTGTGGCTAAATGGGTTTGGATGCTATGGCTGTGATTGGAAGGTCACAGATTTGAATCCCAGGGTACCCAGAGTGAAGTCATCAATGGGTCCATGAGCAAGGCCCCTAAAACACAATTGCTTAAGGATCTGGCTGACACTGCTTTCTCAACTTGTACGTCACTTTGGATGAAATAATCTACTAAATAAAAAGTTTCATGCTGTTTTTATAGACACAGGTGGTACCTTCAATAAAGGATGGATTTAAGTCCCTCATCCCAGAGAGCCATAAATTCGAAAGGCGCCCCTTTTCCGAGACCGCCAACACACATTCACAGTGCTGCGTGACATCCCCTTCTTCCCACCCCCAAACACCCCAAATCTCTAATCACACCTCCCCACCTACCAAACCCCCCCCTCCACAGACCATCCCCTCCAACAACGTCCAGCCAGCCCAGATTGCCTCATTAGCGACGGAAAAACTTCACTTTCCCTAAAGGAGAAACAGAAGTGCTCATTGATCAGCATGATCGATAGTGGATCGATAACCTAAACCCTCATCATTCCAGCGGTACCGTAAT
This sequence comes from Mormyrus iriodes, assembly GCA_011763525.2. Classification (NCBI taxonomy): domain Eukaryota; kingdom Metazoa; phylum Chordata; class Actinopteri; order Osteoglossiformes; family Mormyridae; genus Mormyrus; species Mormyrus iriodes. Next base: position 16,256,050 of record JAAGVU020000008.1, read on the forward strand.
TACAGCTGAGATATGATCGTCATCAAAAACAGAAGCCTGGCTAATTGGGGCCCATCGCTTTGTACCTTAAAAGGCCCAGTCCAGCAGGGCAGTGAAATGACCGCCCTGAGTCAGTGTCGCTACCCGTAGGGGACACGCGGAGGGCAGCGCAACCTCCAGCACGCCAACATGCCGGATCCCTGCCAACGTGAATTACATAAGCGGGTCACAGGGTCACACTGAGTACCTTTTATATCCTGAAGACTCGCGATATTAATTTATTAATGTCCTGGCTCAGTGCCCGTCGGCGCCGTGTTCAAGGCTGACCTTGCAGTCGCGGATATTCTGGAAATAGTCACAGGAGGTGGCATGCTGGGCACGAGGATCACAAGGGGCAATCGGGTCA
>JAAGVU020000008.1:16268507-16286209 GCA_011763525.2 Mormyrus iriodes
CCCACCGTGGCGCGCCACTCGTCTTCGGGCAGCGAGCGCTCGGCGCCCATGTGCAGCCCCAGCACGTCCAGGTTGTCTGTGGTGAAGCGGTTGCACACGGCGCACTGGAAGAGCTTGAGGGAGGGGTCACTTGTCTGCGACAGGCTCTCCCCTAGGGTCATCAGCTCCTCAGACACCAGCTGACCGCCTCCCAATCTCACATCCATGGGCATTTCTCCACCTACTGGGTGACACCCAAACACATGCTTCTCAGTAACTTTCCTCTCATATCACAATTTATCAAGCTATCCATCTATTTCACTGGTACATGTTATTTTAGATTATTTCGACATAAGGAGTTATTTAGGTTCTGGGTGGAGGTGGGGGGAGGGGGGGGGTGTTGCAATTTTAGTGCTAAAATTTACTCTGAACGTCATGCACCTCCCCCACCCTCCAGCCTGGGAAAATTCGGGAGTAAACTGATATACGTTCAAAACCTGGGGCAGTAGGAGTCGTGTTTGCCTCTGCCGTCAGGATGGATTCTGTCCTCCGGCTGCAGAGCCCCCTGGGGGACCCCGCGTGCGCGTGTATTTGTGTATCTAATTCCATTAAGTCGAGATTATTCTGCCTTTGAACCAAGAGAAAGGGAGCTTTGACTTTTCACGGAAATGTAAACTCTCCCCGGTGCAGTGTGGATTTACACGTCGTGTCCGCTCGGACCCGAACGCAACCGAGGCCACGTGCTAAATCAACTCCAGAAGACTGGAGAGCAGGAGAGAAGGAGGGGAAGAAAAAAAAGAAAAGCGGGTTATTTTATTATTACAAGAGAATGATAAAAGTTCCCATGTACACATTCAAGGAAATGGAATCCAGCCAGTGTTCCAGAAACGAAGGCAGGGAAAGAGGAACTGCTTTTCGAGGTCCTCCACCTCACACCTTCCACGTCACGCCCATGTGATGCCGATCAAGGCAGGAAAGGGCTGGATGCAGGCTGATCCCATGGAATTATGGGGGGCGAGCAGGGTGAATAAAAATGAAAACAAAAAAGGAGCGTTGAAGGTTTGTGCCAGAAAATTCTGCCGACGTTTAATCTATCACCGTCCAGACTGGGGGCCGCTCGCAGCCCATTACGCCTTTACCCCAAATTAATTCCATCAGTCGGCTTTTATTTACCACCACAGTACCTGGTATTTACAGCCAGCGTGAGACAGACCTTTGCTACACCCCTCATGCCAAAACCCACTAATGTCTAACATCATAGTCGCCCTGCTCCTCCATGGTCCGACCCGGTTGCTCCGGGACCCGATGCCATTCCTTGAGATCATGGCCGAATTCACGTCAGTCCCTCGAAACGCAGAGGCGGCCAGATGCCCATGGAAAAGCTTTAAGGATATGGTGCCTAAAAGCACCAACTGCACATTTTCCCAGCCCAAAAAGTCGGATGTACAGAGGTTATTAATAAATAAGGAAGAGAGTAGGGACGGCACAGATTAACCCCGCCGGTGGGGGCTGTGTGTCGAAGCACTGTTAGGGGTGATACAGCGGGATAACAGAATAGGCAGAGCTCCACGGATCCTCAAAAAACCAGCCTGAGCAGCTGTGCCGCAGGGGATCAGAGCCGCGGGATGCCAGCCATGTTAGCGTGAGGTCAGGGCTTGTCATCCCTCTCCGACGGAGCAGTTGTAAAAGCAAACAAAAATGTGGGGTAGCCAGAATGGGGGGAAACGACATAGGAAGCATACGGGCAGCCCGTTTTGGTGGGGCAGTGGATCCAGTTTCAAAGTGGGAAAATGTTTTTGAAAAGGGAGCTTCATTCCTCATAAACGAACGTGCGCTACGGCATTCATGAATGCGCCGACGAGTGGCCATGCCTGTGCGTGTGAGCGCGTGTGTGCGTGTGAATGATCGTCCTTGGGTGCCACTGCCGCCCCTTCCAGAAACTCACACTAGGCTGCTTGTCAGTACCTCATGTAACATGCTTATTAAGCGTCGTTTCGTGGGGGAAAAATGAACCAGATGGCAGAATTAGTCACGGCAATCAATTCTCATTGGCGTCTTTGAACTGGCGACAGTTTAAGACAAGTCTGTGCAAACTTCAGCGTTGTAGTTGGCACGCAAAAATCAGCCCCCCCCCCACCCAGCTGCAGAGCTACCCTTGCTGGGCTTCACCCATCCCCCCTTCATTATGACCAAGATCAAGTTCGGCAGTCAAAAGTTGGAAAGGCCCTGTGAGAACACGGACTTGTAGGTTCTGCAGTTTGGTGAATGCAGAGATCCATCTCAGTGGGGTGCTATTGTCTCCCTGGTTCCCCGGTCCCCCCCACCCGGATTCGAGACCTGCCAGGTGCTAATCACTGGCACCTCCGACAGGATGCTCACATCTTTCCCATGGACAGGGAAAGGTTTTTCCTCCCTCACAGCTCAGCTTAGTTTTACTCTGTGCTGTTTATCACTGAAAAATTTGTTCATACTAACTACATCCAATCCGCATGGTCAGGCCTGAGCCCTATGGTGGTGGGGGGATTTGCTTTAATAATGTGTCATATGGAAAAACAAGTCGATTATTTTCTGTTCAACAAAGCAGAGAGAGAGTTAGAAAGGAATGAAGGCAATGGCTGGCTCATTTGAAATGTCTCCACTTCAAACAGCGCAGGCTGGCGGNNNATGGGGGGGGGGGGGGGGCTTCCCCTCTCTCTGCTGTTGGCAACAAAGGAAGCCATGCTGAGTTCAGTAGGGCAGGTGTGGCCTGGGGCAGGCTGGCAGCGAGTAAGATCTGGCAACCCTGCCAGTAGTAAGAATGCAAACCGCAGCCAGAGTGGGGGTGGAACCAGTCAGTGAGCGGCCACCCGCTCCGCTGCTCACTAGCCCGCACCCAGCCCACACCCGCCGACCCGAAACAAGGAGTACACAAACCCCCCCGAACAAGCAGGAAACCAAGTGAGCAGCAACAGGGGCATTTAGTATATGTTACAGGAAAGCTCAGCTAAATGCTAATGCTAATGCCATTAGCTGCATAAGAAAGCCAGTCCCTGTTCTTGGGCTCAATCACGGCTTCCATAATGTTAGACTCACCGAGCGTGGGCGTCAGTGCGGCTACATTGGGGTCCAGGTGGAAGCCGCCGAGCAGGAACTGGGTGTCGGCGGCTGAGGATGGGTCCATCTTGAGGCCGGGGGGTAGGTTCATGTTCTGGGACAGGTAGTACTGGTAGAGCTCGGCCTCGGAGGGGGAGGGTAGCCCCCCCAAGCCCAGGCGGCTGTGCTGCATCTGCGCCACGTTCTGCTGCAACAGCATCATGTTGTGCATGTGCTTCTCGCTGGTCATGTGGATGCGCAGGTTGCGCGCCACGTTGGTCTCGTAGTCACACACCTCACAGCGCCACGTGGGCTTGCTTTTTGGCTTGGTGGGAGAGGGTGCGCCACAGGCCCCACCCACATGCCCCGCTGACTGGGTGGTGTGGTGGTGTTGGTGGGCGGGGTGGTGGGCGGCGGCCTGGGAGGCAGAGGGCACTGGGACCACACCGCCGGGGGCGTGGCCAAACACCTGCTCGCCGGAGGTGGCGACGGAGCCTCCGTTCTGCAGCGTCTGCATGTTGTTGAGGTGCTTGTCCGACTGCATGTGGATGCTTAGGTTGCCCTTGGTGGTGGTGGAGTAGTTGCAGACCTCACAGCGGAAGGGTTTGTAGCCGCAGGTGTAGCTCTCGCCCCGCGCCAGCCGCGGGTGGCTCTGCCCGCTGCTGCAGTACATGCAGGAGCCCCCTGAGTCTGGGTGCTTCTCCTTCATGTGCGCCTCCAGCGTCTGCTGGTACTTGTAGTGCCAGTTGCACTTGGGACATTTGAGCGTCTTGCAGGAGTTGCGTGAGTGCATCATGGTCATGTGACCGCCCAGGGAGCGCGAGGAGCCCAGCACGGTGTCGCACTTCGGGCATTCCACGCCGCTGCCCCCGCCAGCCCCCACGCCATGGTTCTGGGGGCACTCGCCCACGCCGGCTAAGTCGCACAGCGTGCCGGCGTGGGGGTGCGAGTGCCCATGGGCGTGGGGCGAAGGGTGTAGGTGATGGTGGTGATGGTGGTGGAGGTGGTGATGGTGCAGCAGAGCCCCACCGTCCTCCTCCCCCTCAGCCGGGCTATCATTTGGTTCAGGAGCTGTGGCACTGTCTTCATTGGCACTTTCGTCCACGCCGACATGGGGAGCCGGAGGAGAAGAGGCGGCAGCGATGGCGTCGGCTGACGGACAGGATGCCCCATCGTGCGTGGCTGCTGCCGTCGCCGGGGCCACGCCTGGGCCCTGGCAGTTAAAGCTCAGGGGGGGCGCAGAGGTCCTCCCCCTACAGTCTGTGGCTGGCGCCCCATCTGACGGCCGGGCTGAAGAGGAGGTGGGGGCCTTGCTGCTGGCCGTAGGGCTGGCCGCAGAGGGGCAGGGGGAAGGCTGGGGGGCGCTACTAGGCATTAATAAAGGAGATTTGGAAATGCTTTGGTTTGAGACGGCCAGTTCCCCCACTTCCGCGCCACTATCGCAACCACCGCCACAGGGCATCACTGGCCCCTCTTCCTCGTCGTCCTCGTCGTCCTCCTCCAGCAACAGCTCCTCCTCCTCTGAGCCCGCTTCCCCTCTCAGCAGGAGTGCCGGACCCTCACCCACCTCCCCCTGCGCCTCTTCCCCAGCATGAGTCCCCTCTTTCCCAGCAAGCCCCTCAGCTCTCCCTGCAAGCTGGGCCGGGCTGCTAGGGTCTTTGGCAGGACCTGGGGCTGAGGTAAGTGGGGGCGGCTTGGGGCTGCCCAGCCCCCCCAGCTTCAGGAGGGAGCCTGGTAGGCTTTGCTGGAGGCCCGGATCTGAGTCCTTGAGGAGGGTCTCGCCCCCCCCAGCCCCGCCACCACCGTTACTGCCCCCGGTATCTAAGTGGACCCCGCTGAACGTGCCGTAGAAACTCTGTCCAGAAGTGATGGGCAGTAATGTGGGCGGTGCGGGGGAGCTCTTATTTTTTGGTTCCAGGAAGCTGATGAGGGGCTCCTTGTCCTTCCCGATGCCCTGGATGATGGCTGAGGCGTGCTTGTGGCCCAGGAGCCGTCGCTCGTCCTCGTTGAGCGTCATGCGGTGGTCGTGCACGGCGTGCGTGACGAAGGAGCGCGCATAGCCGAAGGACAGCTTGCAGAGGAAACACATGAGAATGGGCTTCCCTTTGCCGTACAGGGCCAGCCCATCGAATTTGGAGAAATCCACGTTGTTGGGAACATCTTTGGACACGCAGGACTTCTTGGCCGACCCGTCACTGTTCAGGTAATCCTTGTTGCTTTTGTGCCGCACGTCGAAGACGCGGAAACTGTGCAGGACGGGGCTCAGGCCCGCCAGGGTTGAGGTACTGGGGAATCCTTGGTCTGAGGGGCCGAACCACTTACCAAAAGACGAAGCTATGTGGAACGTGTTGATAATCTGAGGGTAGACCGAGGGGGACGTGGCAGCTGGCTCGCCCGGCTTCCCTGTGCCAGGGGCTGAGTTTACGGTGAGCTGACCCGGCGCCGCGCCCCCCCCACTTTGGATCAGCTGGCTGAGGCTCTCCACAATGTAGGCCGAGCCGTCAGGCTGGTACACGATCTCTCCAGCCAGGTTCTCCACATCGCTGCTCTCTTCTTCATCCTCCTCCTCCTCCTCCTCCTCCTCCTCGCTGCAGCTGTCGGCGGGATCCCTCCGCCGCACCTGGCGCTGCCGAAGGAGGGTGGGAATAGCCCCGCCCCCAGAAGGCAGGGACACACCCGGGAAGGTCTGCAGGCTCGGAAAGCAACTGTCAATCTCCATGTCCTCCAAGTCCTCCTCCTCCAGGCAGCTGCCTCCTTCTTCTTCCTCCTCCTCGTGTAACCCCTTCCTTCTTGACTGCTGTCCTCCCGCAGAACTGTCACCGGTGGGCAAAGGCGAGTTACACGTCTGCTGCTGCTTTTGCTGCCTCACGCCCTGCGGAGGGGCCTGGAGCTGGGGGGGAAAGGTCGCAGACAGGGACAGGGGCTCCAGGGACGGGGGCTGGCCGCTGGGAGAGACTTGAACGTTAGAGAGATTGTTCCAGGGTTGGGGAGGACGCTGCTCCTGCTGGGAGGTGGCGGCGGTGAGCCCATCGTCTGTCCCAGAAACCACAGGAGACTCACAGCTTTCCATGCTGATGCCTACGTGAGGCGCTCATCGCATCCAGGCCTGAGATGGAGACAGAAACCGAAAGGTGGGGTCAGAGTCGGCCCGAGCAACGCCGCCACAAGGGATCGGCCCGGCACCGAGACAGGCCACACTGACAGCAGGTGGCGCCATGATGAATGGGGGGGAGACGACAGGCCACAGTTAACATATGCGGGAAGGAGCGCGAGACGGAGCGGCGGGAGATCTAATTGGGGAAATGACAGAGTGCTCATTATGGTAAATTAGCTACCGTACGGGAAAAAAAGATCCCACAGACGCAAGCTAACAGGCTATCTGAGATTCGTCTTCCTGGCGAGTGTGGAAGCGACTCCCTTTTATCTTAACCTTGCAAACAAACTCCCCTGGTCCTCGCGCATCCTTAATCCAATTTACATCCATTTCCAGGCATTAATTCTGATAGGTGTGCTCAATAAAGGCCGGCATGCTGATGGAGAGTGATCTGGGCGGGAGAGCACGTATCCTGAAGATCCTGTCAGCGGACAGACATTTATATAAGCACCTGAAAAACGCCGTGAAGGGACAGTATCGCTACCCAAAGAGGGCGAGCAGAAACCACTGCCGTTGGCCATCGACTGGGAGGCACGGCAGCGGCGTTTACATCTGCCCAGTACCTGTGCAATGAGGCGTGCTCCCCACCGCCAACAATAAACGGCTGCCCCCTCCCCCCAGGACGAAGCACGAACCGGGAATACTGCTGAGCTAATAATTTTATTGAAGGGATGCAGGCAGCATTGATTAAGGGAGGTGACCGAGCTCATGGCAATAACTCTGGTCTGACCTCTGACCCGGCGCTGATGAATAATGCATGAGCTGAGATTCCCGGCAAAGCCAGCGTGGAGATCTGCCTGGGCAGCATGCGCATGCTGCCCCAGTTAGATTTATTTACTTAGGAATGCAAATTTCTGGGGCAACCCGACACAATCCACCTACCTGACGGTCTCTCCCTTAACACAGGGGGAGAGTGCAAGACCACAGGGATGAGTCACCCAAACACACAACCCCCCCACTCCCAAATGTAATACGACCATCAAAAGCTATGAAACCACACATTTGTCGGAGGGGGCACAGAAGTTAATGAGCTGGCACTGCGTGGGCGTCACGTCACACTGCGGACGTCAGCGCTTAGCAGAGAAGTGGATGCTTTAGCTACGTGAAAAATGCATACAAATAAAAGATGCTAATGCGCCCAGAGCTGGGCATGCAAAGCCGAGAATACAAAGCAGCCCATGATTTCGGCACAGTTTGCATAGATATTGCACCTGACCGAGGCTACAAGTGAGAAAAAATGACAAAGATAGAAGGGAACTAGAAAATAAAATGTATACTTTAAAAATATGCCAGGCTCATCCGCCCGGCCATCAAGAAGGGAAACGTTTCTCGCCGTGAATAAAGGCACAATGGACTAGTGTGGCTCTTTCTTTTAAGTGTCTGTTTTCCCCGAACGGAGTGAGAAATGGCAGGATCTGACATGGCCAGCTCCAAGCCACCTTTCACGGGCTGCGTCGATGGGGTCACTGGGGACAAACCACGGGTGCACTGAAGGTCAGCCGTGCAAAAGAGCACATGAGGCAGCTTAAAATCGAAGCTGGGGCCCTTCTGTCGCGCCCTTACAGCAGGCACTAAACCTGAAGGCATCCAGTCGTTTCCCAGCTGTTGTACTGGGTTAAGCGTCAAACTGTCAGGCCATTTACCGGTACGCCAAGCGCTCATGTACCCATTCTTAAGAAAAAACAAGTTACTCAAAAGCTACATAAACAAGGAATTCCTGCCCCAAACCCTTGATCTGCCATTACACGCGACACCGTCGCTCCTGGTCAGCCTAACGACAGAGGCCCATGTGCACCACTGCAACCTACGCAGCTCCAAAGGGCCACGGTCCAGCTCGCTGTGTCCGCAGACAGCATAAAACAAGATTATCCTTCACAGCCGAAGGTCTAATTCGATAACCCCAGCTACCGGCGCACAGTACGATCGGCCGGAGCCTCGCAGGCACAGAGCAGCTCAAGGGCACACGGCCGCCTGCACAATGCAGATGTCTGCTCTGCGCGTGACACCTGTTTCTAACAAGAAAATTTTTATCTCCTCACACAAGACCAGACAGAGACAAGGGATTCGGATCGCGAGGCATCTTTTCTCTTTATGCTCTATTCGCCGTCTCCGAAACAAGGTAATAAATGCCCATCACAGATGGGCCTGGGGGCCGCTACTAGGCATTAATAAAGGAGATTTGGAAATGCTTTGGTTTGAGACGGCCAGTTCACATGGGCCTGCCCCAAGTCTGTGAGCTGAGGTAGGACACTAAGACATGCTGCAAGCTCCCAATTTCTGCCCATGACGGCGTCGTTGATGTGGGAACCAAAGGTGCCCCAAATTCCTTTGTGCGATAGGAACAGAGGGCTCCTATCGTCCTCCAGAGGAAAACACACACACACACACACACACACACACACGACACATCAAAATAAAATAAGGGAGGGGGCATCGTAGCCCAATCCAAGAAGGAACAGTGCAACTAAGACATCCCACGGTGCAGCGGAGGTAAACAACCCTCTTCATTAAATTATTAATGGAAGTAAAACACAAAACACATGCCCCAGTCTTTATATGCTTTCTTTTAAAAAGATATGAGACAGGACTTATTTTAAGTTAATAAAGCCCTGTCACTAATGAACAATGTCGGTAAACCAGCATCTGAATGTCATGAGGAGAGGACGAAAATTTGATTTAGAAGTTAGTTTTTATTTATTTATTTATTTTAAATAATTTATGTTCCCTTTCATTAACTTGGATTTGCCAGTGGACTGGAGAGGAATTAGAGGCCAAGATCCCATCTGATTACAGCCATTCAGGATCACCTGCCCCAGGGCCCGGCTCCCAGGAGGCTGCTGGGTATGTACAGGAATAAGCTCTCTGTGACCCCCCCTTCTCGTCCCAGGCCCCCTCACCGCATGTGAGATCATAAGACGAGGGTCACTATAGTGACCCGCTCCCAGCGGCAATTCGGACGCCAGCCCTTGCGAAGACAGCTCCCCGCTGTGGCAAGGCATCGCAGCCACTGCGCAAGACCAGCCTCTGAAAGGTTAGCACGCTCAATGGAAAATCAATGGCATAAATGCTAGGCGACTTACAGGAAAATGTGGGAAGGACGAGGCCCTACTGATGAAGAGGAAGGCCTTTGATGTTGCACAGGGGACGTGTTTATTGATAGGAAACCATTGTACTCCTCAGGCAAAGCAAAAGACTCTGGCTGCTAAGCTACTCCAATTAACAGAGAATACGCACACGTATGCACGGCCTCCTCTGCCTTAATTCTAAACATGCCATGGCGGCTACGCTAACCGCTAATTGCTAAACGCTAGTACTAAGTAAATTTGACGGGATGATAAAATAGGAAAGGGAATGACATTAACAAGGATCCTCCAAATCCTCCACCCAAAAGGATCTCCCCAGAGGATCCCTGGCTCTCCTCTGGCATCCCAAGACGTGGCAGATAGGTTGAGGATGACCACCATAAATTGGCAAAGTTTTTTTTTTCCTAATAAACAAAAAAGCTGCTTCGGAAAACACTAAATGTCACCGTGATGTCTGCTGAAACGTGTCATTTTATAAAGCCCATTTGGCAGCGTGGCGCCCATCGATTGGGTCATGATTCAGCACCGATCCGTGCTGACCTGTGACTGAACCCGCTTTTAATACTGAAAGGCAGTAGCTAATAAGAATGGGGGGGAGAAAGCAAGGGGACGATAAACGGCCAGGGCCCGAGCGCGATCCCCCTTCTCCCAGCCGCTAAACAGGCCGCTCCACCCCAGCTACTCCAATGCAGGTCGATGGCACTCAGTCTGTAAACACGGCTTCCCGTAAAATCAATGATCTTCAGTTCTGGCTATCAGTCTGTGGAACAGAAATAGCTGTGGCTCTGTCGGGACTGGAAGTCGGAGCCAGCTGGGGTGGGGGGGAGCAGATCATCACAGCATGGCTGAGATTGAGACAACAGCACTGTGAGTTGCAGCAATTGCAGGCTGTACTACATTTCCCAGAATCCCCCTCTCTGAAAAGAACACATCTGGGGCATCACCCCTGAGAAGACTCATGTTCACTACAAACACGTTTACATGCTTTACTAGCAATCAGCTCTAATTTTTGTGGCTAATAAAACAGACACAATGAGTGGCATTTACAAACACATTCCCAACTCAAAAACTAAATTATTTATGATAAGGTCTTTTCCATAAATACTATGCATTTGTGAAAGACAGATTTTAAAACACTTTAAAAGTCTCCAAAATCAGAGCCAAGCAGAACTGGAATTCAGGCTGACAAATTATGGGAGACCGAGGCCTCTGGCCAGACAAATCAGGGCGCAGGGCAAGTGCACTAAGGGAATGGCACGTGGCAGCCGGCTGAGGCCGCACCCGTGCCATACATGACAGCAACAGCACTGTGGTGTAATTAGAAATAGCTAATTAGCTATGGGTTAATTATGTGATGGGGGAAACTTAGTTAAAAAAAGTGGAAGAGTTATCGGAATGGCAAAGGGAGGCGAGGTGGGGAGGGTGCAGCAGGAAGCACCAGCCTCCCGCCAATTAGCAGCTAGCATGCAGGGTGGCGGCCAAGGGTGATAACAAACGAGTGCGGTTTCCCTTCGCCGAGGAGGAGAGAGGAGCAGAAACACACACACTGCATTAAAAATGCACACCGCACTGCCGGAAGGGGTTCCCTACGCCACTCTGTCGTTTTACTAGCAAAACAGAGCCATTTCCCTAAAAGCCCGATATTTTAACGATGCCTGCAGATCCCAAAATAACGCCTGGGAGCCCGGGGGGCGTCGGATTCTGAAACTGGATTCTCAAGCTGGGTCCTGAAACCGTACTCTGACAGCACAAAGTCCCGGTGCCTCTTCACCGGTTTTGTTCAAAAACGAAGCCGTGTGACGGTTTTGAAGGCAAGCCTTTAATACGCCTACAAACTGCGGCTGGATACTGAAGCAGATTTTTTGTTTCTGGTAGCGAATTCCCAGCGAGGCTCCTTCGGTTCTGTTCCCAGCTTCATCCCCAGTGGTTTGCTTAGATAAAGCTCTCTGCTCTGTGTAAAGGCATAAATTATCTCTGGGAAAGAGGCAATGATGTAAAAATCGGAGATGCGAAACCGCGGTTTATACTGCGGGCCTGTTTCTGCCCTGAGGCTAGCGGGCACGCTCGCACACAGCAGGCAGGCTGAACACATGATGGGGCCTGGGAGGGGGCCGCAGGCAGGTGGTGGGGGGGCAGGAGTGAGCGTGAGGCACGCATGTGCGCTCCCGTGGATCTCGATCGTGTCAGAGCCAACAGACGGAACCGAACAAGACAAATCCGTAACCTGCCAAATAACTCCAGTCTGGGTTTTGGCAGGACACGGACCAGACTGAGAAACCAATCCACCCACAGAGGCGTGGCAGAGGGGGACGATTCTGACCCATAAACGATCTGGACCTGAGAGACCGAGAGGAAATGGTGCTTTAAGAAAGAGGACTTAGCAGAAACATCTCACACTGAAAACACAGCCCACAGGGCCCCCACCCTGGTGATCCGTCCCGAGATGGTGGTGGACCTGTGTGTGGCCGGATGCTGCATGAAGCCTTCCTACATTAAACTGGAGCGGTCCGAGGTCATTAACAGCCGAGGAATCTCACAAACTCGAAACAACTCGAAAGATGGCTGCCACAACTACACGCATGTACCGTTACCTGTATGACCCCCTGGGGGCACACAAATCACAGTCTCTGAAGCCATTTACTATTTACCAGTATCGAATCATCCCCCTTATATCTATCTCAGGAAACAGGCTTTTTTTCAGACAGCAAAACTGGAAGTGAAATTTGCAAACTACAGGGATTTCATTCTTTTTTGGCTGTAGTCGCTCCCCTCCATAGCAACAGAAAATGAGCGGAAGGAAAGCAAGACGACCACAGTTGTCGTCACACAAGCAGTTTGGTGCTTATAATCTGTCGGGGGGGTAGCAAAGTGTACCAGGCTGGGGACACCCTGGACAGGCAGTCAGTCAATCACAGGGCACATAAATGAACAGACAAACACACTATGGGCGATTTCAAAATGTTAATTTACTTGAATGTCTTTCTTAGGGAGACCAGCTTTACAGGGGCAAAAGAAAATCCACTCACAGACGGGATTTGAACCCACAACCCCAGAGGTCTGAAACAACAGTGCTACCCACTGAGTCACCCTGTGGCTGATACTATGAACACCGATCCAATGACTAATCGTCCCACAAGTTTAGCAGAAGAAACAAAGTGGTTCGTTCTTGAGTCTCCCCCGGGGCCTGCAATAGCCACTGTTAAAATGTCGCACTCACCTGGGAAGGGTCCAAGCCCCTGCGGGCAGCCGTCTCGCAGGTGGGACGCGGGCACTCCGATGAGGCGCTTCTCACCGCAAATGCGGCCGCGCACATAATCGATACCGCTGAAATATTAAACCTCAAGAAGCCGCACCATCGATCGTAAGGCCTGATGATAAAACAGTTTATTGTGGCGTTCGCTAGGCCCCATGTAATTGTTTAACGGCGACCCGTCCCGGGGAATGACTGCTCCAGGACCTTCCTGGCAGCCTGCGATATTCCAAGCTGAGCACAGAAATGGCCTTTAACAGGTGTCACGAGCGCAGGGACCCGCTTGTACTCTCCCACATTCAATACTCCTGTCCAACCAGCCAGGACCCACAGACAATGTGGCACAGGAGGGTCCCTTTAATCCTGAGCCTCCTTAAATAATCAGAAAAACAAATGCCCCAGTAATGACGGAGTCAGGCACCTGGTACAACAGCAGCAATTGTTTTCATGCACCTGGAATTAGCCAAATACGCCATCTTTAAAGGGAAATGCCCCATATATACAGTCCTAAGACTCTCACATACAGAAATCTCTAACATACAGTTGAAAAAATCTGTTTTAAAGGGAAGACAGTAGAGGGAGACATTTTTTTTATCTACAGTTCCTTAGCATTTATATATCCAAAGTGATTTTTTTTTTTTTTTTTGAGAAAGCAGGGTCAGACAGTCCCTGGAGTAATTGGGCTTTTCGGGCCTTGCTCAGGGCCTCAAAAGAGAAACCGCTCTGCCTACGCTGGAATTTGAACAGACGACCTACTGATGGCAGGCACAGAGTCTTAACCCGGCGAGCCACACACCGCCCCGACAGGAAACCATACGCAGGCTGGTGACCATGGATCATGTATTGCTCAGTTAGCTCCTGGGTTCGCTAAATGTATTGGGGAGACAATGGGCTAGTTTTATTGTGGGCGGGGGGGTGATTTTGCAGGTTGTGTAATACCAAATGTCTTAGATGCTGTAGCATGTCAAAAACAAAAATGACAGAAAATGGAGAACTAGCAGAGTGACGTGATGTTTGGCGAACTGGGCCACGGAGAACAAGTTTACGAGGTTCTAGAGTTTACACACACACACACACACACACACACACACACAGTTAGGGCACCCCTCCACCCAAATGGATTTCTCCACAGAAAAAAAAACCCAAAATGAAGCAAAAGTGGGCCCCTAATTCCACAGCAATATATCCTGGACAAATAATTAGAGGACGACCCCAAACTCCAGCACCACGCACTCGCTCGCTCACCCGCTCTGCGCCAACCATTTGCTAAAGTCATCAATGTCCAAAATTTTAAAAGAAAAGGCGAAAATCTTTTTGGTACACAAATGCTTCTTTGATGTGTTCTGGCACACACTCCTCCCTGCTTAGCAGAAACCCTCACTCTGGCAGAGCACAGGACCTTGAGGGAAGGGTAGCTTCCCCCCGCCCGGCTTTATAAAAACCCCCTTTGCGCAATTAAGTGGCAATAAACCAAGGGAATAATGTGCTCCGTGCGTAAAAAGACACCGAAAGCGAAGGGTCTCTGCAGGCATTTGGAAGAAGGCCAGTGATGGACCGACCTCTTTTTAAAGGAGGACCTAGAAGTCGAAGTTAGTGTGACCGCCAAGCGTGATTAGCATGGATTCGGCCAACGGGCCCAGGGGCTCGACCTTTGCCAGAGGAGCGGATGTGGCCGACAGGCCTCATTTCAGGGGCGGCCATGGAAAAAGACGAGCAGTTTTAATAGCAGAGCACTCACGTCCATCTCGAAAAACCAGAACCTCTCTCGTACATATCAAACACTAACTTACACTCCCCAGGTTCTTCTACAGATTTTTGAGAAAAAGGTTTAGATGTTTTGGCAAGCAGGAATGAGCAGGACAAAGCAGGACAATGTCACATGACAAAAATCATACCGGCACAGGCAGACTTCTGCTTTAGGAACCTTCTGGGGGAAAAAAAAACTTTTTTTTTCCCCCCAAAGAACTTCGCAGTTAGAGTCTGACAATGCAACCATAAGACACCTTATGAGCATCGCATCTCTCCCTATCATTTCAGGTCAGTTTAATCAGTGCACTTGTTGCTTAAGCCTATCTAGCCACAGATAAAACATTAACTCCTGAGATGTTCTCTGGAACCGTGCTGTAATTTTCAAGCACACAGACAGCCTCAGTATGGCACCTACCCCCACAACGCTCTCGTGAAATGCCAAGTTACGCCACGAATCGTCACAGGATGGATCAAACGTCAAAAATAAACAAAAAAACGGTAGAGAATCATAATGATGTTCATTAATATCAAGGAGAATATGACCTGATTCTTCTCTAAGTAAATAATAACAGAGCTCCAGGGGCATAATAGTGAGTCTCGTCTCGGAACGGTGTGAAGATGATGAGCCAAAACAATAACCGTCAATATAAGCAGCCAATTTCTCCAGAATAGGTCGAATCAACAACCAACGCCCGTTGTTAATCACAAATAACGATTATGAATCATGAATGACAACCATGAGACAGCTCTCCAGCCCTCGCCGAAAGCTCAGCTATGACTAAGTTTATACACAGCACCTTTACAAATCAGATCTTAATACAACCTTTGTCATAACAAGGTGTAGAACCTGCCCTACAGCCCCAAAGGCTAGGTGCCAAAGCAAGATGTAGGAAGACTGCTGTCTTGCGGTGAACATTCCTTCTGCAGCAATACAGGAACTGTCGACAGAAGTAGAGGGAAGGAAGATGGGGGAAACAGAATAGAAAATAAATTGTTAAGCGGAGGCAACCAGGTGGCCTGAGGAGAAGAAATGAAAGAAACCCTCTTACTGAAGTCGAGAAGGCATTATCAAACCACACAGCCCTCCACGCCTTTCCGGCCAGAGCATGGCAACACAGTGGCACACCGAACCACTGTTAGAAGAATCTTGAACAGAACGACACACTGACCACAAGGCACAAGATCAGGTGTCCGTTACATCTGGTTAGCGATTGGCTGAAAATCACCAGGGGAGCAGAGCCCAGCTTTGACAAGCTGACGGTCCTCGCAGGAAGGTTCCACAGGACAGAGGTTACTGTACTCTCATAGTGTGACTTCTGATTTTCCAGGCCGCGGGTGATCCGTCAAAGCTATGACAGGCGGACATATTAAGCCGCCAGCATACATGGAAGAACACTCGAAACATGAACCGACACGCTCCGGCCACACCCTGACATCACCGGGAGGCACTGCAATGCAGGACAGTGCCTCATTGATTGCTGGTGCTACTCCGCAATCCTGGGCCAGAAGCAGATCCTGTAAGAAAGGGCAGGAGAATGTGTCGGGAATCCTGCAAGGATTGTCCGACAGGGAATAACAGGACAAAGCTTTGGAGTGAAGAACAAACCTTTCTAGATCAGGCCATGGGGGTGGGGGGGGGACCTTTGTGCCAGGTCTGGAAACAACATGATCAAAGAGTGTCCAACTCGGCACAATCCTGGCACTGCTGCAGAGGGTGCCAAGGGTGGAAAAGTTCTCACAAGGAAAAGAAAGTCTGGTTTTAGGAGAAGCATCATTAATCTGGATGTTCTCCTTTTCTCTGTCTGAATTTTGGGCTGGGTAGCAAAGATGGTTGGCCGGCAACCGCCTCCAGGACACAGCTGTGAAAGAGCAAATCACCTCACCACTTCTGCTGTGACCCATCTAGCCTCCCCCACCTCTGGGGTTCCCATCCTGACCACCTAGGCCCTCGCTGCTCCCTCAGACCCCCCCCCCCCAAGCAGAGCACCTGCAGAGTATAAATCAGGCCACTGGGCTGTATTTGGGAAGCCAGGCATTAAGCGTGACGCCGGCCGCCAAAAGTTCAGATGGCGCTGACCGCAGCAGCCGACTGCGCCGCCGGGCCTCCGCGCTTGCATCAAACAGCACGCCTCGCACATGTGGCTTACAGCTGGGCAGCCCGAAATCGCCGGAACCCTTGCCAAGCAGGGAAAGCCGCTCTGGGTTGCCGAACCCACCAGCTATCATCGGACAGAGGGAGAGAAGAAAAAAAGCCAAAAAACGAAAACAGCAAACTGATACTGCGGTCAACGGCTGACAAGCAGATACAACTACAGGCATCAGCCACCAATCATCTCCATGCAACTGTCGGCAAACAAAACCGACAACTTGTAGCCTTACAGTCATTAGATTCCTGCTGTCTACTTAGAATTATGTCATATGGCTCATTTTAGGCTGAGATGGGGTACTTTATCTAAAACGATCACATACTGCCTGGAGGTCAAAAGTTCAGAGCTACGAAGAACAAGCGGCACATTCCATGAGGTATACATCTTCAAGACAGCAGCCGGCGTCCCTGTGTGCTTGTTACCTTCTGCTTCAAACCCAGCTTCCTGGGGTGCACCCCACTCCAGGACCTCACAGTTTAAATATTAACCAAAGATGTTTTCAATCTCCACTTCACATGGAGACGCAGGGGGTAAGGAGCCAGAGAAGCTAGAAAAATATCATCTGCAAGGGATTTACTCTCAGGCTTCCACCCGCGGAGACACATGTAAAGATGTGGCTTGTTCTGTTTGGCCGGGGGCCTGCAGAGGGCGGACAGGCGCCCACGGTGGGGCGAGAGGGGAGAGAACACGGCTCTGGCAGGAGGTCTGGGACCGAGGGCCGGGGGCCGTGTGCGGCACGACTGCAATTTACATTGCTGAGTAATTATTAGCAGGATCAGGGGCTCGCAGTGAGTGAAAGATGCACCACAGGGCCTTTGTGAAGGAATTGGTGGGGGGGGGGGGATGCAGGTTGTCTGCAAGGCCATTCAGCCATTGAGAAGGATGATGGATGCAGATGAAAGAGCAGAGAATCCGGAGGCATCAAATGAAAGCATCTGCAGCAATGGCAACTGGCTTACCCCCGTGATCCGACCAGGAGAGCAGATGGATATCCTGGGCAAGTACAGCGAGCTCCTGCCTCGATGGCTCCCCAATGGGATGGGCAGGGACGTCTCCGTAAAAATCCCCAAAGACGCAGATAGAATGTGCCGGAACAGCGATACATTGCTGGGAAGCCCCTAGTCTTCAGGGGGAGGGCCTAATCACTCGCAAACAGCATCAGAGGAACCTTCTCCAGGCTTGCGTTAACTCTCACCAACACTGTAGAGGAATGTCCCACTGGCGAAGAAATGCAGTGCAATACAGACAGATTGCACTGTGGTCAGGCG
>JAAGVU020000008.1:16319589-16339218 GCA_011763525.2 Mormyrus iriodes
TTACACAGGCACGACGGGAAGGGCTAATTAGCCACCTTCTGGATCAATAAGATTCAGCAAAGGAGAGAGCGAGGGAGGGAGAGAGAGGGAGGGAGGGAGAAAGAGAAGGAAGGAAGGAGGGAGGGAGGAATGGATAGATAGAAGAAGAAAAAGAGGAAAGTGATGATCAGGGATTAAATAAAAATAGTAAATTAAGAGCAATGGGAAACAAAATAACTAATAGTTTAATCAAAAATAAAACAGCGAAAGTTAGGATGAAGTGTACTGGAATGGCATAGACAGGCTAAAAAACAAGACCGTTTTCTGTATTTTTTTTCTTTTTTTTAGGTTTATATATACATAAAATAGTTTATGAATATTTTTCGGAATATCTATGTATTACTTTAACAAACTTTGCCAGGGAAGAGTTGGTGCAATAATGCTACGCCGCACATTCTACAGGAGTCCGTGACTTTTCTACCATCCTTTAAAACACCCCGCTGTTTCTGTCCTTTTAGTTTTATATTGGGTTGCGACTGATACCAGGGAAATTATCGCTATGTCGTTATGAATTAACACAAAAATGTTATATACGCGTGATAAATTGTCAACATTTAAAATGACACGAATATCTACTTTTATATAAGCAGATTGAGGTGCCTTTCGGCTGTAGTTATCTTTACAGTCCAGAAGTTTGAGTATGCCTGCGTTCACTGTCTATAAAACCTTTAATGACATGCGAAGCAAAAGCATATTGATTTACCAACAGTATACAGACTGTAAATCATTTATGTCGGCTTATTTAAGCCCTGAAATTTAGAGTATGTTTAGCACTTGCTTTTATGCAACGAAACCAGAACAATTTGCGGTAGAAAACAAGACTTTTAAAGGGAAACGCGGCGGTGCTCATAAGTTGGCAATGTTAATAAAAGTGCTCGAATTTATAACACCGGGCTATTTAGAAAACAAGCAAGTGTAGACTATCTACTGAAAACAAGTGTCAAATGCATATATAAATAGATATTCTTATATGTCATACGCATGCTTAAAACATAAACTAAATCAGAAATATTACAATTTTGTTCAATTTTTTGAATTAGTAAATAGATGCGCGATCTGAGATTACAGTGTTTTAATACATTGATATTCCATGCCAGAAAATACGCTGGTGAATCTGTAACTACGACGCGAGGTTAAAGAAAGCACTTTCTGAGAGTCTGATATGCAGACAACCGTGTATAAAAGCATTTTATACAGCATTTTAATAAAAATGCAGCACAATTTGAAGGATCTTGTTACACTGTAAGTGTGAACGAGTGTGGTTAAGAGAATTGCATTCTTTATTGTGACAGTCAGGGGACTAGAGAACTAAGAGTAATCACCAAAACTTCCCGTTGTGTATTCGTGGTTGCTTTTTTGAAATTTTCTATTTTTGATGAGCGACGGATCAGCTGAATTACTTTTGCTTTATATATTTATTCATTTAGACAGTGATTTGAGCGTATATATACACACATATATACACACACACACACACACATACATACATATATACACGCACACACGGGCGCGCGCTGTACAGCGTGTCATATGTATATTTCTTTTCCAAACACTTAATAATGACGATAAATGACAATCGTTTCCGGACTTGCAAATTTACGTAACTTGCGCATTTAGGAATGATGTATGACGCGTCACAAGTATATAAATTTACGAATAACCAGCGGCATGTTATCACATACAATTTAAATATGCAATCTATGCTACTCCCCGACCCCATTAGATACATAACAATAGTAATTTCTATTCACAAACACAGATAATTCTGTTCAATATTATAGCCTGCTTCTAAGTGACTTGCCCTTGCATCAATGTAACATCCATTGGCTTATTGGTTCAAAGCCTTGTTATGTTTATGCTCGAAAGTTTGTTTACGAATGAAGACACATGTCTTTTTTGCCAAACATATCAGATTATGTTCATATATTAATATAAATATAACTGATTTCTTGATCCGGTGTCATGTTATACATATGTGATACTTTTGTAAAGAGCTGAATCTCAGGAATTGTTTAGGGCGGCAAAATATATAACAGAAATATGTAGCCACCCTGAAATATAATATAAACATTACAGTACTTCATTAAAAGTTATGCCCTTCTCATTTTACGCTATACCTGATAACGAGAGTAACTTTGAAACGCCTGCGTTGAAAGAGGTGACATTTCATCAATAGTTACAACTGTAGTATAGATCGGTGAAGCCTTCTACAGGTTCCCTCACCACCACCCCAAACATTTCGCTTTTTTTTCCCAAGCAACCGTTTACAAAGCATTTTTTCCCCAAAAGGACAAGACTGTATTCCAGTTAGTAACTGTTCCTGTATCCTTTGTCATGATAATTCCATTGCTGATTCCGCCTAATGAAATGAACAATACTTGTTACTCGATATACTTACTTTCTCCGCTAACAACTCTTAGGGATCTTAATCCTCACAAATGAAATTAACTTGCTAATGTTCATTAATTATATGGTTTCCCCCTTCGAATATCAAATAACTTAAAAGCGAGGTAAAATTTGTTTTAAAAGAATTTTATGTCTGCAAAGCGAACACATGAAATCAAAAATCTGTGATATGTTTCCACTATTTGTTTTGTTCACCCAGAACATGTTTTATATTGTTTTGCCATATTAGTATTTTTGTACTTCCTTAAAAATGCAAAATGATAATAAAATCGCATTTGCAAGCGACTCCGGATGTATATATGAAATACTTACTGAAATCATTCATATTGGAATATTAATATTATAAAAGAAATACGCTATATTGTGCTTTTAGAAAACGCTTATCCGACGTTTTGTCTGATTTTTAAGTGCTGTAAGTGCTGAACATTTTAAACATGCACACATATGAAGTAGCAGGCTACTGATTACATTGCCATTTCAAAATAAATGAAATGTATAAAATTACAAGATAATAGGATGTATGATATACAATTCTGGGAACCTTCCCATACACGTGTCCTTGGCCTGTGATGGGGACTGATAATGATGATCGAGACTTAGGGATTTTCTCAGGGGGTTCAAGAAAGAAATGCAAACCAATTGGTATCAAATATCCGAGAAAATAACACTGTGCGTTCAACAAAATACACATGCTAAATTGTATTTTTTTAACAAGGGAGGACATATGAAGCTAACAGTATATTGTAAACAAAAGGCCTACAGCCAGTATGTATATATGTACGCATGTTTGTATGTATATGTATGCGGGGGGTCGTGTGTGCATGATTCGCACATATTTGGCAGGAATATGCAGATATCTAGGCTTGGTGAAAACATAGATCAGTGACGTCAGTTATTTACCATAACAAAAGACACGTAGCGTATTGACCAAGGGTTACATACATCGTTTTAATAATCATGCCTGACAACTGATCATGAATGCATATACATACACGCCCATGTTTGTATCTCTCTCTCTCTCTCTCTCTCTCTATATATATATATATATATATATATATATATATATATATATATATATGCTGCACCCACGTACACATTGTGACAGATGCAAATCTCCAACAAGAGACCGTGCACAATTTGTGCTGTGAAAGGTATACAGAGGGATCTGAGGGTTTGCGATGTGTCCGTTCTCTTGGGAAGGGAAGATTGTAAAAATGAATGGGTAGAAAATAGAGTGTAAGTGGACTTGGAGGGCCAGGGAGATAATAAAGAGAGCCGCGTGACTGGGGCACGTGGAAGAAGACTGTCTTGGTGTTTTATTCCAGTTTCACCTTAGTTACCTATGAATCAGCAGCCGATTTTACAGTCGAGACCAACAATTAATATCCCTTTAATTAAAGACAAGTAACTAACATATCACGAGAATGTGGGTCCCTGTACGGTATGCGAACAAGACAAACGCAGAAAAATTGTTTGCTGCGTTACAGTCTGCATTACTATCTCGAATTGGATGCATCTTTAAACAACAGTGAATGAGTTGTCCAAGGCACATGCGTAGTGCAAAAAAATCACCATCTTAAAGATGGCACGCAGTTGTTGCGTGACATTAAGATATGGTCCAGGCATACAGCACAAATCCTACCATTTGGGCCCGAAGGGAGCTCTTAACCATCAATAAGCCCTGCAAAAAATTACGAACGCATGCAGTGTCAATCTAGCAAGGTGTTTTAGGAAAACAGTGCAGTTTCTTTCATTTGGTTTTTACGCATTTCATCATAGAGGTGTTTTAAGGATGTTATATGCAAATAACATACAACATCACATATATTATGATAAATTACTTTGCGATTTTTTTTAATGAATAAATGTAAAAATGGCTGGGAAGTGTGTGTGTGTGTGTGTGCGATAGAATGGGGGGCGGGGGAGCATTTATTTTGTCTTTACATCATGCACTGCGCGTGCCTTCCCGCAATAATAGCTTACAAAGGGGAACACCGAGGAAATGAGAAGGGGATGAAAGCATTTAAAGATAAAAGAAGCCCCTAACTATTGTCTTGCCACTTTATAAAACGATGACAATCAGTTTAGGTCTGAGGATTTAGGGATTTCGTTACATTTTTTCACGATGTAGTAGTTTCACGTTTCACGCAAGTTCACGTTTGCTACTTTTAAAGAAGCAAGAAACTGGCGGAAAATGTTTCAAAACCAAGTGTCCTAACTTGACTTTTTTTTCGTAACAGCGTAATCGCTTAATATCCGCAACTGTAACGGTACACATACGTCGATATTTAATCCATATAAAACAGGTATCAAACTGCAGGCAGCCACGTCATTAAGAAGCTAATTAATATAATTAATTCACACCTCGGAGTGATGGCATTTTCTTAAATATATTAAGACCGTGGCTGGCAATATGAGGACACTGCATATAATGTATTCCAAGTACTCCGGGTTCATGAGTGAGACTTTTGAATGCCTGAGATTAACAGACAGAGATGAACTATTGTCCAGCTTTTCGCAGGAGAAGCCAAGGGCAGACAGCGGACTCCCGTCTCACCAGGTGCAATGGTAGCGCCCTCTTATGTTCAGTCCGACTATGGGGATCAACAAGCGTGTCAAGCTGACTTACTCGCAAGTCTACATCCTTCTCCCTTTTCTGATGCCCTTCTCTATACACACTGAAGTACCACTACGGGTCCTGGTGACACCAAGGCTAATTTCTTGCACCAGCTATTTACATAAGCGGCAAGAATATGAGCCCTCGGATGTTCCTGAAGGACAAAAGCACGGTCTTGCGTCTTCGTTAATGCTCAATCAAACATTTAAAAATTGTCTTGCATAATGGAATCTTCGCAAAATCTGTTGTTATATTAGATTTTTATTTATATTCTGCTAATATATGGGGGTGGCATTTCACTATATCATTGTTTATATAAGCAAGTAAAGAAATACACTTTACATTGTCGAAGTACGATGTCTAGATCAGTTCTTGCCGCTTCTTCTAGTACTAAATGAAACATGCAATTTCGAACGTGAAAAACCGTTGAAATGGTCCGTGGCGTAGTCCTGCAGACATCTGTTGATACCATGAGTATATGTTTAATACAATAGCAGAATTAAAAAATAAAATACGCCGCCAACATAGAGTATAACACGCCAGAAGTCAGACAGAACTAAAAACCACTCGGCTTAATGTTACACCTTTACATGTAAGTTACTTCGAAAATTAAACATTTTTCTAGATAGACAAGACCCATTCGACGCTTTATTTGTGCATTGTGATCCATGTTTCTCATGTGTATACGGGCACATTATTATTATTATTATTATTATTATTATTATAAGAATAGTAGTAATAATAATAATAATGTATCTTTATATTAATAAATACGTGTATTCTTGGAAACACGTATTTCATTCTGTGTTGAATTGTTAACCTCAAAGCAACACGATACCTATACTTGGCGTGTTTGCTAAACTGAAGAGCATCATAAATATATCATCCTCTGCCGTGACGTTTTCCCTGTCTAAATTATGCGTTTCTTTTGTGAGACTTATATAGGTTTTTTTGCAATAACATTGAAATGAATATAAATTGATGCTGTAAAACCGCAAGTGCCATTTAACATCTGATGTATATGGCACGTGCCTCGCAGTGTCTATGAAAACATCCCTTCATCGCATTAGTAAAAAAGACATCCGGGCATAACAAATCACTTTCAAATTGGATCATGTATGAAAATTTAAAACGTTTATCGTTTATCATTTCATTATTATTTTCCAGTGATATAAATGTGGTATTTATTCGATTAATATTATCCCATGATAAGATGACGTGTGCATTTTGGCGGGTTTTAGCATTACTGTGTTTGTTTCTCATTATAAATTGTGAAAGACTAGGTTCTATATAGGTTATATATACATAGTTACAGTTGTCCAATCAAACATGATCAGATCAAACTTATTATTAATGCTTACTCTGTATTTATCTGTTGGCTTATTGCAAAGACCAGTACCTTCTTGCCCGTGTTCCCGTCTAACATGTATTATATAACATTTCTTCATTAAGATGCACATGAAATTTTTATGCATTGAAGTTTCATCTTCCATAACATGTGAAAGTACCAGGATAATTGTAGCACAACCTTCTTCTTTTGTTAAACGTGGAGTATTCGACGAATATCGAGACAGAGACTATATATAGTCCATGACAGTCTAATTTTTTTAAATAAAAACATATATTCAAACAAAATAATGTTTTGTATTTGGAACTATGTCAGGTATGAATGCATATAATAAGACTTAACCTTTGATATTAATATTCGGTTATAAAGGAATTTTGTATATAAGTCGAATTTTGTGAGGCTGTTCACATCCTAAATAATACAAACATAAGGAAAATAAAAAGAGGAATGGTACAATACGAATAGTTATTAGCTTGAAAGTCCATCAAATGAAGCAGTTGAAACGCACACATTACTGCATAACCATTTCCAGAGCAGAATAAGTTAGTTTTAGCCTTTTATATATTACGGAACAAGGCAGGATCAAACAAAATAATATTTCCTTGCTTTGATTTTTAGTTTGGTCTTGAATATATTTGAATATATGCTTTAATTGAACGACTTGACATTAAATGAATGTCCATGTATATTTTGTGTTAATTTTTGACATATATTGAGGTCTATGATTATATTACACATACTGTTATGTATAAGATAATATTACTGGAAAATTAGACTGGTGTACCTCTAACACAGTGATGCTGCCGTAAGATGCACGGATGTCCAGCTTTCAGATGTATTTGCCGACAGTCCATCCTTTATCACGGATGAGCAAGCACCGATTCAGTCCAGGAATAAAGAATGAATAAATGCAAAGTAAAACGTGCACATTCAGATTTCTGCTTCCAAGACGCGTGTGTTTTGGAAAGCAAATTTTCTGTACTTGTTTAAACGCTGCTTCAATAAAAGACGGACTGGTTATAAATGATTAGAATAAATCCTGCAGCCCTGAGTATGTTTCAGTAGATTTGGAATATTTATTTTTATGATTCATTTCAATATAGTCACAATTTAAAACCATAGTGATTTTTTTTTTTATAATTTGTAAGTTTTAGAATAAATATTTAACACAATAATCCAATTTTTACATACCTATATTATAAAGAACGCATTCCAAGATACTAATGTTTTGCGGGGGAAAACTCCGCAAAAAATCACATACACACACCTCTGTGTAAAACAGAACCGTGTCAGTCCGACCAGATGGATCCAGATAACCACTTGATCTCTTTCTGAATTTATTCCGTAAAAGTGCAACCCCACTAGACCTATGTAAAATGACCTTTTCCATTAACATTTTTTCCAAGATGATGTATAATACTTGACTGATATAACGCAAAAGAGTTCAAATATATTTGAAATATCAAAATACTTCCATAAAACTGCATTTGTGTTTCGAGCAAAGCAGCTACACGTAGTTTTCGAGGATACGGCGCGTAGTTTTGACCGCATCATATTTCAGCCTGTTGTGTGAACAAAATTTATGGACGATGCATCGCAGGAAATCCCCTTCTTGGCACGGCAATGAAAGCTGACAGGTGGAAGCAACCACGGAGGGCCAACACGGACCTAAAACTACCACCAAGGGTCAGCGCGCAAACCCCTAGGAGCGGGCACCCCTGGGCGCATCTCGCTTAGCTGACATTTACAGCTGGTTCATACGTCTATAACGGGCGTTACTTCGGTACATCTAAAAATGTACAACAGAAATAAATTATTCCCGGCTTAGAAGTACATTATATAAGTAAGTTACATATAAACTAAAAATTCTCTTAACATTTGCAACTGTTATTGCAATTATACAGTTTCATTAAAGACGGACTATTACGCTGCAAAGATTTACTGCATAATTCACATTACACCGTTTTAAGAAAAAGAAACATGAACGTCTAAATGCGTACACGAGGCTACATTTATGCATACAGAAATGCCGAATTATATTTATTATTCCGAAAAATGTAAATGTAGCATTTTAATTCCGCTGAAATCCAACCCCTTACACCTGACAGATATCGAGGAACTGCAGTAGGTTAAGGGTTGACTGATCCTAAATAATGCCTATAGTGTGGGAAATTTAAATTACTATTATTGTTAATTAGAATTCAAAACTTTAAAAATTCAATGTACGAAATATATAAAAATATAAATACTAAATTATTATTAACCATACTTGCAACGCACGCTACATTGACCAAATAACCCCGCAACCTTATTTCCTACAGCTAGAGCCCTTTAAAATAAAATTTAATATCTATGACCGTTAAAATAAAAAGACAAGGGATTCAAAAATAAAATAAGTTCACAAGCATTCGTCAACATTAAAATCACACCCAAAACCACGCCATTTCTGCTCTTAACGTGCACAGGTAAAGGAAAGATCCGAGAAGTGAGACATAAGGATGCAGTACGTAGCTAAAGCAAACATTTTTGGTAATCTTAATGATTAAGATGACTGTTATGGTCAAGCATATGCGTAATATTTCCGTTCTTAGTTTAACATTAACCCTGGGGTTTTAACAAACGCAGGAACTAAATGCACATGGATGAATTTATGTATCAGCGGTGACTAGGCTTTTGGCAGAGCATGGCGCGCGCCTGGTGGAGCGCTGCTGTACTCAGAAACGGGAGGTTACAGGCATAAAGCAAAAACAGGGGGATCCCTCCAGGCAGAAATGCTCTCAGTGTGTTCAAGGCGCCCGGATAACAGGTATGTAAATAATCACCGTGCAAACGGCTTGTCATGAGGGACACCAACATAAGGTGATCTCGACGCACTGAACACTTTCTCACAGGTCAGCTGTATTTTCTCAGATTGAGTTAAAAAGACATCGACTATAATCCAGGGTCCCTCGCAGCCCCCCCAGATTTTACTGTCCCACGGTGGGGGACAACATAACGGCACAGCGTTTGCCAGCAATGCATTTTTTGTGTGGCATTTGTAACTGCTTTAAAACACCGCATATCTAAGCAGTACGATGCCTTTTCGCCGCAAAACAATTTACACGGGGAAGTAGCAGCCAGGGTAATAAAGTAGATAGTTCAGCACCAGTTTTATATTTTAATCAAAATTGTAGTATAGGTATATAGGCAATGTGGCTGTATTTTTTGTCACTGAGAGACCGCGAATTACCACACTACGTCTTTCTGACGAGCTTTTGTTTCACGTCCCATATATACGTGTTTTGAACGTGTGCACGCGCTGTGCCTTGCAGTAAACAGCATCTGCCATATCGTCTCCAACCTAAATGGGAGAGTGGGGATCATTTCTGCTATTCTAAATCCACTGCTTAATTCAGCATCCTTCCCGTCTGTTTTGCCAAGCAGAAGCCGACGTTTCCCCTCTCAGCAGCCCCCCCCCTCCCAACTCCAAACACCAGCCATCTTGATGTAGACAGACTGAAATTGGAAGTGACCATGATGGTAAGGTTGAGATTAGGAGGTGCTTAACCCTGTACCCCCCTCCCTTCCTCCCGGGCCCTGTGACCTTATGGCAGATGGACTCGTACTTAGTTTGGAAAGCGGGGGTCCGCTGGAGCCCTAGCTGCGTGGCCTGAGCTCCCTTGTAACCCTGTGCTCCGTAAATTAATCAAAAACGGCCCGTTGCTGAACCCACCCATGTAGACATAGGTGTGAGCTCGTTACGGCAATTAACAGTAGAGGTGCTTACCTCTGCAGTTCGTTAACAGTCGTGGGAGGGGGGGCAGGGGTCATCTTGGCCCCTGCTTTACCATTCTCACATCTGTCACAGATGTCTTTGAGGCCTGAAATCCCCCTCCAGGTGCTAAGCAGACCTTCACCCCCCCCACCCTGGACCGCACAGGCAACAGTGGGGCTCCGGTGGCTGGAGTTTGTTGCGTCATTCTGGTCTTTTCTGCTGCACCGGCCTGCCCGTGAGCCTCCGGAGCGCCCCCATGCATTATTCATGCAAATAAGTGCGATAATCAGTGTGTAATATTTTCCAATTTCATGCGATATATGATATGTGCAAATACATATTAGCCGAAGAAAGAGGGACGGGGATGGGGGGGCTACGTTCCGTGTATTCGGTCTGGAATTGTAAATAGGCATCACGGGGCATTGTCCAGTTACACATATCTGACATGTACCGAATCATGTGTGCCTGCTAGCACAAAAACCGGTGGCTGGGGAGGGAGTGGGGGGGCCTCCAGCCGCTGCTGGCTGCCCTGAAGTTCTGATGTCTTATCTTTGTCCTGTTACGAAACTAGCTGACCCTTCATGGCCTGAGCCGCACTTCTCAGTACAGTGCTCCAGAATCTGGTCCTCACGGACCCACAGCCTGTCCATGATTTTGCTCCCTCAGTGTCCACATTTTTGTTACCACTTAGTATGGAGCTGGGTGGGAACAAAAATGTGGACTGTCTGTGGGTCCCCAGGGATCGGATTGGGAAAAACCATTCTCAGAAATAAACTTCAGCTCATGTCCCGCTTTCTGCCTTATGGCTTCTTTGGGTCCTTAAAGATACATATCCTAAAAATAAAATTGACTATGTCCTCTTATTTATTTCCTTATTTATTTGTTTTTTTTACCTATAAGTGATATTCACTTTCTCCATACTTTTAATGTATTTACAAAATGGCCTTTGATGTCAGACGCAACATCCAGAAAGTGACAGAGCTGGTCACCTGATCTAGGCCCACTCTGCCCTTATTCCAGTTTCTCTAAACACCACATACTTCCAGTCAGGATAATCAACAGTAGCCAGAAAATTAACCTGTTTTTAGTTTTAAAGGTGGACTTGGTTTTACTCTCAGCATTTTATTGGGTCAGAGAAGCAGCAAGCCCCTGGTTCTACAATTCCTGTTCTGGAGCTCCTTGATGGATTCATCCATCATTCATATACACTATAAGGCGGTGTTTCCCAACCCAGTCCTTGGGGACTCACAGACAGGCCAGGTTTTTGGGTGGTAGCAAAAACGTGGACTGCTGTGGGTCATTGAGGACCGGATTGGGAAACACTACTATAAGGCAATAGATCTAACTACCCCCGATGAACCCAAAACATTAGAAATCGTTTCCTCTATTGCACACACATTTACAATTCTGTGAAGGCCGGTAATGTATACCAATGGAAGGTATGTACAAATTGAAAAAAATGAATGATCACATGTAATGTTACAGATAGCTGTCTTTCTTTGAGAGGTAGGGGGTGTTGTGTTCAACTTGGGGCCTTAACGTTTGTCGTCACTTGTCAGCAAAAGGTTCCTGTCACCCTTGCCATCAGCTATCCTGTCCACACTCCTTCCTTTTATAACCCCCCCCACCCACTCAGTTATGATGTCTCTACTGTAGTGAAACAGCGCCTCCACAGTAATAAGTGTGAGACACACCCATCACAGCAATGTCAGGCCTTTCCTCAAGGGTGCCCCCTTCCCCCCCACACCGCGATCACAGCAAAACAGCCACAAACACGACCTCGGCATCTTCCAAGGCTTCTTAGCCAAGCATCTGACCGGCAAACCATCTCCAGAGCATCGGGCCTGGCAAACACACACGAAACGGGAGTGCAGGAAATCCGCCCCCCGCTTTCCTGCAGCAGTCTCCGACGCGGCTGCTCTGGTTACTGTCCTGTGGAGTGTGGTTGCGTGCGACATCTAACAGCTTCAAAGTGTGTTAAAAGGAGGCGGGGTGACTTTACAGGCCTACCTGATAGGGATCCGGGGCCCCGGAGGCCCCTGCTCAGAAGCCTCACCGGCTGCGTACTCGTTTCAAGTGGCTTTTTGAAGCTGACGGGCTGAGAGGTCGTGACCTCTGAATCCCAGCGGGTCAAGGAGGCGCCGGGATAAGGGGTGGGGATGGGGGGGCAGAATCCTGTGGCTGTGTTCACTGTTCTGGTCTTTTTTTTTAATGCAACAAAAACAGCGAAAGCGTTCAAATCCGGCGCCTAGGCGCCATCGAGGGTCCCGCGTGTGTCCGTGCTGTATTCCCACAATTCCATGTGCTTCCTGGCTTTCTCTGGACGCTGATGCCCAGGTGAGAACGATGCAGCGGGCACAACTGCAGGCCCGGAGGTGGAGGGAAACTCCCTTTTCCTGTCAGATTAACAGCAGCACCTGGAAAGAAACCAAGACGTTCAGACCTTGCAGTGCAGGTATATAATTGCCACAGAGAAACAAATTAACATGAGACACACCCAGACGATTACCTCCCTAAACACGTCAGGAAAGGCTCTCGCTGACAGTATTTCCCATGAAGTTACCAGCACCACTCATGATCTCGCCTAGACACATGTGGTATAATTCTCATTCAAGCAGGGAAAAAAATTGAAAAATATGACCCCAAGTGTTTTTTCTGAAACCCTAATGCACCGTTTTTGAGAATATTAAATTAATATATTATTATTTTCATTATAGCCGCAAGGAAAAAACTTGTCATGTCATGATTATTTTAAGTAATAAACATAATTGCTTTGAGTAATCTCGCTTGGAGTTTGCTGGCTGCCTTGTGACATCGAAAGGCTTTTTTTCGTAATAGATTTTTCATTGATTTCCGGAGAAACTTAATTTCCCCGTAACCAGAACAAGACGTATTCCTGTAATGGCCCACATAATGCCATGCTCTGTGCAGGATCTCCCATACGCCACGGCAAAGCCGGCCAGACAACGGATATTCATATACATGTCAATTACTGCGTTAAAAAAGCGTGCCAGTGCCGTCTGAATTCTGCGTGGGCCGCAGGTTTCGGCGCAGTGAGTGTGGCCTGCGTTTCTTCTGCTTCAGCCCCTAATCGATGGGCTCCGCTTTAGCAGACAGACACCCAGCACAGATACAGGCTGGCGGTTTTCCACGCGCTCCCTTCGGAACGCTTCTGTTTGGCGATATTTTTATGATTGTTTTTACCTCTGCGGCTGCAGCGGCAGTTAAAGCCGCTTTAATTGTTCCCAAAGGCTCCTATTAACTTGTTGATGAGAAGCTCGAGGGAGCAGCACTTAAGCCGGCAGTTGAGACGGGGGGGGGTGGCCCAGTGGAGAGGGTGGGATTTCCCCCCTCCAGGCTCTGTCCCCCTCCACAGGAAACTGAGTAGGAGGGCAGGGGGCCACTGGGTCCCCTAGGGGCCTCTTAGGTGCGCCTCACACGCGTGCATTTTCTTCCCTGCAATCGCCACACTTAACACTTAAGGCCCCAGTCTGTGCATCACCGCCAGCGGAGTGTCCCCCCCTGCCCCCCCAAAAGTCCTAATATTTCCCCCCCACAACCGCACCTGAAGCTACTTCTGCCCATCTGATGTTATTCCTTTCTAACATTAAGCAACCGATAATAACAGGGCTTTCTGTCCCTTTGATAATGCTCATCAGGAAACAACAAGTAGCAGACTGCAGTTTCATGCAGAGAAAACAAGAACAATAAAAATCACATAACTATTTGGGAACATTTTAGAGTTCGGCAGACAAAAGCATTAAATATTAAAAATGAATAGCAAAAGCAAGTTGAATAATTGAAATCCTGCCGTTTTTTGCCCTGAACTCTCTACTACCATCAACGTAAGTAGATAGATGTTAACATAAGTAGGAGGAAGGGATGTACTGGGAACCGATGAATGATTAAGTGACTAGACACTGGAGTGAGTGAAGGAGCTGTGTGTTAATGAGCTGGGTCTGGCTGTCAGCCGTGGTCATGTGACCATTCAGGGCACATGTGACCCTTGCTGCCGTTTGTCAATCTCGTTGGCCTAGTGGTTCAGGTTCGCTGCCTTGCTCAAGGGTATCCCAGAAGGCTTCCTCGTGGGACACCGTCCGGGCCTCTGGCCCAGGCACTAACTGCTTTCTTGTCCTATCGGCGCCAGCGGGCCGCCGGATCGGAAATGATGGCGGAAGCGATGGGACTGGATCGATAAGGCTCCGCGCTGTGGGTTGCACTGGGCGTGAGGTATTGATCCGTGGTGGCGCGGCGGTCTGGCGACATATTGGGGGGGGGGGGGGGTCAGTATCGCCGGTGGCACCCCTACAGCACATCCCAGATAACAGTCAGCCCCACTTAACCCAATCACCGGCGACAAAATAGTCAGTAAGCGAAGGCTGGGTGTGGGGGCAGGGCTGCAGGCTGCTGCTGGGGGCTACCTGAGATGGCTGCACCACCCCCAACACACAGTGACACAGTGCCTAGGGGGCCTCTATGGCAATCGCAGAATGTACTGACATTGGAGGATGTTACTCATCTGAACCTGGGAAACTTTGGCACCCTCATTTCTCCTATTTGCCTGAGTATGGTGTACCTCCTCATTCTGCTTTTGACACGTCCTCGCAATCCCACTAAGTCCCTCCCTCCTCCAATCGCCCAATTTCTCCCCGCGTGCCTGCCAACCCCCCCCCCCACCCCGCCCATGGCTTGTCCGCAGCTTCATATCTCCCTGTAATTGCTGAATGACAGAAAAGCAATATGGGGGACTTCATTATCGGACAGGTCAGTGGCTCGGAGCCTGACCCCGGCATCTTGGAGCTTTCTGGTCACCCGGGTCAGGACACGTTTGTCACACGGAGGCAGAGATGTTACAGGGACGGCTGTAGGAGCAGTAGACCAGTCTAATGGTCACTAAGGATCACCGGTGAGCCTCATCGACGACTGTGGGTCAGCTCAGGCTGTAAGGAAGTCACAGGTCCCTGGTGTGTCTGTGACGAGGAACCAATGGGGTGAAGGATCAGGCCAGCAGGGTGATTAAGGAGACGTGCGCACAGAGTCAGGTTTACTGTGAAACGGGGAGTGGGTAGGGCTTAGCACACATACACACAATGTGATCTACTCAAAGGGGACACTGCATGGAAAAGGAAGAAGCTTCTAGAAGGAGTGACACAATGCTGGTAATGCAGTTAGGAATGGGGAATTATTTTCAATGATGACCAGCTTAACGAGATTTGTATTTCGGATATTGGACATCTGTATTTAGCATAGGGGCGGCTAATTTTACTTGGCAGAGCAGCATCTGATAGAGCTATGAGCTATGTTATCTTTTATAAAATTACATAATATGCCCCCTCCCGATGGCTGTGCCTTTCAGGACAATCCGTTCGCATCACATGGCTGTGGAGCTGTTGGAATGGGCTTCGTCCCCGCTGTCTCTCTGACAGCCTTCCCCCAGGGCACCTTTCCTAGATTCACGTTCTTTCTGTCTGTTTCTAATGGTCAGGAAGGAGAAAATAGCCAGTATCCTTAAAAAAAATAAAAAGCAAAGCGTTGTCATGTAATCACCGTCTGTTTTTATGAGCACGCCCTCATGCTGGTCAGGTTAGAGGGACGTGGCACTGATCGATATTCTTACAAATCGGTACTGTTCCCCCCCTCAGGTCCCTTTGGGTGAATCCATCTACAAATCCCAATAGCTGTCAGTCTCCCAAGCCCCTGCCACAAACACCCAGGCCGCCTTAAAAAAGGTGCAAGACAATAATACGTGGATCCTCATCTGGGTGAGTTTAAGGTGGCGCAGACTGGGAACTGGCAGACCACCGCTCGGCTCCCAAGAAAACCTTTCCAGATTAACCAATAATGGGGGTGGGGGGCGGTCACGTGGGGATGACGGGGATGAGCGGGCATTCTTTTAAACGTCGCTTTTAACAACAGGAAGAGATCACTCCCTCTATAAACTTTGGTTAAAAGGAAAACAGAGCCGTTGGGCCGTTAAATAATAGATTGTTGGTAATCTCACACGGCGCAGCGTATAACTGGGAATAATTGACGAAAACAATGAGGCCGGGTAACACCGCTGATTTAAAATGCCTCGGAACTTCAAACATTCCGTCATGAAGTATGCATGACCCCTCTGAGCGGCATCAGCACCACTTTACCGGGCCGCCTTAATTAAAGGTACAGCGCGCCTCGTATGTTTGCCGTGCCTCCCAGCTTAAAGCAGCCTCGGCGACAAATTAGGAGCCAAACCGAACGACAAAAATGGAAACTATTTACTATGCTTCAGTACCCTAAATAAATATTTCAGCTTGTCAGTGTTTGACATGCCTTCGTACCTAACGAGGGCTTGCTAAATATCAAATTAATATCCTGGTTTTCAAACCATAACCTTCATGGCCTGATTTTAAGCAAACAAAAGGCTTCCTCCTGGAGGTGAATACGTTCCAATTGTGTGGACTTTCTCAGGTAAATCTGGGACTTTAAAGAAAGACAGTTCACATCACCGTACAAAAGTAGTGCTTGGAGCAGGCAGAGGATGAAAGCAAGGCATAATATGGACTGTAAAAAGGTCTGTACTAAGTCACCGTGACAGGATTGAGTAGCTCAACATAAGCAAGACTGCAGCCTGAGATGGATGGGTGACCTTGGCAACTGAATGCTGAGTATGGATGATATTCACTCTTAATTCATAATATACTATACTGACAATCAACGTATAGCTTATTTTCGGACACTGATCCAACACTGACCTGCATTTTGATTTTTATATTGCAGATGTGTTTATCCGAAACAGCATACATTTTTGACAAAGGAGGGTCAGCGAATCTCTGGAGTGATTTGGGTTAAGGGCCTTGCTCAAGGCTCCAATGGCTGCTGGATTTGAACCAACAACCTTCCAATCACAGGTGCAGTGTCCTAACCGACTGAGTCACACACCACCCCCCAGCATGGGGACCCTTGTGCACGCAGAAGTAAACTACATCCCACTTTCTTCTGTAGCATTGGCACTCAAGTCAGACACCCAGCTCCTCTGTATGTCCTCAAGACTCTTTGAAGTGTGGACAGGATACTCACACCGAAATATGAGATTTTCTCTTGATTTATATTTGTAACATTTAATTTCAGCAGTAAATATTCCAATCCACATCTTAAATCCCAGCTCAGTGAACAGAGTAGCCAAAAACAACATATTTCACTTCAACCCCCCCTCCCCCCCGCCACATTGCCTTTTGAAAAGAAACCAGGTTTAGCGCAGATTTTGCAGAAATGATTAAAGCACAAAAAACAACCCTTCTGAAAATAATACATCCGAAATAATAATAACAGATGAGAAACCGCAGCAGTTAATTAGGCTGGAGTCTTGCCTCTTGTTTCCATTATTTGTCTGAATGTTCGGACATGTCCACGCAAGCCTTGACGTTGATCCCCATTTGTATTAATTTCTCTGGGCTGGAATATTAATCTTGAATCATGAGGGGTTAGTCCTGAATCATCCCTTCCGGTGAGCCTGAAATAAAGGAAACAACACACTGGACCCTCCCCCTTTGGCCCTGCAAACAGAGCCTTCCACTGGCAAAGATCTTCACCGAGAACCCCCCCTCAGGAATGCACCCCATCCATGGTGCAATTGCCCAGCCTGGATGCTTTTGCTGTGGGAGATTTGCACACCAACTGCAACTTTCAGTGGTTTGTTCCTTCACTGCCAATGCATGCCAAGTTTCCCAAAGTTTACTCGGGGGATACACCATGGCTGTACCTCAAGTTGGAGACCACCATCAAACGGCTCTCATCGGCGGAGGGTGGTACCCTAATCACCTTGAGGGATTACATGTACAGTAGGTCCGCATGGGGAGGATAGCTGTATTACTAATTGACCAACCACAGTGGACGAGACACTTTTTTGGACGAATACGACACATATAGACACACCCACAAGCTCAGACTATTTGTATATGTATATGTGTACACGACGTCACATTACAATGCTGATGTAAACTGTACTGTATACTGAAGGCACATGGTACATCCATGTGACCTCTGGGGAGTAGTGGCCCCCTCCACTTTGACGTTATTTCTGTAACATTGTCCCTTGGGGCTGAGTGATCCCCGCAGCGTTGGGGAGACACCCTCCCACCCCAGCCCAAGGACTGAGGAAACACTGGGCTGGATCTCTGCCCCAAAAGAACATAGGCGGTGGCTTTTGATTGATGTGCAGTTAATCAGTTGGATACGAGTGTCTGGTTTGGACACGCCCAGTCTGGGGGGGGGGTTAATGGTAAATCAATAAGAGGGACGCGCCGCATGAGGAAGTCTGGGAACCAAACGCGGGGGGAAGAAGGTGGCAGACCGAGGGGCAAGGATCTTGTATCCTGTGATAGCTACAGACTTCCCAGATGTTATCTGTCACTCGGGAGATGGCTCTGGTGACCAGATGTGTGTGCAAAGTTAAGGAGCGCGCCGGGCCAATGCAAAACAGGCGCGGCGGAAGCCGGCGGCGCAGCGAAAGGAGCTGCTGTGAGGGTTTGTGTGCGCCACCGCATTCAGGGAGCTGCCCCCCCCCCCACCCCGCCCCAGATAGAGGCTACAAATGGCCTTCCTCAGCAGTTTCAAAGATGTGAAGATGTCCGGCTGCCGGGTGTATGTTCTTATTCCACCCACCCTTTAGTGTTTCTAATGGAGACGGTGGGGTGGGGGCAGGAAGAGAAGGTTGAAAAAACAAAATCATCCTGTTGAGACCTGTGGTGAGTTTCAAGGGTGGGGAGGTGATGGGGGGGTTACTTGAAGTGGGGGCTTTTTAACTACCCAGAAACAAATTAGACAGCACCGTAATTAATAGAGCAGGAGTCCAGGATTCCGTGCTCCACGCTGCACCGACGCAGCGTTAGTGACATGCAACCACAGGTACGCTCAAGCAGGACGGGAGCTTAAAAGGACTGCCAGCCCCCCTGACTTTTACTATCGCCTCCTGAGCTATTAATAGGGCTCAGATAGCAAAAAACAATCCAGAAAAGACCCTCCGAAATAAATAATCACACAGATGATGGGATGGCAGGACCATGGCGCCCCCCGCCTGCGCGAATCAACTCTGCACTCAACTTGGATGGAGCGAGCGAATGCACGAGAAGAGCCACTGCCTTTCATCATGCTCTCCGTGGTGGATCCGCATCGCCTTTGTGTTTTCACTTATACGCATGTTCTGTTTCTCACAGATAAGTTGCGCCATTAACGCAGCGTCTGTTTTTTTCGCCATTGCTTTGTTCATTGCTGGGGGGGTGGGGTGCTGACTTGGGGCTGGGGGATTTTCTCGACACAATTACTCGAGGCGGAACGCCAGGTTCACGTTGTTAATCTTCCTTGCCAGCGATGAGAGATTTTCTGTCCGCCGCCATTAGGAATCAAATTTTTCCCCATAAGTTCCGTTACTGTGGGGGGGGGGGGGGGGGGTTTTTGGGTCGGCCGCCGGGGGAAAGCGCAAGATGGGAA
>JAAGVU020000008.1:16340921-16360824 GCA_011763525.2 Mormyrus iriodes
ATTCCATTGTGGGAACCAAATGTCCCCACAATCATTTTTCCAGTCCCCACAATGGGAAACTCAGTTTTATAAAAATTTGTGACTGAAATCAAAAAATCCTAAAAAGTCTTGTATTTTGTTTGGTTACTTGTGGTTAAGGTTAGGGTTGGGTAGGGGGTTATGGTTGTCATAGTTGGGATTAAGGTTTTGCCCATAGAAGTGAATGGAGAGTCCCCACAAAGATATGAATAAAAACCTGTGTGTGTGAGTGTGTCTGTCCTGGTTCATTTTATTAACTTAGAGTCCAACCTAACCCTCCCGAAAAGCAGTGAAGCGTTTTCTGCCGCGGGGCAGCCTGGCTGTTTTGGGGTCTCGCTGTAAAGGCCCCCGCTCCAGTGTCATTACATTAGATAGCCGGCTCTCCTTGGCACGCAGGACTGCTTGACAGGTAGTGTCAGCAGCTGGCCCTGGGGGCCCCAGGGGCCACTGGGGCCTTTGATACGTGACAGGTTCGCGGCGTGGAATTCCTCTGACAGGTGACTCTCGCTTTCAGATCCATCGCGGTGCCGAGGGTCACGTCAAGGGAGGGTAACTCTGGGGCCGTTTTCTCGGCTTGCAGTCCCTGGCCCTCGGCCGCCACTCTCAGCGTTTTAATCATCATCTTCCCCTGAATCGGGAGGATGTGTCGATGAGCGGGTTTACCGCTGTCATCCTCACAGCCGCTGAGGTGCCACTTCATCCTACATCCTCAACTGACATTGTTTTCAGCCTCGAGTGATAGTATCACTCATATATTCTTGCTTGATATTTTTACCGACGAAATTCAGGCTAAATGTCCGGCTCAAGGGCGATACGGCGGGGGTCCCCTGGGGCCGGTGGCGGTCAACCTTCACGTAAGCATGCGTCCTTAAGCACCTCGCTGCCCCGCCCCCCTGTCCTCCACTCACCTTGAGACTCCTCACCCACATAGCCCCCCCAGTCGCCCGGGCCTCGCTCCAAGGGCCCATTACCACCTTATTACTGGGAACAGGCTCAGCGCTACGCTAAATTCAATTTAGCTTTATTTACATTTTCACACCACCTAATGGCTTGGAGATTAATATAATTACCACCCTCAGATCAGGGTAACACGCTGCCTTCAGAGGGAGCAGCAGGGGGCGACGGCGCTGACGGCATGAAAAGCTTTAAATCTTTTAACAAACGGACGCAATAGCTACCGGCCCAGGTGCTGGAATGTTAAGATGGCGGCACCTTACTGTAGCCTCGATATCCTGGAAATAAAAACCTGAAAATAAATGTTTGTTTATTCAGTGGAGCGGCCAGCGTGTCAAAGCACTCCAGTTAAGACAAACGTAATCCGGGAGCCGCCCCGCCCCGCCCCGCCTCAGTGCTGAGTCAGCGGACTCGCCGGACGGTCTGACCCGTGCCCGGCTCTGTCTTTCCGGGGGCGACACACCGGCTCGGTATCCTGACCCTGGAGGAGCAGCCATAGGCCGCAGGCAGGGACGGCGAGGCGGACAGCCAGCCCGGCGGTACCGTTTACAGAGCAGTACCTCTCTGGGTCACTGGCTGTCCTTGCCACAGCTCGTCACCTCGCCGCTCATTGGCTGGGACCGATCACATGACCGCTGCAGGATTCAGTTTTTTCCCTTTAATGAAACTCAACTGGAACGCTTGTTACTGTGGTTCACAGGTAGCTCTGGTTACCAGCTGTGTATGTATTGGGTTAAGTCCCGTATCATTCGTGTATTTCAGGTTTTCTAGTCAGGCTGTGATATAAAGCTCTAATTAACTGTGTTTGAGCAAATGAAAGATAAAATGTATCTGAGCCCCTGCCAACCTGGACTAGACAAGCGGTTGCAAGATGTATGGATGGATGGATGGTTATGTGCTACTTTGAGTGTGAGATGCCAACAGTTTAGTTCCCTTAAATGCAAAGGATGTTTGACTGTGGAGGAGACGGAATCAATCATAATAAATCAGTTTGTCGGTGTTCAAAGCAATGATAGTCATGATGTAAGGATTAACAATGTTCTACAGTATATTATTGTTATATGTCGTGATATTATCATGGTCTGTTTCTGGCTTAAGTTCCCTCATCTGGGGTGCCCTCCTTTACACTGTGGCATGCTTCCATAGATGTACACCCCACAGCTTTCAGTTGCAGCTTTGGGTAAATCTGGTTGCTATTGCGGACAGGAGATTCTGGCAAGCGGGACTCCACCGATCTTACTGTAAAAAGTCTCCCTGCCGCCGAGAAGGCGGATGGGAACCGGCTGGGAATGGTGTCCGTTTCTACCTCCCTGTGTAATTGGAGTGTGACAGCTTCCGGAAAGATGCGCGGTGACTCTCAGCAGGTACGGAGCCGTGTGACTCGGCCCGATCCCTCGGCACTGGGTCAGTCTCCGCCTCTGGAAAGGAAACCGGACAAAATTAGCTCCAAAAAAAAAATAAAAATCAGGGAAAAAATTTTTTGCACTTGGGAAAGAAAAGCAGGTAAGGAGCCTTTTTACAGCTTAAAGACGCCCCCTGTGATCCGTGCAGCGCCATCGGAAGGACGGCTGTAAAACGCTACATTTTTACCGTGAAGTGGCGTCCGTCCCGCGTACAGTACGGTAATTAGTCTCGCCGTGTCTTATCTAATCTCTGTGTACGTGGTTATTCCTCTGCCGCCGACTTTTAAATTCTAGCAGTGCGAGTTTAATTCCAGCTGCTCTGCTGATGAATGTTTAGGAGATTAGGAGCTACCCTCCTCGGCTTTTCCAGCGGGGAAAAAAAAAAAAAGCCCGCACTTCCATCTGACGAGAGAATAGCATTTAAAATCCCTTTTCGGCCGGCGCTGCCGGAGCTGACATCTCATTATTTGGCTCAGCTGGTCCACATTCACCTTCACCCTAATTAAAGAGCTCAATTAATGTATTATTCATAGTTTGATTCTTCCACTTGTGTCAGAAGGAGACACCCAATTGGTCAGGTTAGCGAGGGGAAAAAAATAGTTATTTGACTTCTTTTGGGGTAATTGGATATATTATGCCACGGACGCCACATCTGTGCGTGGCCATGGCGATGGGGGATTGTGTACTTGCTCGCAGAGGGAATTCTTGGCAAACCTAAAGGAGGATGCTGGGCAAAAAACAGTGATGTGAAGTGGTGACGTTGGTGGCTCGGGTGGAACGTACTGGCGTACGCCACATTCGACCTTGAATATTCTCAATTCTCACACCTTTTTTTAGGATGTTAGACCCAGGTGCAGTGAAGGGTTTGCCGGCAACTCACTGATGTTCCGTCATTCAGAGCCGGTTGTGGGTCTAAGCTTTTTATGAAATTAAATGGATGGTGATAATTGTAGACGTCTTCTGGTTTTAAAAAGAAGCTTGATAATCGTCTGCCTTTTCTGGATTTTAAAGGACAGTGATGATCACAGGCCTCTTCCCGGTTTAAAGGGACAGTGAATATCATAGACCTCCTTTGGGTTTCAAGTGACGGTGATGATCCTAGGCCTCTTCTGAGTTTAAAGTGACGGTGATGATCCTAGGCCTCCTCTGGGTTGGGACAGTGATGACCTTATGATTCAATGTAAGTCCTCATGGCTTCATAGATGCATGCTTTCAGCTTTTGCGAAAGTGACACTTTCTCTGAGGTTCATTCATCAGCGTCACGGTCTAACTACGCCCTCGACCCGTGAGGTCGGCTGGGGTCAGATCTTGGGCGGGGTTTCCAGAGGCCACCGTGTTTGCAGCACGTGCATTATGTCAAAATTCAGTCATTGTGACTCACCACTAAATCGTAAAGAAACCTGTTTTTCAGACGGATTTGAAACTCAAACCACAGTCAGTCTATTTATGTGTTTGTTTTGTCTCTGGGGAGTGCTGATTTGTAGGAAAGGGCTTGGTGAGGAATTCAGAATCCCCCTTCACTAAAATTTATTTATTTGTTGAGCGAATAGAGGGATAATGACGGAGGAATAAAATAGCATTGACCTCCAGTGAGGGCCAGCAGGCACAGTGGATGAAAGCTGTCCACAGAGGCTGTCATTAAAGTGCTGCCCCCCGCCTCCTTCCCGCGGCGCCCTGCGAAAGTACCCCCCCCATGCTACATTTGCTCAGAGTTGCTGCTTTCCACTTCAGCAGGATTCACGGAGACGAGCAGAGCCGGCTCTCGCCAGGATGTGCCTTCATCTCTCCTTACCCACCCCCCCACCCCATGCTCTCACCGACAGTCACGGGATCGCGGTAAGTACATTCTCAAATGCAGAGAGCATTTCCCTTGGCAGGGGGTGCGGGGGGTTGGGAGCAGGGCAGCAAGATGAAGAGTTTCGAATCAGTGTCTCTATCGCAGTGTCCAGATGTGGGGCCACTTACAGTTGAGTGGGGTGGAAGGAGATGGGGGTGCGCTGAGGGGGGCAGGTGATGAAAGGGGGGCTGAAGGAAGATGTTTTCAGGCAAGGAGAGAAGGAGCTGAGCAAATGGGGGATGGGGGAGAGGGGTGATGCATCTGGGCCCAGATGTTCCAGCAGAAGTAGAACCGCATATTCAGGAGGGTCTTTCACCCATGTGGTGCTCTGTCCCCAAATCCCCTAGGGCTAAAGTCACCATCCCCTGTCCCCCAGGGCAAAGTTCCCTAGGCCAGAGGCCACCAAAGAGTAATAAGCTGAACTGATTTGTTTCTATCCCTCTCTTTCTCTCCCCCGCTTTCTCTCTCCCTCCGCTCCTCTGAAATTACAACGGCAGAAAACAGGAGTCACATGTGTCAGGAGCAGTAATGAACATAACAGGATGTGGAAGCTGAGATAATTAGCCCAAAAAGGAAAGAGGGAAAGAAACAAATTAAAGTTGCCCTTTTTTTATTTCAGTGTTCTGTTCACAACCGTGTTTTGAATTTGAGGACAGAGGGTACAGACGGGTGACGATTTTAATCTCGTGCAATTCCACACGGAGCCCCACGGTGATGGCTCCTCCTGCCCCTCCCTCTTTTCTGCTCCGGCTTTAACAAAAAAATTAGCAAACTTAAGCAAATTACCGACAACATCTGTTCTGATCAAATTTTCCCGCAACTAATTAAAACAGCCGGTTCCTTCTCTGGGAAATCAAATGCAACCAGATATGATCGAGATGTTTGGAAGTCAAGTGACGCTAAGAAGTTAACACAAATTTTTTTTGGTCATTCTTTGCCCCGCCTCCATATATGTCTATCATCTTGCTTCAGTATTGTTATAGGCCCGTATTTTGAGGTCTGACCCTTAAACAGCAGTGGGCTGTTAAATGCAAGGCTTGTCACGTTTGTGGGAAAATAACAGCTCGTGTTTTATCAAGTGCTTCAGACATTTCTCGGCCTGTCTCTACCTGAGAAGATGCTGAGTGGGAGGAGCCTATGTCAGAGGGGGCCGACCATAGACAAATGGGAGTGATCACCGAAAAAGAAACATTCCTTATGATTCATTGGAATAGAATGTTCACACAGATGTTTGAATTTTCCAGCACCTTTCCCAATACAGCAGGGGATGGATGGAGATAACAGGTTTTCTGGCGACGTCTAGCATAATTCCTATCTAATTTTTGATACAGAATGATGACAGAGATCAGCTCTAAACAGAGATGACAGTTCCACCGGCAGCCGAAAG
Organism: Mormyrus iriodes; assembly: GCA_011763525.2. Lineage (NCBI taxonomy): Eukaryota > Metazoa > Chordata > Actinopteri > Osteoglossiformes > Mormyridae > Mormyrus > Mormyrus iriodes. The sequence continues at coordinate 16,346,521 of JAAGVU020000008.1, forward strand.
CCTGTTTCTTCCCTGAAAGAGAGTTTTTAATGTCTTTTTAAAAGTCTCTAAACCTCTCACTTGTTTTCTTGCAAGATCAAGGTCCATACCTACAGGACTTGACAGACTAGTTTCTCATGTCTGTGACGAGCATGTGCTGGAGTCTGAGAACAACTATGTGTGACTGTTATGTTCTATACGTATGACGTATTGCAAAAAGTTAAGTTGGTGCACAGATCCACACGAATGTTTTGGGGAGACCAAAATAAAGGGAAATGCAGAGAAAACACAGGACCTCAGGGGGCTATGCAAAGGCAGGGCACTGGCTCGAGCTGAAAGCTGATTGGCCCCCAGAGCGCCCCCCTTCCCAGTCTCTTAGCAATTCAAAACATATCATTGGCTGATTACATGGTTGGGCCCTCTGTATGAATTTGGCCACTTTTAAAAAATCCTAGAATTGCCTACATCTGTCTTGAATCTAATCCTTCATTAGTTGTAGTATTAATGATAGCGACGGTGTTGAATGAGAAATGAATTAAGGTGGCTAGATGGACTGTAGGCCTACATGGAGGAACAGTGAGCAGTGTGATAAAGTCTCCAGTATAGTGGCTTCCTAGTTGTGTCTCGCATCCGTGTCTATCAGAATACAAGGCCGTCAGCCCATCTTGAAAATATTACATTAAATTTAATATTTAACATGCACTTTTTTCCAAAGCAATATACTATTGAGAAAGTGGGATCAGTAAGTCCTTGGAGCAGTTGGGGGCTAAGGGCCTTCCTCGGGGGCCCAGTAGTGAAACCACTCTGCCGACCACGGGACAGTAACTGAAAAGTAACAAATTAATTGAAAATGAACTTGTAAACGACGCACAGATTGCATATTCACCATGCACCAGTGATGCAACTCTGCACCTGGTGAGAGAAAGTCGGGTTCTTGCGGCTGTAGCAGAGCTCACAAAGAGAGGTAAATGCTTCATTAGACCAAGGCCAGCGAACAGGCAAAGTGCAGTAACAGAACATATTTATCCCAACTCTAGGGCTTCACCTCCTATTGAAAAAAAGCTAGAAATCACAGCAATGCCAGCTGATGGCTTGGAAGCCTATTATAAGTGTTGTATTGAAAATGAAATCGATTTTACAACTCATTTACTCTAACATCCAGTAAGCATATGGAGAATGTGCATTGAAAGGGAACATGATTTATATCAATTCGGGACCAGTCTGACTTTTAAAGTGTTCAGAACTTTTCTATGTGGCATTTGGCAGATAATGCAGCACAGGAAGGTGACCAGAAGGTTCCGTGCTTGGTGCCTATGTCTTTTTTATAAGAGATTCTGGGGAGCGATCGACATGCCAATGGCATCAGTCGGAGCGCGACTCTCCACATGTAATCACAGAAGTCGTGTGAACATCCCCATGTTTAACCAAAAGTGTATCGGTCAGTAATTGAATCTGGTGTAATAGTTTTTAACTAAACAGACCAACCTCTTCCTGAAGGACAGCATTATAGGCAGGGGCACCACAAATGGGTGGTAAAATTAGGATCATTCCAAAGGCCCCTGAGTGAGGTAGGCCCTAAAAAATTTGGAACATAATTTTTCCAAATCTCTGTGTGCCCCTGTTTATAGGAAGGTCACATTGGATAATACAGCATTATGGAGGGAAGACAGCAGTTTGTTTAAAAACTCATGTAACAAGTAAACATTTTACAGCATCAGTAGTAAAACCATTATCACAAATAACGTGTTAATAATAATGAGCTACTATTACTGCTAGTAATGATAATTACCAATGAGTGGCAGTGACTGTGTTTCCATTGCTGTCAATGGCAGCTATGGTTCAGGCTGTGGATGCGAGCAGGCCAGTCACACACTGGATCTGAGGTACGCATTGAACTTTGACTCACAGCACATTCAAGTGGACCAGATGGCCCGGGCTGGCTGAGTGCTCACAGGATCATCTCAGATCTGATGCCATAATCCCAGCTTCCCCCGCAAGCCCAAAGCCCAGTCTGCCCCACACTCACCTTGGCCTCTTCCTCCTTTCAGCCTCACTCAGACTGCAGAGAAGGCTCAAACGGCCCCTGGCCGGCTCCACGGGTCCCCATGGAAGGGATCCCTCTCTCTCTCTCTGTCTCTCTCCTCTGGCCCTATGTGGGGTTCTGACCCGGTACCAGCTGTCCGTAAGCAGGTAGGAATGACGGCCACCTGAAATGTGTGTGTGTGTGTGTGTGTGTGTGTGTGGGGGGGGGGGGGAAGGAGGGGGAACTTCGAAGAAAGTCATCAAATCAGTGCATATAAATCTTAGGTCTTGTGATCCTGGAGATTGGAAGTGGTGGCAGGGCTGGGGGGGGAGTTCATTGAGGGTCAGAGGGCAGCTCCCCACAGCCCCCCCTGATGGAGCAGCGTAGCCTTGGGTTATGTGATAAGCTACCCCACCCCCATATTAATTTATTACCTGCTACCCCAACAATTGAGATGGGAGGAACAGTAATATCCAGTGCCTGCCTCCCCCCCCCCCCAAAAAAACAGTAATAATGCATATATTATACATTCAGAGCACACATGTGCACTATTATAGCTGAGCTGTGTGGAAGGGAAGCATTTCTATGCCTGAAATCTAGTCTCACTCAGTATTTCTGGGGTTTGAGCAGGAATGTCCTATTTAATCAAGTAAAGCACGTTTCATTTCAGTTTGTTTCAGTGAACACAGGCTGTTGTTCTGAGTGTTGGAGTGGACGGGGATGCCACATCTCAGCCATCTCTGGGCTTCCTGGGGGTATATGCATCAGATAAGGTCCACACCTGTAGCTGGTGCACTTAAGGCTGGTCCCAATGCCCAACGGGCCGGGGGGTATCGCCTGCACATGCATCCTGTTTTAAGAGTCCCCCTCAAAACCCCCTTTCTACACCCCCCATCCCCCCCCCCCCCGCCGTTGCCTCCCCTGGGTCATTAAACGGATAAAGTAGAAGACAAGTGTGCCCTTGTCCGGGCTGAGCTGGGGTCGTTTTTGAAAAGCTACCACTCCTCTGCAGGTTAAGCGGGGCACTGTCTGACCCAGTGGCATGTTGACCTTTTCTGGGGAGCCTGCGGGAGGGGGGTGGGGCCAGGGAATGACACACGGCTCTGATTGGTGGCCCTGACGTCACGCTACCGCCAATAGGCCTGACTTGCGCTTGAAACCCCTGGTAATTAGTCAGGGCTTTTGACTCGTGCCTCCGCAGGGAACCTGGCAAAATTGGCCGGAGTCTGTGCTAAAAAAAACCCAAAGACACGAATCCTGAGGCCAGTCTCGCTGGCCCGGAGGCTCCGGCCTGTTCACAGGGACACCAGTGACCTCCACGATCTTCATGACGTCCACAGCTGTAGAACCAAAACACTGCCAGGCGTCAGCAAACAGAGCAGCGGGGAAGGTTCTGGAAATGCAATGCGTATGCAGGGACGTACCTAGACAATTCTGGAGCCCCTGAACATTAAGATTCTGGGGCCCATATAATGTCCTGGGTCATGCATACACTTATGTATGCTTGCACATATTATATTACATGCTACAGAATATATATGTAATTAGAGAAAAGGCTGCCGTGTGTAAGGATATGTTATATACTAAAGCGCATATGTAATTATATGCACAAAAAACACCCACATGCTATTCACACCACATTCACTTCATTATAGCAGAGTGGCCGCGTACTGCGATGGGTACGACTGGGTGTTCGAAGCAGCCCGGTCATTGGGCCGAGCCCCTCAGACTGGGCTCCGCCCACCAGCCGCCATTGGTGTGGCCCAGACTGCAACAGGCAACTGACCAATGGGGCAGCACGTTTGTGATTTCAGCCATGATTCCTGCAGCATTTTCATGGCAGCTCGCTTGCTGAGGTGGGTGGGGGTTGGGGGGGGGCTTTCGCCCTGACCTGGGGGCACTCATCCAATCAGCTCGCTATCTACTGAAAGGGCCTCCATAATAGTGACACTTTTCCACCTTGTCAATAAGTGATGAAAGCCGCTCTCCACCCGCTACTTGACCGTTTAACTTCTTCCTGAAAAGGCCCTTTCTTTGTCCCACTCTTATTTCTTGCTGAAATCAATAGCAGTTGAAAAAGGAACAAGGCTGATCCAGAGGAGGCATTAAGCTGGGTTCCCTTCACTGCGGCTCACAGAGCTAGTGGATCACTAGTGGGGGGTGGGGGGGCAAGGGCCCTGTCTGATTCTATGTTCACTCCCCCACCACCCCCAGGCTGCGAGGCTGTTCTTCACCCCCATGTCCACCCACTGGCACAAACATTGACTCATACACATTGCCCTCCCCACTCCCACAACTACCTTGGCCAGACCCGCTGACCCACATGCAGAGCACAATCGGACCCCACAGAACCACTGAAAGCGAGCCTGGGGGCTACACCCCAATCCTCAAGCCCAGATCACCCCCCCCCCATTTAAAAAGCCCCCTGCATTGTACCCCAACAGATTCACCACAGCTGTGCTTGCTATTTGCTCCTTCCATAAGAGGGTAGAACTAACTAACGCTCAGGTCAATCATGTGACCCACAATGTACCGGGTCATCTCAATGTAATGAAAGAGGACTAAGAATATTACTGAAAGACCTCACCAAGAAAACAATTGCCGCCAGTTGCTGGCCAGGGTGAGGTGCCAGTGTTGCCAGCAATGAGAGGATTGCTGTGAAGAATCGCTGGGATGCTTTCGGTGTCTATGGCGAATGCCGCAGCAGAACCGGCTGTGGGGGGGTGCAGGAAAAGTTACAAGCTCTGTGGTGGCGGGATGGAGTGGCTGCCGCAGTTAATTAGAAACACGGCGTTAATTAGAGGGCCGCCCCTCCCATGACATGCCGACATCATGTCAGCATGCAACATGCGGTTTGGGTCGGGAGCCTAGCGTGGGGGGACCGGGTGGGTGGGAAGAGTGCAGCCGGGTCCTCCTACCCCAGCAGCTGGAGCCCAGCTGAGCGGGCCCGCTACACACGCCTTTCCCGACACTGTGACACCGGAACAATGCTGTCTCCAAGTGACCGCTTAACCCTTAAATATCCACAGTTTCTCATGAATCCAGCACCTCCTGCAGGGGAACATGTAGCTCAGCACACGCCAATCATGGGACTACAGACCAGGCATTGAAGCAATATGCCGCACCCCCACCCAAAAACCCTGCATGAAGACTTCGGGCTTCTTTAACCCTTCTGTATTTGACTTCATCTGTTCTAAATTCTATAATCAATTGAATTTAACCTCATTTTGAATATGGATTGGGGTAACTTCAATCCCAAAAATATGCTGGGTTATGCTGTGACATCACACTGTCACCCAGCTCTGAGCAGATTTACCATAAACCTAAAGGCCCCCTTTTTAACCGTGAATGTCTGCGTTGGTCTTATCGTCTAGGGGTCTCCACACAAATGTAAACGCCCCCCGAGAAGCTGGCAGGATCCCTCTGGGTTGCCAAGTGGGCAACAGTGTCTACGGTGGTGTGTTGGGGTGGGGGGAGGGGGGAGGAAATAAGATGACATCCCCTCGTTAAGAGGCTGGCACTGCCTGAGGCTTGCTAATTTATGCAAATTGAGATTTTAGTCTGTGGGAAAAGGAGAGGGTGGGGTGGGCTCTGAGGTCGATTCGGGTTGCGGGGAGGCGTCACTAGGGGGTACTGGCATTTGGCTGGTGGCCAACTCCTAGCAGCGAAGATGTTAAACGACAGCACTCTGCGAGCTCACTGGGGCTGGGAAGTTTAACCACAGGAGGCGCGGAGCACGGGGACCGAGGCAGAGGCGAAGGTGGAGGCAGAGGGAGTCACTCTGGGTTGACGGACAGCTGATAAAAGGGGGGGGGGGGGGCGCTGATTGGCATCCCTCCTCCGAACCCCCCTAGTCACCGCCCCGGCTACCCAGGATGAATTTATAAACATTTTGCCAGCAGATCAATACCCGTATTGATCAAGCATTGTGTGAGAGATCTGTGTAAAACCCAGAGCAGCCCTGCAGCTCGGATATGGGAGGAGCAAAGAAGAGAGGCTGAGCAAAGGAGAGGAAGAAGAAAGGGAAGAGGAAAGAGAGAGAGCCGCCGCTTCTGGCATGAGAGGCGCAGGAGAGAAGAGGAGCAGAGAGGAGGTATGTAGGATAGAGGGAAGGTGATCTCCAAAAGACAGCAGGAGGGCAGGCGATTGCCGAACACTGCGGGAAGCCTGGAAAGGACTACTGAGGAGATGCGGAAGCATTTTCGAATCGCTTTCTTGTTAATGGACGGGGCGGGCACCTCCCCAAGGGTGTGTGCATGTGCATGTGAATGGGAGCTGGCCAGCTGGGGGGTGGGGGGTGTAGTGACTGACGGAGATGGTGAAAGAAGCGAGGAGGCGGAATTCCCACAACGGGTGGCAGGGATTCCCGCACGCGGAGGTAAGGGACCCCTGAGAGATCGCTTGCACCTGGGGTGGGCGGGGCCTCTGAAGGTGTGCCAAGGGCTTGCTGCACCAGCCCCTGATACTCTCCCCTCGTATGCGGCTGTGTTTTCATCCACCTCCCGTGCTCTCGCGTGCTTGTGCTCTCATCGTGTGACAATTATGTTTCTCTCACTTAAAATATGAGTCGGAGGAGGTGGAGCTATAATCAACTCCAGAGCAGGCGGACGGCGCGGGCCGTGTACGTCCGCCTGCCTGTGGGGGAGGTGGGCGGGCTGCGGGGGACGTAAAGAGATGGAGGACGTGTTGCAGCCAGCAAAACTTGATCTGAAAAACTTTTACCAGAGCTACTCCTACCCCACCGCTGGACGATACAGGAATTCCCATCCCGAGACTGCCGCCCTGCAATCCCTCAAGGAGCTACAGTCTGGCTGGTTTACATGCACTGTTTTTCCACATGGGCTTCCTTCCCAGACAGGAGTAACCAGGGGGCTGGGAGGGGAGGAGAGGACAGGGGGGGATAGGGGACCCCCCCCCGCACTTCCCCGGGGTCACAGTGAAGCAAGATGAGCTGGATTTACAACTCGTATGACGCGGCACCATCAAGGAAGGTTCGCTGGATAGAAGCCCTGCTCTATCAGAAGATGACAGGGGATCACAACCGAGGCTCATGGGAGAATATCTATCGCTCCTTAGGCTGTAGATGTGGGAAATGGGAGGTGTGGACGGGAGGATGATGTCATGGAGAAGAACCAAGCTGGCCTACAACCAGCGGATTGTTACGGAGCGCTGTGTGTGTGGTCACGGGCCACTGGTCATTCAGAAAGGAGATTTCATGACATTCTCTGAGTCTGTGAGCTCGCTGTCCGTGCCAGGAGAGACAGTGGAGAAGTACAGGAAAACCAGGTTTGGAGTCTGGAAAGGCCATGGCTCTCAGCCATACAAACACCCATGCACACACATGCACACACACACATATGCACACACGCACACACACACACATGCGCGCACACACACACACACACACACACACATATAAAGAACCAGCCTCATTCACGCATGCACATTTACATACAGATGGCACACACACATGCTACGGCTAAACACACAACCATACAAAAAACAGCCACATACAGTGCTCAATGTACACATGCACAATCGCACACTTCCTGTGCAGGATGACAGTGTACGTCCTAGCATGAGGCTACACTGGTATCAGAAGCATAAGCACGCATGCACACACATACACACACACACACACACACCATGTACTCATATCTTTATGGGGACTCTCCATTCATTTCTATGGGTATAACCCTTATGCCAACTTAACACCTACCCAGCCCTCACCTTAACTTTAAGTAACCAAATTAAATGCAAGACTTTTGGCATTTTTAGTTTATAATTACAAAAACACAGACAGACAGACAGACAGACAGACACACTCACACATACACACACATTCACATAGACACACACAGACACACATCAATCCTTCTACACATCATGTCCGTGTCAGCCTGATGGAGGCACTCCATGAGGCAGAGCTTGGGAGGCGGGGTAACATTGAGGCATGAGCCTGGCCGTGAAATCCACAATTAAGCTGATGGAGGCATAACAGAGGGGGTGGGGGCCGAGCAGAGAGCCCCCTTGGAGGGCCTCACAGCGCACCCTGTGAACTCAGCCGGGGGCTTCGCAAAATTAAACAGAGGTGTGTGCGGGGGGGTGTTGGAACTACACAATAATGCCGCAGGAGATACAGGAATACAAAAAGATATGGTCTCATTTATACACAATGTATACAATACCTAGTGTTTTTACTAAAAAATCTGCAATGCACTGGTATCCCATCCAGGGCGTACCCCTGCCCTGTCCTCTGTGCTGCCTGGGATAGGCCCCAGGCCCTCCTCACAACTCCGCAAAAGCAGTTTGAAAATGTATAGGTGAACAAAGTAATCCGTGATGTACTGGCATCCAGTCCAGGGTATACCCCTATGCTTACTGTGATAGGCTCCAGGCTCACTGCAGCCCAGTACTGGTAGGCAGATGATGGATAGATTGAAGGGTATTGTGGTAAAATTACGCAACGGCTAAATTCCCAGAATGCAAATCTGTTGGAGTTGGCGGAGACACCTACCTGCACACCACAGGAGATCTGGGTATGGCAGCTGCTAGTCCGACTCCCCTGTAGGGCAGACGTCAACCTGCAGGGACAGGACACAGCGCAGTGGCATTAACCTCATTGCTAGAGTCCTCGAACCCTGGCCCATGACGGGCTTAGGGGGTGTGGTGGAGGTTAGCATGGGGGATGCCCGATGATGCCATTTAATACATGCATGTTAATGACGCCTGAGCCTGGCGAGTGACACAAATGCCGCAGAGCACATGGGACAGGCTGGTGCCCCGGGTGATGGATGGCGTCAGTGTCTTCCCCTGGCCCCTTGCCAGCCCCCCGGCCCACATCCCTCCAATGCCCTCGGCTACACGCTGAGAGTTATTGTTTTCATTGCCACACAATTAGCAGCATCACAAATGTATTTTGTCACACTCTAATGCCCCGTAATTACCTCCAGGCCCAAAATGAGACCCCCACCCCCAGCACCTTCGCAGACTGACAGGCCTGGCATGATTCAGCAGTGAGGGAATGCCAGAAAGGGAAGAGGGCAAGTGAGCCAGTGCGGGGGTATGTAAATACCCGCGGAAAAGAGGGATTAGCATTGCGGAAAATTCTCAGACTCCATCACTGGCTGATTGCTGGAAACAGAAGAAATGCTCTGCAATCCAACTTTCACAAAAGGCTCTGCGTGTGTGTGTGAGCGCACACACAAACGTGAACACACAAATGGACAAAATGAAACAGAGCTGTTTGTGCATGCGCACTAAAGCAAGAGCCTCACAGAGGCACACACTGAGAGAGGCACACACTCGGAGAGGCACACACTCAGAGATGTACACACTCACACACACAACCTGAATGTTAGGAGCCGGTTGCATCATTCATAGGTGAAAAAGTCGATTCAGAGGTAATGGACAAGTACATGACACCCCCCACCCCCAAAGGCTCTACAGGAACACACTTTCTCTCTGAAATCAAACCCAAGCAGAAAGGCATTTGACAGAATGCGACCTTCAGCCAAGCAGTGTAGGGACCCTAACCCAGTAAGTCATAGGTCTCACCAGAACCTCTAACACTGCTCTTCACTCAAAGTAACAGGTCAGAAAGTCCAGATGCCAGTGCAGGTGTCTGCCGTTGCATGTGATGCACTTCGTCGCATTCACCCCGCCATGCAGCTCTGTACTGCCGTGCTTAGTGATTACAGCAGCCTACATGCGACGATGGGCTTGTGTCTATGCTGATTTGGTTCCTACCCATGTTGAAACTCAACAGAGACTGAGTTGGAGGTGGGATCAGTACCCCCCCCACCACCTCAGTGCTACCCACAGAGCAAGCAGATGATAGAAAGAGAGAATCACTCTGTCTCTGTAAGTGCCAACTTCTGTGTGCAGGTTAATACACACTAATCATTATTTTTCACGCATGGGCTCTACTGCCCCGCCTCCACAGCTCTGGAATCACAGGCTACATGCACTGCGGACAGCGGAAAGTGCAGGGCTGGGAGGTCATGATGGTTTTTGTGGAGCTGCTTATGCATATGGAGCAGATGTACGAATTCACGGTGCTGCTGCAATCCACGGTGGTCGCTATAGTACCCGCTGCTTTTACGGCACAGGACGGTTTCCTGTGAATTCAATCCGGGGCAATGAGACACGCATCGTCACGGCACGCATCCATTCAATTAAAACAGCTGTATTTACGCATGCGATGCAATACACCTGACAGGTGGGAAATGTCATCAGTTGTGGTCACATGTAGCTAATCAGGAGCCACCTCCCTGCTGACCTCTGACCTTTCATGCTTTGATATGACTGCTATTATCTTGCAGAAAATTAGAAACGTCCCACCATTGTTCTGCCACGGCTGGGGGGTGGGGGTTATTTAAAGATAAACGCCCCTGCCCCAGACATTGGGGAGGGGGAGGGGGGAGGCAGGGGCGGGGGCTTGATAATGACTCAAGCTCAAGGTCTCTGCATCTGCATCTGTCTGTGTGTCTGTCTGTCTGTCTCTTTGTGTTAGGGTCTGAGCGAGCTAGCTGTATTAATGTCTGACCGCCGGGCCACCTCCGCACACGGCCCTGAATAAGTGTTACTGCTTTACAGTTAACACGCTGATGGGCGTCTGCGTTTACATTTGCATCTGCGAATGCAGGGGCTGTAAGCTCCAGCTGGCGTTCTACATTTCATCAGCCCATCTCCAGCTTCATCATTTCACCTTGCTTTTAGCCATCCCACCCTCTCTTTTCCTATACTGATAGCCTGCTCAGGGAGGCTGGGCAGCAGGTTGCCCTTGGACCCCCAGAGGTTTTTTTTTTTGGTCCTCCTCCATTGTCACCTGGCCTTCTTTCATTTCTTTTTCTTCCCTTTTCCCTGTTTTCATATTATTCTGTTTAAACGATAGTAATGTAGTGATGTATTGCAGCACACCCATGAGAAGCACCTTGAGGTGACTCTGTTGTAAAAGTTGCTATATAAAAAATAAATTGAATTGAATGTAGTGTTCTTAGCCACGGAGTGCTGAAAGAGTAAACACTAGCAGAACAATGTGTGTCCCTTGTCGGCCCGGACAATACTGTGTTTCCAGCTAACATTGAACGAGCATACGCTGATGAAGGTGGAGCTGAAACGACAGCATATGGCTTCCTCCGATAGCTCAGTCTGAGATCACGTAGGACCCCTGCCTTCATGTTTCAAGCTCGGCCAGTTAGCATTCTCCACTAACCACAACACCAATGCTAACTGCCTTAGCCCGAAACGTCGGTCTTGCAACATGGCCCTTGCGGCATCCCTTGTAGCAAATACGAGGTGGCCTGTCCACTCCTCTCGTTTATGCATTGCTAAACCCCCATTCTGAATGCGCTGTGACCAGATTCCGGCAATTTCCTTAGATTATTTTCTTACACATTACGATGTTCTAGAGATTATACAGGATGCCATGATGAACAAAAATATCCAGTCAGCAGCAGTCCTACGCTCGAAAACAGCTCGTTAATGACAGAGGTCAGAGCAGACTGGCCAGACTCGTTAAAATTACCAGGAAGACTACATGTGCAGAAATAGCAGCTCAGTACAGCAGCAGTGAGCAGAACGACATATTGGGATGTCAGTGATACAGCTTGAAATTTTGGGCCCCCTGACACAAAGTCACCATGGGTCCCCCTCCCAATAAAATGTGTAATTTTAAGTATTCAAGGTCCCCTATGAAGTGCTGGGCCCCTGAATCCGCTGGGGTATGCATGCCCCTACTGTCCCCCTGCTGGATGTACAAGTCCTCTACGCTTAGAGTAGTTCTGGAAACAGAAATGGGTCCAACCTGGTCCTAGCTGTGTGCCGAATTCAGTGGCCACGGAGAGTATCTCACACTAAAAGGTGTATGTGAATTTGATCCAGGTATCTGCAGGTTATATCACTGCTGGTGATGGATTGTGCAGAGAGGTGGACCGAATGTATCACATTACTGGCTGGATAAGTACCTCTTAAAAACGTGTGGATGGATGGATGTACTCCCCACATCCATGTGGAACAGGGTGATATTCTGCTGGACTTCCTGTTCAAATTTACAGAGGCGAAGACGTAGGAAGGCGGGGGGCGCCAGAGAGCACACATCTCCACGGCCGCGCTGTTTCCGGGGGTGGCTTCACCAGCGTATGGCAGCCCCCCAAGACATGAGTCCTTGCGTGTTTTTTTTTTCATCTCATTTCCTGGCCATTGTGTCACGCCCGAGTGCCATTGTCAGCCCCCCCCAACCCCCAGAGTCCTTCTTGGAGAGCCCCACTGCCCCTTGGGGGAGAGGTGCATCTTTTATTAATGAGTGGCGCTGAGCACAGCCCCCGCTTATCTAATTTAACAGCCCGGTTCAGACGGAGACGGCCGGGCTGTCCACAGCAGGCGGGGGTGGGGGTGTGAGCGGAGGACAGTGGCGCTCACGGTCCCTCTGGGTCACGAGGGGGACAGACAGGCAGGGCTGGGCGGTCCATTGGGGAAGGTGTGGGGGAGGGTGACCTCTTCTGACCAGGGGATGAGCTTTTGGGACGAATCGGCACATTAAATTACCGAACGCTGACAGGGGTGGGGTTACATATTCATTGTACAGTATGCGGGGGTGCCAGAGGCCAGGGTGCCAATCCTCCCGTCCGTGAGGGAAACTCAGCAAGGCAGTACAGAGAACATTGGGGGGGGGGGATCCCTCTTTCCCTTCCCCTGGTTACTGCAACATCAGCCTCCCCCCTCACTGGTTTGTGTGTGTATGTGTGTGTGTGCGTGTGTGTGTGCGTGTGTGTGTGTGTGTGTGTGTGTGTGCGTGTGTGTGAGATGGAGTACTTCATCCTTCCACCACAGCCACTCCCCAAACAGAACCATCAAACACACACAGAGACCTACGCAGGCATACTCAGCATGGCCCTACCTGTGAGGTACACGACACAACCTGCCCCCCCTTCTCCTCAACCCCCCCCCCCCCCATCTATGTCATGGGTGAAATGAATCACTGTCACTGATGTTGAGAGCACTTACTGTCAACCCCACTGCCCCGGGCCCCACCACTGATGGACGCAAACTGTAAAATATCACCCCCCTAGGGAGGCATCACTCATGCAGCGCCCCTCCTGGAGGTGAGAGGGCGTGTGCTCATGCTTGTGCGTGTGTGTGTGAGTGTGAGTGCACTTGTATAAGGACAGGGACAGTTGAAGGTACAGTTTTAGGAAAATAAACAGAATCCAGGGTTTTTCTGTTTTAAGGGGTAATATAACACAGGTACACCAGCGCCTCACGCTGGCCTGCACTACTGAGGCAGAGAGGGAGGCAGAGGGGTATGTGTAGTGCTGTGATGTCACCACCCCACCCCCCAATCTGCTGACAGGCGTCAGTCACTGTGAGCTTGACATCTGGGGGGGGTGCATACGTAAGCCCTCCCCAGCCATCTGCAGCACCCCCTACCTGCAATATATCAATCAGCCACTGTTACATCAACAGTGTCAGCAAAGATGTCTACACTTCCTGTTTCTGTAACTACAACCTGACCTGCATACTTCCTTCTAAGTGCTTCAAAAGTGATGGCATAGTAATTATGAACGCCACCCCATCTCCTGGAGGTGGGACTCTGGTGTTCTCAAGCAGGTAATGTGAACAATCTCACTGCCTAAACATTAAGACATGGCTTTCTTACGGTCGAAAATCTGGTTTGACAATGTTATAATGAACTTGGGTTTGTTGGGTGGGTCAAAAAAAAATCTGTGCCATACCCCCCAAACTCCAAAAAGGGGGGGGGATGCTAAATTGGTGCAAACTTTTGGGGATCCATACAAAATTCTTACTAAATGACTTCCAAGATGTTCTGCTGTCTTTGGTAACCTGCTCATCTAATGGGCTCTGGTGGTAAGGGAGGTGGAGCCCACACCTTTTAAACACACCTATAGGGGAAATGCTGTTATTAGCCAAAAGTAATACGAGACATGCATACTGTAGCACTCAGGTGCTCCTAGCTTACCATTCGTTTTGGATTCATCTCTTTCCTCACGGATTCCTCTCTCTCTTTCGGCGTGTCCTCCTCGTGACCTCGCCACCAGTAACCCTACCCACACCCCCCCCATGCGTCACCCTTCTCCTGCTACCCCTGTCTGGCACGGCACCTGGACACTCATCTATAATTCCTGATGAGTGTAACGCCATCTCCAGCTGATAATTATGCGATATTCCTCACCTCCGGCGTGGCCCAGCGGGGGAGAAGCAGGGGGTGCAAATGAGAAGAGGAGGGGTTCAGAATGATGCCGAATGGGGCCAGAGGGGTCACGGGGGTGGCTGCCCTGGGG
>JAAGVU020000008.1:16360924-16371729 GCA_011763525.2 Mormyrus iriodes
CCCCAGCGGGGGAGAAGGGGGGGGGGCAAATGAGAAGGGGGGGGTTTCAAAATGAGGCCGAGGGGGGCAAGGGGGGCCAGGGGGGGGGCTCCCCGGGGGGGGGGGGGGGCATGGGGAGAAAGAGGGAGCGCAATACCATACACACTGTGGGGGGGGGCAGCTGTTGGAGTGTTAACTCCACATGGCTGCCGCACCCCTGTCTGGACCTCCGGAGCGTGACAGGAAGCTTGGGCGCGTGGTATCACTTATTCACAAACGCCCCTCGTGGCCCTGGCGCCGGCGTGGCTGGAACTGCCCCCCTCCACTTCAATCACGCACTTTCCTCGCCTCGGGTCCTCCGGCCTGATTTTCTGCGAGGCTTGCGTTCCGCTAACGTTACACCTTAAACGACATGAATAAGTAAATAACGGCCTTTTTCCAGTCATTTAATCTGCGCCGGGCAATTAGCGAGTCTGAAGTTTGTGGAGACTTTTTCTGATCTCCTCTGTCCTTATTATTGTTATTGAAATGTCAAACTCTTATTTAGCTCAGGGATGAATAATAGATAAGGTGTAATTACTGTCCTGAATGAGATGACTGGCTGGCCGGGGTCAGTGGCACAGGACCGCATCCCTCTCTCCCTCTCTCCCTCTCCCTCTTGCTCATTGTGCTTTAATTAGATCCCGTAATTAGTCTCCCTGATGGCAGTGGGAAGGCCGAGGGGCCCCAACAGCCATGCCAGAGGTGAGGCTGCTCTCTTAACCGCCCACCCGGCCTTCGTTAGTGCGCTGGACTCCACAACGAGTCTTTAAGACTCTCTCCATCCTGCCAGGGGCGTGGGGGGGCAGGGCGGGAGGGGCAGAGAGAAGCATGGACTCCAAACAGGCCGATAGCATCCACGTGAGCTCCGATTGGTCCTCGCTTGGCCAATTACATCAGTAACACTATCAATGTCATTAACCCTCCACAGGCTTTGTGGTATATGCCATGCCTGGGGGTGGGGGGCATACAATCCACAGGCAATTCATGTGACCATGGCACGCCTGGTCAGAACCACCATAAACATAACTAATAACTAATATAAGTCAATGAGCGATGTGATACTTTTTTTGTAGGGCAAGTGGGGTTCACAGAGACCCCTGCGGTGTGAGTATGTGCGAAAGGGCAACTACATGCTTGCTAACACGCCGTTTATACTTCTGTAACAGGGAGCAGCGTAGGTGACCAGTATAAATAGAAGCACCAGTAATGGGCAGACACGCACCCCCTCCACCCCACCCCCCACCCATTCCGCCCCACCCAGGCTTGCCTTCTTCCCTCTTTCCCTTTATGTTGGCCAGGATACGCCAGACATGGGTCCCTAATCAGTAGGCCTGCAGGGCGCACAGGCCGGTTACCATAGCAACGTGCTGGCTGGTCGACATGGCAACCGCTCTGCGGTCCACTATTAAAAAGATGACAGGGAAGGAGAGGGGGGAAAAGGGGGTTGGGGGGGGCAATCGAGACAGGCTTACCCTGCAACCATAATGCACTGCCCAAAAGGAGAAAAGGATTGGTGGTGGGGGTGAGGGGGTGGGGGTAGAAATATGGACGAGGAAACTGGGGAGGGGATGAAAACAGAGAAGATGGGATTCAGAAAGAAATACGGGGCTGAGGGAAACAAGCCGGGCTTTGTAGGAAGGGGAATACTGATCAATGACGTGCTGAGTCTGATCAGCACTGCGTGAATCATTAAGTCTTTATTGGGGTTTTCTTCAGAATGATGACATGTGAATAAAGCACATCAGAGTGTTGTTCCTGTGTTTCCTTTGCAGGCAGGATCACCGGAAGTGCACAGCCAGGGCCATCGAAGGGGCGTGGATACCCTGGCAGAGTCAGGGGGCCCAGCACTTTACAGGGCCCATGAATATATAACATTATAAGTAACATTGTACCAGAGCACCTAAGGTGACATTTTGTCACGCAGCCCAGAATTTCTAGGTGCACCCCTGTGCCCAGCAACCCCATGGCCTTTATAAGGGAATTGGCACAAAGTGGATGTTTCCCTCAGAATTCCTCCATCTCCGTGTCAGCAAACGTCACAGGAGAGTTCCTGGGATCTCACAGGCTGGCGGCAGTGCAAGTATCTGGCTGTGATCTGCGGAGCTGCTTGGACCGGCCTAGGAGCCGGGAGGCCCGACAGAACAGGAGAGGAGGCCGCTCCTCCCGCCTTGCGTTGCCCTCCCCCAGCATTGGCAGTCCTCCACCCCATGCCTGGGGGGCCACACCAGCGTTATTCCACCAGTGGTCATGGTGGTGGGCGTAGCTCCACCCCCCAACATACTGGCACACCATTCACAAGTAATTAAAGTGAGTTTGGGCTGAGTCAGAAAGTGCGTCAATCTCTTAATGAAATTATGGCCGTGTACAGAGCTCTCTTAGACCCAGCTGGGGCCCTGCGGGGGCCGCTCTAAACCTGGATACAACCCCCCAGGATGTACGCGGTCTCACACAGGGGTCTTCTTGTCTCCAGTTCCTGCTCCCCCCCGACATAGTGGATCTTGTGCTTTCCGCCGTGTTTAATATGCCAGGGCTGTGAGCTGTGTTTACGGCGCTGTTTAATTGCAGCCCTCGGTCGGTGGGGGTTACAGCGCCGGTCCGCGGGCCGGGGACCGGCCAATTACAAGCAGTCAGCAATCAATTAATTGCAGCACAGGCCTTATTAAAAGTTGAACTGGCCCAAACTTAAATCAATTTCAGAAACAAATGGCTTTCAGCTGGAACATGGCAGCAACGCAGGTGCTGTGTAATTTCTGAAAAAATTAAATGCCCTCCTAAATTTCCCCCAATTCCGTTGGTGAATCTATGGCGAGGCCACCCCACAGCATTTCAACATTTAAGCTGACTACTCATTACCATGCCCCCCTCATTTACAGGCATTGTTGTGGCATCTCCCTCAAAGAGAGTAGGAGGCCTGATTTCCAGGCCCCTGACAAGCTGCTACCCTCTCTCACCATTAGCCTGAGCTCTGGATGGGGTGCCAACGATGCCCACGAGAGGCAAGACCGTACCCCACCACCCAGTGCCTGCCCATGCTGTTCACACACCCGCAGGGGCATACGCAGCGCGAGGAGAGACGGCGTGATGAGTATTGATCTGGCTATTATCCCATGTCAAGCTGCTGCAGGATTTGCTGGAGGTTTATGGTGAGTTTGTGGTCATGTTACTCGGACAAGTAGCCCTGGGTCTGGGTGATGAGTAGGCCCATGTCTGGGGGATAAGTAGGCCTATATCTGCGGGATGAGTAGGCCCGTATCTTGGGGGTGAGTTTGTTTATGTCTGGGGGATATGTATGCTAATGCATGGGGGTGAGTAGGCCCATATCTAGGGGAAGAGTGGGGCTATGTCTGTGGGATGAGTATGGCCATGTCTTGGGTTGAGTTTGCTTGTGTGTGAGGGACAACTGTGCCGGTGTATGGGGGATAAGTATGCTAATGCCTGGGGGGTGAGTAGCCCAATGTCAGGGGGTGAGTAGGCATATGTCTGGGGGGATGAGTATGCCAATGTGTGGGGAGTGAGTAAGCCCATGTCACGGCATGAGTAGGCCAATGTTTGGGGGATGGAAGTATTATTGGCAGCAGGACGGGATAGAACCCAAGGATCTACATGGCTGAATTGAACAATGTCTGGCCCGGCAGAGCATTCATCCATAATACAGACCCCATGTCAGGACTGTGTCATACCCTGATTAAACGGGGCCGCCTGAATGTCACCAAACCGAGGACCGCAGCAGACATGCATCTTGAGAAAGAGTGGATCACTAGGAGCAGGGAGCCAGATGGCAGCCAGCATGTTAATGATGTCACACGTGGAAAACGGCATTCCCCATATCAGGGTTACGTCCCCAAACTATTCCTGGCATTCTCGGGACAAGTGAGATTTGAAGTGATGTAGCTGATACCATCCCTCAAAGCCAGCCTGCCAAGACCCACAATCTGGGGCCAAATCAATCTGAAATTAAATGGTCCAAGGTTAGAAGCATAACCCAATAGGGAAGGCCAGCAGCTGAAGCATTTTAATACTCGCACATTTCACAAGTGCTGTTTTCCCAAGATGTATGGGAGCGCCGTAAAGGAAAACAAAAACCATAAAGTTACTCCACAGTGGCTGTGGTGGGGGTTGGGGGAAATTCATAGGACAGCCAAAAACCCAGGCCACTCGTCCCTCCCCCCCACAACCCGGGGAGGCCGGTGGCCGTCACCATGACTGTCCCGCTGAGTGCTAAATGGAAATCCATACTGGGGAGTTTAGCAAAGAGTTAATTACTGCAGTGAGCCGATTGATCCGACGTGGACTTCTGGAGCGGTGTGGGAGAGATTTGTCTCTTTTGTCAGGGGGGTGGGAAAAAAGAAGCACAAACGAGAGGGGTGGCAAGAGGGGGAGAGTGTGGAGGTGAAAGGGCCACCCACGGGAAAACTACCAAGGGAAAGCTGTGTATCAAAGGTACGAGAGCACAGAATGTGGGGCACCATAGCGGGCGAGTCGTCAGGCTGCTGAGATTTAACCGGAAGTCGTCGGCAGGGAATTGCTGGTCATCAGAGACTCAAAGCTCCGCCTCTCAACAGCACAGGCTTCAGCCTCATACCCCCTTCCAGCATTTGCACCACAAGGAGATGAGACCAACACCCAGGGGGCAGACAGAAACTGACAGTTTACTGCAATGAGGCTTTTTCCCTAGTGCTTAGGTGATGGACATCAATTACAGTTATCTTTACAAGCACAACTACAATTACAATTAAAAATACAGGGCAAAGTAGACATGTTGTAATGACCCCCCCCCCCATAAATAATTAAATATGAATGTTTGATGGCAGGCTGACACTGTTGATGGCAGTAACCGGATGGGGTCTTTTTGGGAAAAATCCATCCTGAAATCTGGAAGCCAGAGGGGTGTCTGGCAGCGATGATGCACACTGACCGGTGCCGATCGGGTCTGATTGCTGAGTGTGAGGCAATCAGCTGCTGATCGTCTGCAAAGACGAGGAGGAGAAGGAGGGAAAAAAACCTAAACGCTGCAAAAAATAAAGAGATTCTAGTATTGCAATTACAGGCAGCAGCCAGGGGCTGCGGCCATTCCTGACAGGAAAGGTTATCCACCTTTATTGGAGGAAATAGGTGTTCCATGCCTTTAAATGCTGTGGTAATGTGTGGGGGTGGGGCCTCTCCTGGGTCCCATCACGCAGCCTGTGGGGCACTGCCATGAAGTCACCCTGTAGTCTGCCCCGTTAACAGGCAGGAGAATCCTACATTTCCATCTTTTCCAGCCCTTCGTCCCCAATTTATGGAAAAAATTATAATACTGCATTGGGAGGAACTGAATCAGAGGTAGATTCTGCTTGCCCTGGTTCAGGGGGACATACAGGGGCACTGGTCCCAGCTAAAAGTTGATTGGCCCCCTGAGTACCTCCTTCCCCGTCACTCACCAATTCAAAACATATCATTGGCTACTGATAAGGCTGGCTCCTTATTATGGCTCTTCTTATGCTCCCCATGTAAAAATACCCTAGAATCACCCCTACTCTGGATGTAGTGGTATCCTGTCGAGGGGACGCCTGCCTTGAATCAGTATCCCCCCCCAACAGACAGAGGCACAGCTCTGTGCATACCCCAATATGCCCTCTACATACTGCACCACTCCAAGAGATGGAATGGAACCCTACTGGCTCCGCCTCCCCCGGCAGCACATATGTGTTCTCATGCATGATCATATGTGCACCTGCAAAGACAAGCAGCACCAACCCTGCTTCCCCTGTCAGCACGCACACAGTTACACACACACGCCCTCTAATGCTGATTTCCAGGTTGCCAGGTCCTGAAGAAATGCCCTCATTCTTCATGTCCAGGCCTGTCTGTTTGTGACTTTTATATGAACCTTAGTGATTTTTTTGTGTTCCTCAGAGCCAGAGGCGTAGCTGTGCCGTGGGAACCATCCACAGTTGGCCCCAGCCATGAACCTGGAGCAGCGTCGCAGTCAAACCTGCCAGCGGAAATGAGTAATCCCCTGACACACGGTTCCTGCGTGGTTTTGGTTCCCGCTCACCAATCTGAACCTCTCACCCGCGTTTGTATACCTCAACCACGCGCTGCCAAGATGCTGGCAGCCAGCGACCTCATCACGCCCTCTCCAGGGCCTCATGGGAAGGAGGAAACAGAGCGAACCCCCCAGAGGTACAGTACACCTCTGCTGCTATGGGGCCTTTTTCCCACAATCCTCTGCTGGAGCCTCCCAGTGCCCCAGTGAAGAAATTCGCTGACTTATTTTATTTTATTTTTTTTTAACACACAACTCGTCTACCCAAATACCAGAGCAGGACACAGCTGGGCAGTTCCCAAGCTGCACAGGATTACTGCACCCCCAATGATCAGGGAAAACCATCGGTTCTTGGCTTTCTGACAGTGTGTAAGGTATCTCAGGGTATATCCCGGTTTTATTTTTTAATAAAAAAAAAAAAAATACTATCTTTGAGACACAACCTCTTCAGGAGTGATGAGTGACAGAGCAATACAGAAACTAAGTTCTCAGAAAGTCTGGCTGATCGATACCCAGTTCCACTGCTGACTGGAAGGGGGTAGAGTGTGTTAGTGTCAGCTAGGGGTCATGGGGCACCTCCCTGATAGCAAAGGTCAGCCTCCCATCTCACTGGAAAGGGCTCGCATGGAGACATCAAGCCTCATCACTGACTTCACCTGAGGCCTTGTGCCACTCCTTCCTAGGGTCTGCCTTGTTGACCCCTAAGTGAAACTGACCACTGACTGTTAAAAAAAGATAAATCCCACCAACAAGCCCGGTCTGACCCATCTGGCTCCTGACCTCTGACTCCTGCCCAGACTGCCAAGTTCAAGGTGAAGCCAATGAGTGACAAGGAGGGCTGTACCAATCAGCTATTAGGATGACCCTTGACAAGCAGGCCACCAGGGGGTCTGTCCTGAGGCAAGGCACCCAGACCACGAAGAAAAGCACAACGACTACAAAAAAACATGACAAGAGAGGATGTCTTTTTGCAGATCCCACAGGAGTCGACACGTGTACCAGCATGCTGCCAGAACACAGTCCCCATCTGTTCCTCCTCCACCAAGTGGGCCTCTTCATTTACAAAGTCTGTCACTTTAAACCCCATAAACCACACTTCAGTGGATTGATGAAGAAATAAAATTAACCCCCCCCCTCCCCCATGCGCCCCCGCCCCGTCGGCCTTAATTAGGAAAACCGCATTCAGACATCTAATTAGGGCGGATTGTGGAAAACACCTGTTTGTTATGTTAAACTATTGAGAAATCCCTCATAAAAGAGATCCTTTTATTTATATGATAATTAGTCACACTTGCTGTAATGCCGGGGTGTTTCAATGGCGCTGCACCAAACGGGACAAGCTCGTAATGACTTGGTGCCCTAATACAGGGTGCGCAGAGAGCACAGGAACTTCCTAAATTCATATATCCCGGCTTTCTGATGTGTCTCTGGGGACCTGGGATTCGGGAGCCAGGAAGAGGGGTAAAAACATTCCCCGCTCTTTAAGACGAGGCATGGGCAGAAGTGGAGTACATTAACCAGACTGGGTTGGCCCCGGCATCGGCATCAAGGAAAAAAAAAGCATTTAGCAGGCAAGCCGTAAATCTCCTATTCGTTCTCTCTCAACACTTAATATTTCATTAAGAGACCTTATTGCTGAACCCCCCTCACCCACCCTGCACAAGATAAATTGGTACAAAGGTGAGTTACTAATTACCACAAACTTCTGCAATGTTCCACAGAGGACCGGCATGGTGATTAACTTAAGTTATTTGTTGGGTTATATTAATACCAAGCACAAACTGGGTTGCCAGGTCGCGCTGGGCGAGTATGTAGGACTGATATAAAACAATGCCTGCATACGATTTACGACGTGGGCTGTTCGAGGTCCACAACGGAGGAATCAGAAATTAACCATTAATACAACGATTACAGGGAACTTTTCTGAGGCTGAGAAATGTAACGAGGGCCGGCCATTGCAGCGCTCACGGGGCAGAGGGTCCGCGCGGCCATGTCGATTTATCATCCACAAGCATCTTCTCCTCGATGCTCTGGCACCCCATTTTCCAGCTATGATTCCGCAGTGCCCCGTGTGCCACAAGGGAGATCGATACCGTAATGGGATTTCTGAGCTCTACTCTCACGGCACTGCCCCCCCCCCCCCGCCACCTCAGTCGCCGTGGTGACCGGAAGTGGTCAGTGGTGAAGGACCGCAAGATGGCGGCAGTGGCCTAACAGAGATTGGTGCAAGAAGGTGAACGTGAAGCCCTGCGTGGTCACTCACCCGCTGTTGCTGTGCTTCGCCGATGTCCTCTGATCTCCCTACACCTGCAGGAAATGGAGAAAAACATAATCGTAACGCCAGCCTTTCATTAAACACTAAATGTCACCTTGGTGCAGAAGCTTCAGCATTGCCACATGCTGTGCCGTTACCTGCTCTCCAGATCACACTTTTAAAACTCTTTTCCTGACTGACCAGCAATGTCACACTGAACACTAATGTTGCACATAGAATTCTGCAGACTGTGCACAACACGATACACGAGACTGTCCCGAGAATTTTACACGAGAATTTGATGTTGAAGCGTATGTTTACATTGCTCTGTGTTTATGTACTTATTGTCATTATTGTCTTACTGTGTTTTTAGTCTTACTGAAGCACCTTCATTTGTATTTGCGTTTTATGTGTAATTTGTGTTTCTGGGGGCCACAAGGACGTGTAGATTTCTGACTGATAAACTCTTAAATCTTAAAAATCCAGACCTGGATGAACTGGGATGGTTTGGCCGAGCCAGACAATAGTAACTGGAGAACTATAATGAGGGTGTGCATTTGTCTGAAAACGTCAATAACAGGAAGTCTAGAGACATAGGGGTTGTGAACCGTTAACAGCTTATATCAAGAAACCAGTAATTCCAGGTCTTTAACCATATAATATGAAAGTAGTCTGACTTTTTAAGTAAAATACTGAATAAGACACATGACTTGTTACCATTAACCCCACATACCAATCCTGTCTAAAGACATTGCGTCGCTGATTGTGTGCTCTGCGATGGATTGGCATCCAGTCCGATGTGTCCCCCTGCCCTGTGCATTACGGGATAGACTACAGGTTCCCCTTGACCCCATAGTGAATAAATGGTACAGTGGAACAGTGTTTCTCAACCCAGTCCTCGGGGACCCCCAGACAGTCCACATTTTTACTCCTTCCCAACTCCCAGCAAACCAAAAAACAAGCAATTACAAATGCAGAATACCTGATACATGTATGTTGGCAGCTGGGAGGGAACAAAAATGAGGACTGGGGGTGATCAAGGACTGGGGTGAAAAACACTAGTGTAGAAGATAGATGGCTGTGTCCAGGTATTTACAGTTGATATCTACCCACCAGAACACGTGTGTGCTTTTAACATGTAGGACTGGGAGACAGGGTTTACCGATGTATGGAGTCCAATCGCAAGTAAATGGAAGCAGCTGGCTGACACCCATTCACGCTTCGCACACATGCTGCATGGTTTTCTGTACTTATAAACAGTAAATGGCAAATGATCCCATTCCACTTTAATGAGTACAAATACCTGCATAGCTGTCCAAAGCATTGGCCCCCCTTCCCAGTTTATTTAGTCTTAGTGGTGGTCTAACAGCCTTGATGTGTGATTTGTCTTACGGACCATGGGCAAGATGATATGTCCCCAAGCACCCAGGACTGAGTTTCCTAAAACCCGCCATGTGCCCACACCCACGTACATGCGGGATTCACTCAGCACGCCAATCTGCGCGAAGAGGGTTGTGACAAGGATTTCTTATCTGCGTCTGATCGATGGCCTTTTCACAAACACACACGCACGGAAACCACAGGTGCATATCTCAGCTGGATCAGTCCAGATTTGTATACTGATCCCATGTCTATCCCATCCATATATGAAAAGCCAAGCAGCACATATTTCCTCTCCTTGGGTCACTGTCCAAACCACAAGAGGAAAAGGGGGAGGTTTTTATACATATCTTATGTTTTTGATCATTAAAGCATTTTTAAAATCATTAAGGAATGTTAAGGAACCAAAAATGTAGAAGTGAAAGGGAATAGATCATGCAGCCGGAGGACGGGGGGGGGTTAGGCTGGACTTCCTGTTTTGCAGCAAGAGAGGGGGGGCAACACGTCTGGCTGTGCCAGGCTCCTTCCTACTGTGCTCCGAGAGCGGGCCAAGTGGTGGAGAGAGGAGGGGGTGGCACACGTGTGGCAGCCAACATTCCCTTGCATGCCCCCCCCCCCCCACAGCACTTGCGGAAAGAAAAGGGACAAATGAGGCCTAATTACCCTTCTGCTGTTTTACATCGGAGGGCTGTCGACTGTGTGGCAGTATGTAAATCACCCCCCCCCCCACTGGGCCCCTCCCTCACCACGGTCCCCTGGCACAATTGGCTGTTTATCTGCTGGTGGGGTGGGCATTCTGCCAAGGGGCGGGGGGGGTAAACCAAAAGCTTTAATGCAGTCGCACTTGTTGTTACCAGGCTTGCCAATCAGGGCCACGTGTCTGCATACTCTGCAAGAGTGGGGGAGGGGGGAGGCGGAGTGGAGGGGGCACGCGGCCTGGCGCATGAGGCCGGCCAGCTGTTGTGGTGTCCGGGTCTGAAAAGGCCATTGTCTCTGCACACGGTTGCCAGGAATGGCGTCTGACTTCATGCTAATTCCCTGCTGGGGGGGTGGGCGGGCAGTGTCAAACCCCAGATGAACAGCGACTAATCTGGGAATAAGCAGTCAGGTCATGTACGCATA
>JAAGVU020000008.1:16380329-16397504 GCA_011763525.2 Mormyrus iriodes
AAAAATCACAATATCTGTTTTATATATATATATATATATATATATATATATATATATATATATATATATATATATTCAAGAACCAAACTTTAAAATAAACAGTACAATATTAAGAAAAAGATTGCAGTAATTGTCTCGATTCAAATTTCTTAGGAAAAACGATTTTGGAGAAAGTAAATGATTCGAAAATATGTGTGTGTGTGTGTAAATACACACACACACACACACCCACATTTAAAAAAATCCTTCTTCTTGTTTTGTAGCTTTAAACTGAAATATTCCCTTGCTTTAGGGTATTGGCCAGGCTGCACGTTTTCCTGAACCTAGGAAGCTCCTGATAGGACAGAAAGGCTGCTGCTGGACCGAGCAGGCCTCTGCTAGGGAACCTGATCCCAGATCAGCGCTTGGCGGAGAGACGCTGCTGCTGTGCTATACAGAGGAATGGGGCAGCGACAGTGCTGGGTGCAGTGTGCTCACTCTGATAAATACGCTTGCACGGGGGGCTTGAGTTATCATCTGTGATATGAAAAATGACAGCACGGCTGTGGGGAGGAGAGAAAAAACCCTCTATGACTGAGGAAAGGGCAGGAGAGAGAGAGAGAGAGAGAGAGAGAGAGAGAGAGAGAGAGAGAGAGACACGTTGGCTAGAGGGGATACCTCGAAACCTGTCTTGCCACCTCATGCTCAGCACCACGCTGAGATTCAGTGCTGTCGCCACTAGTGTGGCACCTATCAGCTCCGTCAGAACCGGGCTGTCAAGTCTGGTGCTCTGCGTTTGAGTCGGCTGATTTTTCCATGATGAACCAGAAGAGAAAAAAAACGAAAGGACCACGCAGCAGCGGAACACGGCGCCTGTCAGTGTGCATGGACATCACGGCACGTGCAGGAACAGAACTCCACCCAGATGGCGGGTCATGCCTCTCTGACTGTTCCGGAATCTTCTACCAGACATCAGTTGATTTTCTTTGTGCCGTATAGTGATGATCTAGGGGAGACGTCCCCTTTTATGGACACGCGTGTGACAGCATGTGGGGCACTTTTGTTGGCCCGCTGAGCTCCAGGGCTGTGACGTCTCCAGCCGCGCCTCCGGCACCCTGCTCACCCGGCCGTGGGGACATCCGGCTGCCCCCATAAATCACCGTCAGACTGGAAAGGCCCGGACAGACGTGATGGATGGGCCATGCTTTTTGTGTCAATGCTTTTAGTTTTACTGCCGATTTGGTGGTTCTGGTGTTTTGGCAATCGTGGACATGTGCGGCTGAGTGTTCGTTCAAACCCCCCTGGGATGGTTTTTGCCGGCCAGGGCCCCTGACTGTCCGAGCACACGGGGTTACCGTCCCGCAGACACCAAGTCAGAAAAAAACAATGCTTGCCAACCGCTCATCCTTCACAGTCACCTAAACATAGGAACCATAACGTTAGACTTGGGTGACAACTCGGTCAAAGCGGGTGCTAAGCTAAGCCCCCAGCAGACTGGCAAGCAGGATAACGCATATCCAACCCCCCTCATATGGGCGCCTCTCCAGTGGTCGTGGTTGCACGCATGTGCCGGCAGTGATGACCTCCCCTTGCCGTAAAACACGTGGTCATGTGACACGGCCTCCTTCCGTTTCAGCCATGCACCAGCAGTTTGGCTGTCAGGCACCGGCTGTGTGTTTGCACAGAACACAAACAGCTTTAAAAAATTTCTTCCCAGTGCCATTTCTTTACCATCTATCCCGTGCAGAGAGAGGAACACGACTGCCGGCTACGCTAACGCTAGTGTCCACACACAAGCTCCCCCTAGCAGCCTGGTCCATTTGCCCTGGAGCAACTAACTCTACAGCAGCCCACCTGAAGCAGGAATAAACACACAGACACGTGTACATACATGTCAGACTGCAGAGTGCCGGATTTCAGGTCGACACACACACACACACACACACACGCACACACACAAACATACACATACACACACACAAACATACACACTCCTCTCACCCTCCTGTGCCCTGGTCAGCCCCCTCCACCTCCATCTGAACCCACCTGGTGGTGAGCACACTGAGAACACAGAGCTCACCAAACTTGCCAGGAATCAATACTTCCTCATTCAACGTGCAGAACTTACAGACCGTGCCTTAGCAAAAAAGAACCGATGTAGAGGATGAAATTCCATGGATGGAGAATAACAAAAGATGCACTGACCTTACTGTCCTCTTTCACTCCCTCCTGATGTCCAATCCCAACTTTCTCGCTTCCACTCCTCGTCCCCCTACCAGTTACCACGCCACCTAGCACCTGCGCCGGCTGCCCGCCGCCGTAGCCGCCACCGTTCTGATTTGACACGCCGCTTCCCTCGCACAGCCCCCCCATCCCCCACCCTACCTCCAACCCCCCCTTCCTGTCCCGATGCGGAACTGGGAATGCCGGTGGGGGGGGGGGGGTGTTCCAGGAGCAGGAGCGAGGCACCTGGGGAGGCAGGCGGGCTGCTTAAGATGATGATGATGCTACTTCCAGGAAACTGGTGCGCACACAGAAGAGAGTGGGCTGCATACACACACATGCACACGCGGACAGACGCGCACCCTCGCCGGCCCCGGGTGAAATGCAGAAGGCTCGGTACCTTGGCCAGAATACCAGGCTGAGTGCATTCTAGGTGCACTAGGACACACGTGGATGAGGGCCCGATCCGTGCTGCCTGCTCCTCCCTATGTGTTTAAAAGACAATTTCAACGAGGGATCGCTCCCAATCTACTAGGGTGATCCACATGGATGAGTTATAATATGCTCGCAACTCTCTCTCGCTGGCTGGCTTGCTCTCCACCTCTGTCTCTCGCTCTCTCTCTCTCTCTCTCCCCCCATTATGGATATGTCACTGTTCTCCGTATCCAGAGAAGGCTCTTGCCTGCCCCCCCTCATGCTTGGCCCACAGCCGGGGCGATAGCTGAAGGGGTTAAAGAGCGACCCCAGCCCGGTGCGTATTAGGCAGATTTATTATTTATCGCAAGCTGCAACCTTTTTTTTTTTGAAGGTGGATGAAAGAGAAGTGGTGGATAAGCAGTGGAGGGGTGTGTGTGTGTTTGGGGGAGGGAGGGGTGCTGGTCAGGATTTGGCAAAACCGGCCTTGGGGGGAGGCGAAAACAAAATAAGATATTAATTTAATTTATTCAGTTATTCCAGAGCACTGCTCCTCCAGGCTCACCCCCCACCCTATCCCCTTTCCCCTAGTGCCCCCTCCCCTCCCTCCACACTCCCGTTATCATCCGGGGTGCCGCCTAATGACATCAGCATCGTCGTTGCGGAGCTGTCCGGAATTGGAGGCCCCCTCATTTTTCATCAAACCAGCTCTTTAATGCTGTCTTCAAGGTGTGTGTGTGTGTGTGTGTGTGAGGGAAAAAAGAGGGAAGGGGTTGAGGGGTAGGAGGGCAACTGTGTCCAAATAACACCTTTCCTGCACAACGCCCCCGTTCTGCCTTCGGACCACTGCCGGGCTGGAGGCCTTTCAGACACGGGTCTCCCAGCCTCTCCGCCTTGCCTCCTGTTCAACTCTTCATTTCTTTTTCTTGAACAACATTAATAGAAAAGGAGCTTTTCTCTCATGGCAAAACCCGGCTGCGCGGCTCCCTCTATTCTGCGATTTTCGTGTGTAGCCCGTGGCATTTCTGTGTGCGTGTTCCGTGCCGTGTTCCGCTCAAGGCGAACATGCAGCGACGGACGGAAAGGGAACAGAAAAAAAAGGAAAAAAACTATTTGGAGAAAGTGTTAAACGGTTCGATGGTTTCTGTCACAATGTGCTGGCAAATACGCAATAGAGCAGAGCCTTGGATGCAGGAAACCGCAGACTCCCAAACTTAGACTCCCAAACTTAGAGTCCCAAACTTAAAAAGCTATAAAATGTACAAAAACATGAAAAACATAACTTTTGATGCAGGCATATATTATACCATAAAAGAAGCACATGCTAATAAATTTAGGGTAATAAATTTAACCATATGAAAAATAAGGCCAATCTGTAACTGGAAGACGCAGAGACAATAGACTTTTGGCCTGTTTTTGTGCTTTCAGTATTGAATCAAGGCTGGATTCCCAATAAATATTTTGCAGTGCAAAAATGCCGTTCAAAGATTGTCTGTCATTTAGTGAAACGTAATACCGCAGTAGAAAATCTGGGCCAGCAGCATCAGTACCTCCGAGGTTCTGTAGCAAGGAGCAAAGGGGAAAGCCACATGCGGTGTGCAGAGAAGGCTATGCTAACCTCAGCTAGGCTAAGCTTGGCTTGGCTAAGCTAGGCTAGGCTAAGCTCAGGTAGGCTAAGCTCGGTGAGGCTAAGCTAGGCTAGGCTAAGCTCAGCTAGGCTAAGCTTGGCTAGCCGGTGGCTCCTGCAGCCTCCAAGGCTGAGAGGAGCTCATGGTGGGGTAGGGGGTTATCTGATATCTGGGCCTCTGGTCAGCCCTCTACGATGCTGTTGACTCTTTTGAGGGACAAGTACTTCCAGTAATGTGAAATTATCCAGCGGCGGCTATCTTAGATTGCCGGTAGACCTGTAAGTAGCAGCACCCTCAAAAGTGTCCAGATTTTACTTTAATGTTTGTTCAGCCTTCAGTTGTGGCCCAACGTTAATGTAAGCTTTTGACTTTCTGTCAGTACTTTTCTGAGGTGTTTTAGTTGCTGACCATCTTATTGGTTTATCAATAAAGTTATTTTAGCTGGCAAAGTGGTTTTTTAGCACCATCAAAATGATTCTTTGGGGTTTGTATTTGGGTTCATATAGTGGTAAATAAAAAAGCATTCAATCATATTTTTATTAAAGAAAAAGGTAGAATTAAAGCAGGGTACAATGAGTACATCAGCCATATCTACCTCGGTGAGATAGTAAGCATTTTATACATTTTTTCTAAAAAACCCTTTAATGCTGAAATCACATGTGAGGAATGACCCTCGCCTCCCCCCCACCCCCACATTTCACATTCCTCCACATCTTCCTCTACCTAACACTGGCCTTCAAACAGCTGTCAGCTCAGACATTTTAAAAGAGCACAGAGACACCGATTGGCTAAAATTAACACGGAGCACAATGAATATTAATAAGCTTCAGTGCTACCAGTGACTTTTAAATAGGTTAAATATGAGCCAGTGTGGTGTAAGGAGACCTGTTAGCGGTCGTCTTCAATTAGTTGCCCTGACGACGGGCTGACCACACCATCACGTCCGACCGTTGATGACCTGTGGGCAGGCTGGGCTTCACAGCTCAGAATGCGACGGACACCTCCATAGTTCTTTACTACCACAAACCTTCTGTTTTTCAACTTTCGATTTTCTGGAGTAGCATTATTATATATTATTAATATTTCTGAATTATTACTCATTTTCTTCTTAAAAATGGAGTGCTTTAATTCACATTTGAAGTACTCATCAAGGCCAGGCAGTGAAATCAATGTAGAAAGATACATTATATTTGCAAAAATGCAAAGAGTGCATTAAAAATATATAGCAATAATAAAATATTAACTATTAATTTCAAAAAGATAATTTGCTCTGGCAAAAATTGCCTTTTCATTAATTCCATCATCTCAGCTTTACAAAAAACGTTACCACATATACTTACTTGTCTAGCTATGAATAAGATGTAATCATTATTTATAAAACACTTCTCAAGCAGAGAATATTACTTTTCTATTGCAACAAACGCTGGTCCAAGCTGTATGGTTCAGGGGAGGAACAGGAGGTTAGGAGGAAGATGGCTACCTTCATACAGACCCTGAAGGAAGGAGGGGACACCTTGGAAAAACTCTCCCTGTAGCTTCACACCAGACAAAGTAGCTATCCTACATCTTTAACAGTGCCCCCTGTCACTCACATGAAAGTAGCAGCTCCAGCTGGGCTGGGTGGCTGTACAAACCAGTTCCTCCATTATGCACCAATTGAAGCACCCTGCCCCAGGAACAGGACGAGATAGGACAAAGCCTCACTTCCTGCAGTAAAAACACAAACCCTCGGGAACCAGGCCTGACGCTGTGATGTGCAGGAGGGTGTTGAGAAGACTCAATCAAACCCCGGCGAATTTGACGAGCCAAACAAGAAGGAGTGAATAAAACATAGAGGGCCAGATGGAGCTGTGATGTCTGGACACCTGCTGATAATGAATTCTGCTTCTGCTCCACGTTAGAATTTCGTCTGAACTATTTATGCAGGCGATCGTGCCGCGGCTCTGTTTACTCTCGAGCATGTGGACCAGGGTGTGGATTTAATTCCAGCCCTGGGTGCTGGGAGAGTCGCTTCCTGAATGTGAAGAAGTTGCCTCCTCACAGGGATGTGAGTCCGAGTCAAGTGCGACTTTTCCCTCGCTATTAGCAAACTTAGCAATGAGGCATCATTGGGGAGTCGCTACTGACTGACGCATTTGGCACGGGTGACATATTTACGGAGAAATCACTGCCGAGGCTCATATTCATTTGCATTTTGCAAGCTGTGACTCATCGGAGAGTCCTTGGAGAGTCAGCAGAAGCTACCTGTGGAGTATGGTGCATCAGAATGTTCAATTGCTCAGGAAATGAGCTGTAACGAGACTTTTAGTCCATGGACCAGAACGTTGGAGTCAAACATCTTAGGCGATTCACCTTGCAGTGAGGGGCGGAGAACAGCACCATGTGAGTGGCGTGTTGCTCACAATGTTAGCACACCATGCCTGTGATCGGAAGGTTGTCAGTTTAAATCCCAGAGTCGGCAGAGTGATTTCATTGCTGGGCCCCTGGGCAAGACCTGTAACCCCCAACTGCTCCATGGACTGTCTGACCCATCTTTCTCAACTGTACATCAATTTAAATAAAAGCACCCGCTAAATAAATAAAATGGAAATGCCCAGAAGGACCCCGATTTTGATCGAGCACATGACGTGGAACCTAAAGCGGACTGAACACACAGAAACACCATGCAATGCTGGTAGCATTGTAGTAAGTTGGCACACTGTACAGACGAAATGCCCTCATACTGACACCGTGCTTTTAAAACTGAATTAAAATTAAAAAGGCAATAAATAATATTGAAATAATTACGATACAGGCATATTATCAATTTTTCTTATATATATATATCAAAATTTATAAGAATCTACCTTGTTGGATTTTCCCCATGTTAGATGTTCCGCGCTCCATCACAATAGCAATATCATGACACACAAGAGCGCCGCCCTGCTGGGAGGTACTGGCCCTCAAGCTCCTCCCACCTGCCCAATAATGGAGTTCATTATACAGAGTTATCACGTGGCCGGTGTGATATGAGCACAACCTGCAAGAGGTGACCAGCTTCCCCCCAGGGGCGCCTGTTTGCTCTCAGAGAAGCGCCCCCAGTGAACTTAAGCCCAGGGGTCGCCTCCTTTCTCGGTGACACGTGCCCCAGCTGACGCCAGCCATCACTGCCGTGGCTGCAGGCGGCCCGTGGCGTCCCGCGTCACCGAGCACAGCCACCATAATGAGGGAGCGAGAAAATGGCCCCTGCCTCTGACAGCAGCGGACAGAAAAGGTCACTACTCCTTTTTAATGCCATCTCTCCATCTCTCCATCCCTGTTCCCTCATTCAATTCCTCCCCTTTTCTTCTCATTCTCCTGCTTCTTTTTGCACCTTTTTTAACAACTTTTTTCATCTCCTGTTCCCCCCCACCATACCTCCCATCTCTCTCCCTGGTCATTTTTTTGCACCCCATCACGCCCCGCCCCCCCATCCCAGCACCCCCACCCCGACATCCTTGCCTTCTGTGCGCGGATGTTCCCCTGTTATCAGCAAGACAAAGGAAGGGGATCTTGGCAAGAGACAGGTGGGGCCATCTGAGTGATGTGAAAATTACGGGAGTGAAATCCCCCCCCATTCCAGATAATAAAAATAAAAAAGGAATAGAAATGTCGCCACCATCCCCCCCCCCCGCCTTTGGTACAAGTCAGCAGGAAAGAGCATACATTCATCCACCCCCCCACCCCAGTAAGATTTCCAATCCCTGTAGACAACACCAGTAGACATATTTGTTATCCCCTACTTACTCTTCCAATGTCATTTTTCATTTTTCTATATTTTCTATAAGTATGTATACATTTATAATATATATTTTTTGGAATAGAATTGTTTAGTCCACAGAATTTCCAGCACAAATCAGGGGCAGAGGTCCTGGGAGACCCAGGGCAAACAGACGCGGTAAATGAGCCCGTCGAGCCAAAGATAAACTGAGCGTCTCCCACTCTGCCCGTCCCCATCTCAGGCGCCGGGGCTGGACGGTCCCAGGCGGAACAGGCATGCCCATCCGGCAATCCGACTGCCCGTGGGCCAGGGCTGTGGAGGATAATGAAGCGATGACGATGTGAAGCGATGACATCCTGATGACCGCCGAGGTAAAGCCAGTCACCATCATTTTTAGCCAGCAGGAAACCACATCCATTAACTGCATTAAAATTATTGCCTTATGTAAGGGGAAAGCGCATAATTTGAAATAAAACAAAAAAGTTTTAAAGCCATTTGACGTAAATGGAGAACAATAACTATTAATCTTTCATGTTTAATCAGAGGAAAAGAAGATAACGTTTGACAGTTCCAGGCTGCTGCTCACACAATCTCGCAAAGCCCTGTCCCGACTGGAAGAGCCTCCCGCCAGCACTGTGCCCGTGCTCAAACACGCAGAATTACAGGGGTAAAAAATAAGGAAGAACCGGAAAAATCAGGCAGATGCTTTAATGTTCGACAGGGACCGGATGGAGAGCCCAGCCCGGCCCGGCTCCTCCCGCGAGCCGTGAGCACAGAGGGTGATTCCGACTCAGAGCGAGGACAAGTTGCAAATGAGAAACGTCCACTTCCTCCCACAAAGCCGGTTTCGGTAGCCGTAATGGGAAACAAACACATTTCAAAGATGTTGATAGAGTCAACCAACAAGACATGTAGTAATTGCATTTCTGACCTTGGAAACATGGTACATTACCGTGGTATATTGGAGTAATCTGAGTTGTACAAATCTAAATGAGTTCACATTAGACAGGCTGTGCTGGTGCAGCACCGTAAGAACGGCTGAGAATTAAATATCCTTCAGTCTATTAGCTTGAAATGCCCGAGGTGTGACTCTCTCTCACCACAGAAATATTACAGTAAACCAAAGCAATCACACCGTCAATCAATTATTTATGGTTTATATTTTCCTAAGAGTGCATGAAATGTGTTATGTTAATTTTTTAAGTGTACTTTTTCCATCGATTTTTTTTTTGAGGCTTGGCACACAAACGTGTGGCCACAGAATGAACATTTATGACCGATTGGCCCCTCCCCCTAGTCACATGACCGTGAGCGGGAGATCTGAATCCTCTTGGGATCAGACTGCCAGGTTTTCCGAGCACAAAACAGGAGTCGCAGCATGGAAAGGACCGAGGTTGGTGGGGTTGTGGGACGAGGTGGCGGGGGGGGGGGGGGATCTGAAAATACCTCAATCATGGGTGGATTTATGGCACTTTGGAGGGTTGTCTTACATTACAGTCTGGTTTGGATGCCTGCTTCCAGGATCATGTTCATTGGGCCATTATCTGCATTTGTGCTACATGGGGGGATTCTGGTTTGATCCTGATGAGGAGGGGGGCACTCAGCCTCACGAGGCCTGTGTCTGGGGGGGCAGTGGGGTAAGGGACAAGGGACAGACACAGTAGGGGCTAAATAGACCTGCAAAATGGACTTTGACTTGGCAGATCGGGGGAATCAATCATTGTGCCAGCCAGTTGCCCTCCCCCCCACACCCCTGCTCTACGGGACCCAGGGCAGCTCCTGATCTTGGAGTACTGACAGCACCTTCTCCAGGTGTTGATGCTGGAAGACAAGTGCTGTCACGTTGACTCTTACAAGCCAGAATCCTCAATGCAAGCTGGCCAAGGGGGTCCTCCAAAAACTGACTGGTCAGGCTTGGAGAAAGAGGAAGGAGAGGGAGCTGAAGATGGACTGAGTACCACAAACCAAGGGACATCTCAAAAGAGGTCAAATTCCACCTGTACCCCTTCAAGGGGTCAAGATGAAAGCACCCTCCTGACCAGGGCTGTGAAGGGGCTTTTCAAGGGTCAGGTGCTTGACCTCTTGGGGGAGCATCCCCCTCGGTAAAATCTGCTGACCAGGGAGGGGGGGTCTCCCTCAGCAACCCTTAACAAAATTTGATCGGTCTGCAAATCGCTAAATTGCGAAGTCGATGATCATTGACAATGGAAGGTGGCACTCTGAATGGGCAATTTCAATTGTTTAGGCAAAAGAGGCAGGTGCTCAACCACCCCAACCCCCCCCCTCCCGTACATCCCTGCTTCTGATCCCAACACTTCCATTCACAAGGTTCCATTTTCCATCAGCCGGCAATGAAGAGCAGTGAATCGGTGAGCACTGTGAAAAGTACAGACCAGGCAGACGTCGGCTTTGACATCTGTACACAAAATGTCTGCCACGCGCATACGTATTCATGAAACGGGCCCACTCATCTTCCCCTCGACAAACTTCAGGGATGTTCTGCGCTTCTGACCAGCAGCCCCCTTCTAGGGTTACGCGCAACACAATCCACCTTCGCACACTAATTTGCTCCGTCCTGTGCCCGTGTGCCTTTTTTCGCGGGAAGTAACTGAGCCGTAGGATATATACAAATTTAATAGACCTAATAGGATCATCATCAAATTAAAATCAATACAAATCTAGCCTCGGTGTCCTTAAAAGGCAGAAATGTTGAAATACAACACTGTCTGTGTTCTCCCCATCTTCCACCTACATCTGACGTTATTATAAGCCATAAACGACCAGACAGGCACACATTATGGCCAATCAAACTCGCAGGAGACAGCCTTTATTAGTGAACGCCTTAACGTCTTTGATCCAGCAGGAAGTTTCAAAGAGAATGGCATATCTGCCGTGCGTGAAACATCGCAGCTGGATATATCTTATTTCCCGTTGAACCATCTGAGCTCCACACAACACCACTTTTCCTAAAAGGCTTTAGCGTTCTTCACATGGAGAGAACCATGGATGAGGCCCCACGTGTTCTTTACGATCAGAGTGCTATCGTTCACGCCCATTCGTATTCAATTATCAAACAGAGCGCGATAAATTTTAAATACATCGCAGTAGCACACAAGGAACTGTTTTTCCAGGGGGAGATAAATCCAGGAAAACCTCGGTGAGTGGGAACTGGCAAGATCGGAGTGCAACTTAACGCAGTTTAGACCCTGAATGCGAATTTGTTCACATGTGGTTTGTGTTCCGTGACCTTTCAGATTTCAGAGTTTATCTGGCACCACCGAAAACCTGTAGGTCCATATCAGCTTCCCAGTGTTTACCTGCCCGACCAAATAGGGCTTACTCTGACACACACGCACACACACACACACACACACACACACACACACAGACACACACACATGCAGGGCCTGTTTCCACCCTATATGTCAGCCAGGGCACCAGGTCTTATTTTCATTTTGCTCCACATGTTAACAGACCAAACTGATATCTCCTTCTTGTGTCTGCAGATTTTTTATTGATTTCACTGCAGCTAACTCAAATTGAATGGCCTCTGTCTTAATGCAATACAGGCCAAGAACTTCAGGGAAATGGGAGATTTCAGTCGAGAGGCCGGTTTAATCCCAACGATGAACCCTCGAGACGATACTTTCGGGAACATCGCTTCTGTCTTTTTGTCTAAGTATGAAGATCTGTCTTTTCGATGAGACAATATGCTGAAGATTATAATCGCACAGATCACATCCTCTCCAGAAAAACGTGACAACGGAAATGCCGAGGTGACCGAACAGTGGGATGGGCTCATGGCGGGCTCAGCCGATGGCAGGGGACTGTCGGTTCCTCAGAAAAACCTAAGGAAAAGCCACGTTACACGTTCCCTCTCCCCCTAATACAATGATAGCAGCCTTGGTCCCTCAACCAAGTCAAACTCATATAACGAGCAGCTCCTGCATTTTCCTGCCAAATCTCTCTACTAAGGAAATACAGCGTCTTTTTTTTTTTTTTTTTTTTTTTTTTTTTTTTTTTACAATCCCTTAGTTCTATTGTTAAATATGACAGGAGAATCAAAGGAATTATTACTCATTATTACTCTGGACAGAATTATCATAACGAGAATTATTATAAGAATTACTATAAAAGCAAGCTATGGATTATAACTGATATGGCATTTTTTTAAGCTTAAGTAGAATGCACATATTTGTTACAGAAAGGGCTTGCAACAGTGAAAACCATGGTATTTATTTAAACAGCACAACGTTAATGCAGTGGTAATTGGTCTGTCACTGCTGCTTGTGGGGTGTTACATGATTTCCTTTGGTGCTCAGAGTTTATTTCATTCACTGAACAAACACAGCAGCAAATGATAGCAAAAAATTGCAAAAAAATGATTGCAACAAATTAATATTTTAAACATTAATATTTTAAAGATATAGGTTTCATTTTATTTACTTATTTAATTACTTTTTTTCTTTTTTTTACTAAATTTCCCAAAACAAAACAAAAAAAATTTGCTTGATAAATTTTAGGATTATTGAATTTTTTTCGTTAATAAATCTTTTTTACATGTTTTAATTTTGTAAAATGTCCGATCAAAACATTATTTTAAAAATTATTTCGTAATATAACATCATTACCTAATTATATATACTCTTTGATATATTTAAATTTATTTTGGCAACTTAAATATTTTTAGAAATAATACTTATTTCTTATTAGGATTATTCTTAAATTGCTGACAATTTAATAATAAGTAGTAGAACTCTATATCTCCAGTTAAAACACTATATTTAAAATTTTAAAAATACACACATTGTTTGCATAGAAAAAAAGAAAATCAATCAAACAGCAGCCTGATTGTGCCTCATCTGGCCATCTGGTCTGGGTGGCAGCAGGACCCATCTGAGCATGTGCGGGCTGCCCTTGACCTTGCATGCGAGAGCCATCTAACTAACTGCCAGGGTCATGGGGGTCATGCCTGGACAGGGAGGGAGCCCCTGCCTGTCCCAGGACGCACGCGGAGGCACATCTGCTCTGCTCGCAGTCACAAATAGGAAGTGCCGCTATTGCAAGCGGGAAAGCGCAAAGAATCTCATTCAGAGATGAATCCTCGTCTCTTTTTTCCATTTAAAATGATTTTAGAAATTCAGCAATAATGTCCAAATACACTTTTTTTTATCATACATTCACATGGCAAAGGGGTGTTTTCTTGAGAGTAACTGCAAAAATTCTTTATTTACAAACTTTAATGGCTTTTAAATAATAGTGGCAGGTTTAATGCTTCTGTCCAAATCTGTGCCATCAGATAAATGACATATTTTTTTGGAAAAAATCATTTTTTTTAATACCTAGGAGGCATACAATTTTCTCATTTCATAACACAAAAAAAGTTTCTGCTTGCAGTTCTTTTATGCTCTTTAATAATAATATAAAATAACCCAACAATACATGAATTATCGAGTGACCGCCTCGGCAGTGAGCGTTGGGTGTAAATGGCAACCTCAGTGACGTAAGGAGGCTGAAGAGGGACAAAATGCTCAGTCCTCACCTATCAGGTCCTGACCTGGAAACAGGCCAGGCGGGGGCACCCGATTCCCCCCGGGTACTAGCCAATCGAAAGCATTAATACCGCTCGCGGGCGTCCTGATGAAAAGAGAGCTCACTGCCATTTACTTAACTACTCCATGTACCTCCCAGGGTCTTACGTTACATTTTAAAAGAACTGTCAAATGATGTCAATATCTGGATCAATTCCTGGAGCCTCCTCAGCTTTCGCACCCCCCCCCCCTTCCCAATCCAGGAGTGAGCAGTGAAGGTGCTTTAAAAGCGGCACGATCCCGACCTGAGGACCATCGCTGATAAAAGAGGCTTTTCCATATCACTCCGGGCGGCAGATCCTCCGTCCGACTTCCTAATCCCTCAGATACCCAAGAGTAATATTACCAACTTTAAAAATAAAAAGACCTTTTCCTATAGACAAACTAAACACTAAATTTCCATTCAGAAACAAAGTTATTTATAATGCAAAAATTATATAATTTTATATATGAAACTGAAACATTGTCAAAGCCTCTGAAGTAACGACCTTTCTCACTTCAAATATACTGAAAATACTAAAATTCAAAAATACAACAAGAACATGCATCATTAAGAGCCGAAGCAAGCACACCAAACCTCATTTAAAAAAAACGCAGAGAGAGAAATTGAAACAGAGAAGATGACAGCCTTACAGGGATAGATCATGCACAGACATTTCATGGCAATCGGTGAAAATTCCCTCCAAGCATCACCTACGAGAGAGGCGACTATATTTTTGAGTTAAACACCACAGATGCACAACACAGACACCAGCACCGTCCTCTTTGAATTAAAGGTCGAGCCACCGCTCGGGGCCACACACCCATCATCCCATGGAAATGCACACGGACGAGACACCCCCCCCACGTCGCTGGGGTTCAAAGTTCAAAGGACTGCAGTGGCCATGTGCCTGAGACCAAAAAAAACACACAACCTAAAGACGAAACGAAGCCATAGCTTCTGACTTCTCACCTGAGATGCACGGGTCTGGCGGCCGCAGCGACACGCTTCCCCCAGAGAAAGCTGCACGGCCGCTACCTGGCGCGCAGCCGCTCCCGCGATGAATGCTCGCATTCAGAGGCAGCCAGAGGAGGCGCCGTGGATGGCGCGTAGTTAAAGATAAATACGAGCACGCAGAAGGCCGCCAGCGCGCCAACCTGCTGGGTCAGCACTCGTTCCCGTGGAAACGCAAGCTGATAAAGTGCATGCAGAAATATGGATCTTCCCTTTTTGTTATTGAACATAAGGTCTATTGACCAAAATTTGATTATTTTCACCTCCCCTTCCCTCTCCCCACATTGTGATGCTACCTTATAATACTGGAAGGCCGTTTTTTTTTTCTTTAAAGGGGCCGTTTAATCATAGCAACCCCCCTTCCACCTGCCCCACACACACACACACACACACACACACACACACACACACAGAAGCTGCCGGAATTGGCAGGATCGGCTGAACGCTGTCAGACAGCACTACAGCATGCATTTAAAGATAATATTTCGTATCTCGGCCACAGGAGTGGATTTAAATATGACGCAAAGTGACATAAAGTTAACAGCCGGGTCATTTAAGCCACGTTTCATCATCCCCTGCCTGGGCTATGTGCGCCAACGTGATGTGGGTGACTCTCGCCACTGAGGAGTTTTTAAGCAATAAATCTCACTGGGGTTTTATCTATAGGAACACGGTTAAAAATCAAAGTGAGGGTCGTGGGCCCGGTTCTGGTGGGCTCAGGGCCTGCCTGGACTCTGAGCCAGCTTCACAATGGGATGAGCTCCCAGAATGCACACGTTTACCCAGGAGAGGGGTCTGAGATATGGAATGGAATCAGACAGAGAAGTCGGAAATGTATACGGATTCTTATATAGCCACATCTACAGAAGGGGGTGTCGGATAGGCAGTGAGGCCAGACTCCAACCCAGATCGGGAATGACATGGGGTGCAGATGGGATGCACAGAGACAGACACATACACACACACACACACAGACCCCCAACCCCTATACTTCCCCATTTCCTATTCCCAGCCCTCTTGCTCTCCCTTCTGCATCACATACATCCCGCCATGCGCCACTATCCCGCCACCATGTGAGTCTGCCGCATACGGCGCGGCCGAATTGCCAGCTGTGCGGGCATGCCAGAGCCTGCAGAGCCCTCATCAGCGAGACTAAGGAAAATGATGGAAAAATATGGGAAAAATGAAGGCAGCCTGAGTTCTTCCAACCCCTGTCCCACATGCACCCCACTCCATTTCAAGTGGGACTGCACGTCAGGCGATGAGCAAGGGCTCGCCTCTTTGGGCGCTGTGGTTACTAGAAAGGGTGCCTACTGGCTCAACTTCAACCAGAATCTTTCGGGAGCGGTATTTGTCATTACAGCAAAGCCCTCGCAGCATTAGCAAATACCGCGGACAGAAAACAAACCATGTGTGGCTAAAAAGAAAACTGAATGTATGGCTTGGGTGTTCTGGGGAAAAAAGTCCACCATTTGATGGATATGGGCCATAATTTCATTGTATCTGTAGACGGTACACAGGATGACAGTAAACTCCCATAAGCCCCTGCGGTAAGCACCACTTAAATCGCGTGTGTTCAGCCTACGCGCCCATAAAGGATGTCATCCTTTAAGATGGCACAAATTCATTTTTATAACGTGAATTTAAAAAACAATGCCATTAAAATTCGACCAAAGTATTACTGTTGTCATTTTTTTCTCGATACACACACGCATCAGCCAGATCGAAATAAATATGAATAAACAGTGTTATTCGCGGATTTATCCAGCACATATTTTGCTCCTCTATTTGAGACAACAAAACTGCAATCTTGACATCTTGCCCTAGAAGCTGATAATATTTGCTGTTCTGAGACCGATTTTCTTTTGTTCCAGGTTTATATAAACCCAAGACACTTGAAATTTAAACTCAGATCAAGAAATATGATTTGCCACAGGGCAAGGTAAATCTCCTGGCAAGCTCTTTCAAAGGGTTGGCTCAGCTTTGTTTACAATTTATCTTATTTAGAAGCGAGTTTTTCTTTCACTTTTCAAAGGAGTGCTTTCTTCGGTTATCCAGCAGGTCAACAGAATGATGAATGCGTTTTCTTTTCCTCTTTTTTTTCCATTTGGAAACAAAAAAAACCCCCCAAATAATAAAGAGAGTGCCAAACCTGGACTCATCGCCCTGGCAGGTAGCGTTTCGGCTCTACGGCGTTTTTTTAACGTCACGCTCTCAGCCACAAGTCACATTACAGCAGCAAGAAACGATTAGCAGCAGCGGTAGCTAAATAAACCCCCAGCCTCACCTGATAAATAACGATTTCATCAAATTACTTATGCAACCCCAAGGAAAGGAAGTTGAGGGGCTGGGAAAAAGGTACCAGTGATGCTCACACTGAGACGAATGCGGTGTGGAAGATAACCCCCCAAACCCCCACCCACCCACCTCTGGTTCCACTGCGGACCTGCTCCGACCAGGGAGATTGGGTGCTGCATTCTGCATTGTTTAAAACGGGGGGGGGGGGGGGGGGGGGGGGGACTCAGGTCCGCAGCGCAGTCTTCGCGCCAGCCACCCCCCCCCCCCCCCCCCCCGCGCCCGTGGTTCTCACCCCGCCTCCCGCGGTCC
>JAAGVU020000008.1:16406141-16417016 GCA_011763525.2 Mormyrus iriodes
GAACACGAAAAGGAAAGGAATAGTTCTGTCAAGATCTGAGAGCAGAGGTTACACTTTGCGCAAAAGAGCGCAGGGAGAAGTGTGTTTACAACATTACCGGCATGCATGAGTACTGAATACGTGGGGAGCTCTCAGTTCTTTGGAAATACTTTTTTTTCTCCCTGCAGGTGAACCTTGCGATCGAACAGGCTCATAAACACTCAACAGTTCCTCTAGGCCTCCTAGGCACGACAAATACAGTAATAAAAGTTTTGTTTAACGCCAAACTGAAACAGCAAACGAAAACTTTTGTTTGCCAGTCCTCATTGCTAAATTTCAAAAGCTAAAAGTTCGGTAATCCGAGCTGGCAGATGCCGAGAGTGGTCATTACAGACAAACACCTTTTTATCGAGGCAGTCAACGAATGTGAGAGGGAAGGAAGATTCTAGTAGCCCTGCAGGCAACGCTAGTGCCTCTAACCAAAAGGTGAAAGCAAGAAGGT
Source organism: Mormyrus iriodes (assembly GCA_011763525.2). Lineage (NCBI taxonomy): Eukaryota > Metazoa > Chordata > Actinopteri > Osteoglossiformes > Mormyridae > Mormyrus > Mormyrus iriodes. The sequence goes on from JAAGVU020000008.1 coordinate 16,406,623, forward strand.
TGGGGCGCTCATCAATTCAAGCTTCCCCCCCAAAAAAGGGAGACAAAGACAGGCTTTGAGATTAAGAACCTGGAGTTCAGGCTGCTGTTTAATCAGAGAGGGTACGTCACCTGCCATTCGGCTTGCTCCCAGGCACTACCTGGATGCAGGGGAAACGGTGCCGTCAAATCACCTTTTACAGTGAGAGGGGGAGACAGCACCCAGCACTGGGTTACATGAGTCAGTTCTCTTGCAGGCGCTTCCAGACAAGTTCGGTGCCGAACGTCATGAAATCTCGGCACTTCTGCGTCGCTATCCAATTGGGCTTGTGGCCGTGCTGGCCATGATGGAGGAAGCGGAAGAGGAAGACGTCTATAGAGGAAGGCATGCGCGAGAAAGAGAGAGAGAGAGAGAGAGAAAGAAAGATGGAGCAAGCCCCGAGGTGTCCCTGTATCGGAAGTAGTCAAAAAAAAACTGGATAATGAAATCATCAGTGGCACTTTGCACATGGAACCGTATCCTCTCCGCGGAGCTCCTTCACGAGAGACGGGTCACCAACATTAGGTTAGGCCTGACAGATAATTGCCGGTATTGATTATAGGTTATCATGTGTTGCAGGCTATTTGAACGCTAATGCTTGGGGGTTAATTTGTTAGCCATTAACCTCTTGGGCCCTGGGCAGCTTCAATGCGCATTAACTTTTAAAACAAGTCCTGACCGGCTCACCGTGTTGCACCCCCCCAACTCACCCCCACTCCCCACTTGTGAAATTAGATTGTAGTTAAACTTACATCATGCACTCAAACGGCCCAGAGCTCCTGGTGTTGCTGTAAGTGTTTAAGTGAAGCCAAACGATGGGATTTCCCGATCGATGTACCATCCCACGTCCCCACGAGGTGCCCCAACTTCATATTTAACACAAATCAGACCATCGGCTCGTACTTTTCCACAAACCCTTTAAAAGTCTTACTAACAGCTTCTCGAGTTACTGACATCAGGAACTAAGAAAGAAAACAAGTCAGAATATCATTAGCATATAGCGTCGGGTTTGGAAGACTTCAAAGCCAATCAGAGCCTCTGAAACTGAAATGTGCCACGTACTGTAAAAAGTTAAGCCGTTAAACTAATAACAGGCTCTGACATAATGGGAGTAAAGCACCAAGGACTAGTTGTGATGCATGCTAATAATATTAACATGGTTATAAGGCATGCAAACTATCGTTCGAGTTTCAAAAATGTTACGTTGACAGTTTTTTAACAGGCCATATACTTAAAAATTCAATCATACTTTCCCAAATGAATGCCACCTCACTTAAAGCAATGTAAATGAACTTTGAGGAAGTGATGTTATTTACATGCCGCACAGATTAGCATTTTGATTTTAATAATACCAGATTGATACGTGTGGTGATCATGCAGACTGAGCCATCGCTCCACGTGAAATTTCTACTTCCGCTCAGCGTCACCTGACGAAGGAATGACCCACCACTCTGTACGTGCCGAAAGTTGAAACCGGCTCCTAACTATGATGCATCAGCTCACAAACACGATAAAGGCAACCGTCCAAAATATTAATTACCAATCTCCAATCACATTAGCTCAGAAATATCAGGAAAATACGTCCAACAGTTCACAAAGCTGGTATTTTATTTTCTGTTCCATGGATGGACCAAAATCAAATTAGCATTGCATAATTATTGATGGAATAAGACATTTGTGCAGGAAATGCCCATAAGAATCCCCAGAGGATCTTACACTGATTCTAAAACATGCTGGCACACAAAATTACTAACAAATCAACTATAACAACTTGGAAAGTCAGACGACAGACAAAAACAGTTCCAGGAGCATTAAAGTTGGAAAAATACAGATACTCCAAAATACTTATGAGGAATCCCTTTGGTGACATCACACAGCTGGGAGACATCAGCAGGAGGGGAGCTGGTAGGGCGTCACCGCCAGCCAGGTGACGTCCCCGAGAAGAGGGTCATAACAAAGTAAATGGCGCCGTACCTTACGTTGTTTTGTTTTTTGTTTTTTTTCTCTCTGCTGGGGTCCAGGCACCGATTTTGGGGGGGATATTATCCAGGCGGCAGGATGCGCGGTCCGGCCTCGTCCGTGGCCTGGGTCCACTCATGCAACCAGAGGGAAGGAGGGACAGGGAGCGGGGGAGCAGCACGGAGAGAGAGAGAGACACACCATCCCTGACACCGTGACTGATCCACGCGAGATTGATCACAGGCGCGCGAGCGGGCGGGCGGACGGGCCGATGCTGTGGCAGGAGGGACTGTCGGGGAGCAAGGTGCATTGTCTGGATCAGGGACATGCACCCGCTGACCGGCACTCAGTTGCCTCAAATTGGGTTAGGCTAGTGTTACAGCAAATGCACAGGGCAGGAATTAAGGAGGGGGGGAACAGATTCACTCTGCAAAATAATGGTGGTGGCCTTTTTTATATGTGGATAGCCACAAGGTGGAAAAAAAAATATATATTTTTTTACTTAAAATGATGTAGCACATCAGCATTGCATTTGAATTCATTGTCTGCCTCTAAGCACCTGCTTTGTATTTAAATGCGATGCTATATTCGGGGGCAGCTGCAATCAGACCCACAATATAGAAGGGGTCAAAAGTGTGACACGGAGCTCGCAGAGGGCCGAGATCACAGACAATGGAGCGGAAAGGCGGCAAGCGGGGGCCGCATGTGGGCCGCTGGCCCTAATGTCTTCTGGGGGTGGCTTTCAGTTACTAATGGTGATAAAAAAAAATTAAAATCAGGCTGGGGTAAATGATCATTGCATCTCAGACAAGGTCTGGACAGAAAATCTCAGCCTGTCCACCAAAGCATAATCTGGAAAGACCCAGATCATGGATAAGTGATGGATAATAATAAATAATAATAATAATAATACAGTCACCAAAATATGCCAGATTATTAACAATATATACTTTTTTGATTTGTATAATAGATTTGTATTTTAATAAACTATTGACAAAGCATTAAATATTAAGTGAATGCTCCTTAATCATATTGTTTTTTCTTGTTATACTGAATGTTACCAAAGACAGATCAGTCATTGTTTTAAAATATCTTTTTCTAAATTAACCCTGCTCCCCCCATTAAAATGGCAGGTCCTTGTTTGCTGACAGATACAGATGGAGCTGGTGTTCAGACAACCTGGAGCTTCAGCACCCCCCAGGAACACCCCCCCCCCCAGCTGAACTTGACTCCCAAACCCCAGATGGATACGTGTATTCCCAACATTTGGTGAGCCCCCCCGCCCATATGAGTGACTGATTGGACAGACCGACGATCCTGACCCCTCCCCTCTATCGCTGGCTGGTACAAGGCGTGAATAGCTAATCAATACCACAGCATTATCACAGACTTTTTCCTCAAACACAGTGTCAACATGTTCCTGCTTGTCCGGGGGGCGGGGGGGCAGCGGGCGAGAACAATGATCTGTGAATGAGTGCTGGATGAACATCCCCACCTTCTTCACAGTTTAACCCTGAGGCCTGCAGGTCTGAGGGGCTGCATCTCCTGTTGAGGACCTCCATTCCAGCCCCATCTTCCACCTCCTCTATTCCCGACTTCGAACGCTTTCCGGATTCATCCTCATTTCATCTCGAAAGGCTATACCTTTCACACCTCTCAGTGAATATGCAAGAACCGCTAACGTGACATCACGTTTGCATTCTTTCAGATTCGCATTATATATATATGAAACTTTTAAAAGAACTTCCTCGCAGACGCAAGACTGAAACCACAGCTCTCCACCATCCATAACTGATGAGTGACAGAACATCTTCTACAGGATCCCATGCTAACATGACCACAGGCCATTTCCTGAAACTTTGTGGCCTCCTGGACCCCAGGCATGGGTGCGAGTGAGAATCTTACCCGACCTGATTCCACTGCCAGCCCCAAGAGGGTTCCACCCTAAGCTTCAACTGAGTTGGGATCAGCACCATCCACGTAGCAGTGATTGGGGACCCCACTGGCCTGTGACTCCTCATTCCCTTATCTAGGTAACATGTACAGCCCCCCCCCCCCCATGCTCACGATATTTACCCAGTGTGGGACTAAACATGATCGTTCCCTCATCAAATTCCTCTCAAGAGAAACAGAACTGATTTATAAATTATTAAGATTAAAACCCATCTCCTATAATCCATCTTTTTCTTTGTCTGTCTTTTTTGATAAGTTCTAAAATGTTTGTATCCTTATGTTCCAGAGTAACTTGACACCAGTGCTCCACTACAAATGAAAGTTAAGGAAACGACCAGAAGATGCCCCCCCCACCCCCCAAGGCAGGTTTGGGTTTTTTTCATCTTTAATCGCTCTGGTACCTTCTGTGCTTCCGAAGACTCAGCCAGGTGAAAGCCAGATGAAATAATCAAGTAATAGGATGATGCCCGAAAACTTAAAGGTGCAAAAGGAGAAAGATTCCTGTGGTTTACTAGTGCCCTCAGTGTCACCTCTTTGTCCAGGAGGTCTAACTACGGCCATTTGCCATGGAACACTCACCAGCATCCTGGTTCTGGTGCTGTAGGTATTTCGGATCTGAGGCTCAAGGCTCAGCACTCAGAAGCGTGTGGGTTACAAACCTCACTGAACTTCCATTTCTCAGTCTGAGCCATGTGGTCACAGCTCCCAGTACATGGTCATGGCCCAGGCCCCTGTGCTGACAGGCAGAGCTGGGATCCAGTCCCTGAATGGTGTTTCCAGCTGAGGGCTGTTATGAGTGAAATTACCGAAAAAAGCTGTTCAGAGCATCCTGTGGGAATGTGATCCAATAATAATAATAATAATAATAATAATAATAATATTTCATTAATCTTCACTTGTAAGTATGGCAATTTTTACATGTACAGATAGCAAGCCTTATAAATTTATCAATTAATTATTATTAATTATATAATCATTACTATTATTAATTTTATTAGAGTGCATAGTGAAAGGTGGTATCCCTAAGACAATGTAACAATCCTAAAACCTCTTTTAGAATGCATTTGTTGTTTTTTTGTGTCCTTCTTAGATACATATATAGTATTTTAATTCTGATGATTTTTCCAGGCAAGCAAAATCAATGTTTGAGAGTTTCATTTTGCCAGCTTTCAAATAACATGAAAAAACCCGTATTAGCTAACCATTGTCCTTTGAATAAAATGCACTGGCCTATGTCTTGTCTTGACTGTCATGGTCCTCTGTGTGAATGTGTATTCAGCACTCATCTGCTATCCATGACATACACGCCCACAACCCTGAGATTTGGTTGTAACATACAGAGTTATTGTAGCATCTTTAAATATTCTCGATAAAATATTTGGGGTCTTCTTCCTGGTTCTCGTAAGAGCATTTTCAACCAGCCTGGTAAGTACAGCTCTGTTTCGGTTATGATTTATTAATGGGAAAAGTCCCAGTGCCTCAGGACTCCGTGACCAGAAAGATGTCTCAGGGGTCAAAGGTCAGAAAACTGTCCATTTTACATCATATTTACATTGTCGGAAGCTCATTTTTAAATGTATTATTCATAATAGGGCGAAATATGCAAGTGCTTCATCCTTTTAAATAATTCCAGATCTCGCCTTCCTTCTCCATGACATTTCGGATGTGGCCTAGTCCGGAGGCTGCGCCCACAGCGAAATCCGTGCCCATTTGCTCCTTAAAGTGCGACGCTTTGGGGGGGAGGGGTATGGGCAGCAGGCTTGGAGTTTAAAAATGTATGGGCAGAAGATGCCCTATGTGGGATGCAGCACACACAGGAGTGCCTCAACACAGGAGTGCCTCAACACAGGAGTGCATTTTTTATAATAGAAACTTCAGGAGGCCATGCGTCTGCTTTGCTTCGTTCCAGACATGTTAGGGAAGGTTTACAGGGGGTCAGCTAGGGGATGGAATCAAAACATAAGAGGAATGAGGGACCTTTGTGTTGGGGTCAGAGCTGTAGAACCAGTACTGGCTCAGGACTTCCAGAATGTTCCGGAGAAGCTCTGAACGGCAGGGCTTGACTCATCATGTGGGGTCTGATCTTTGGGAGAAAATTTCTGACTGGAGGGGGCGTGTCTCTATTTTCTGAGAAATGAAGGCAGCCCAGAAGTCCCCCCGCGCCCAAATCTCAGACGTGCCCCCACCCTGGGCCGCCTGCTTTTTGACTTTTTTCTCTTTGCTTTCACTCTTTTTCGCTTAGACGGACCAGCGGCCGAGTGCTGATGGTGATAGATGGGTCGGCGCTCTAACACTTTATCCAATCCAGTGGCGATTTCATCCAATAAAGAATCACTTGTGCCCCCTCAAACTAAATGGAAGGCAGGCGGTGGGGGGGACGAGGGGGCCGGCGCGTGTGTTTGTGAGCGGCGAAAATCAAATTTTCTTAAAGCTGCGCCGGCGGTGGCGTCAGCGGCTCTGGGAGGGGTCGGGCTGGCCAGGGGCTGGGATAGGGCCGCACCCGTCTGCACACACAATTTAATCCATCACGGAGCGCCTGACACCCTATCAATCAACCTTTCATCAGGCTGGTCCTCGCTTCCCTCCGAAAGAAAAAAAAAAACAATATTTCTATTCAATAGTGGCTGACCGGGAAACTGGCTCTCCTGCCTCTACGAGCCGGGAGAGGCTAAAGGGGTAGGCCGAGAAGCCCCCACCCCCCTCCTCGCCCCCCTGGACAGTCTTCGTTCACCGTACCACGTGAAGACACGCACCTGACCGCCGAGGTGCAAGAAGCGGTCGTCTTGGAGACGGGAGCAGACCGGCGCATGACAGGGACCAAAATGGCTGCCGTTAGCAGTGACTCCCGCTGGCGTCACTACGTGGCTCATGTCTCTATTATACGACATATTCCGGAAATGCAATTGGTCACATATATAACCTACATTAAATTATTAACTGTATAAAATTGATTCTCTGGGCTGAAACCCAGGCCTGTGGTGTCAGCACCCTCACGCCTGTATTCCCGGTTAGACTGGAGACCAGTAATACAGGCTGCTCTAGGATTAAATAAAGGATGGGGGGGGGGTGATAGGCAGGACCTGGAGATAAACTAATGCACTGCAGGAGATGAAACCATTTCTCCTGCCACAATAATTACATAAAAATACATCTAATCAAGTCCACAGGCTCTCCGCCTCTCCTGCGGCTACTCCTCCCATCTTGGTCCTTTGTTCCGGGAATGCCTCCCCCCCACCCTGTTCCCAGTCCCACCGGCAGTGGCTCCAGTGGCCTATGATTTATAATTCATAGGGGCCGCTTTTACAAGGGACCTCTGTCTACCTGATACCCTGATATGGCCCCCATCCCGGGACATGGCGGGGGGTGGGCTCATTACCCCGGCACCGGAGCGGCGACATGTCAGGCGTCCTTTGCATACTGCACCCCCCAAAACGGTCTCTATGCTTGGTCCCCACAGATGAGAATTTGCCGTTACCTGCTTGTTATGGGATTAGCGGCCAGGTCCATTGATTTCAGGTCCCTTTGCTCGAGCACCTGCACGGCATGACCTGACAACTGACCCAAGCTCTGATAGGTTCGAACCCCAAGCAGAAATTGTTCTAATTTCCTCACCAGAAATGACCCCCCCCCTTCCGAAGAGCCACTGTCCAGATAGATGCTTCGACATCCCGGCAGCCGAGGTCCCGTCAGACTTGACAACGTTCCAACAGCCAGACACTGTTGTGCCCCCCCCACAGGGGGGTTGTCGTATAGCTGGAGGCAGCTTACATGACAAAGGGGCAGCAACTCAGGGCTGATCAGAGATGCGTCCCATTGGTGTTGCTAAGTGGCCCAGCTTAATTATTCCTCCATGATTGGCAAACAGGCCTTGTTTATTATTTCCATATCAATGTGAGATGGGGGGGGGGCTAAGCAAGTGGCTAAGCTCATCAAAAATCATCCAAAGCCTTCATCCAAACAGCAAACACCCCCCATCCCCCGCCTGCACACCCCTCCCTTACATAGAGCCCACCCCCAACTGCATGAGCTCATAAAGCTTTGAAAGCTTTCAGAACATCAAAGGGGGTCTGGGGGGGGGGCGTGGGGAGCAGGAAGAAGGTGCTGGGTTCGAAGCAACGGGCTCCCCTGGACCACAGCCCCCATAATTTGCAGAGATCGCTGATTACTGAGAAGAAAGGCAGCAGAGGGGGACTTCCAACAGGTACTGTGGCCCAGTCCATTTCCATACAGGCCTCGGGCTGGACCCGGAGCCCCCAGGCATTCCCGTGGTGCTAATGAACACTGGTGCCCCCTCCTGCCTTGGCCCTACCACCTCCACACACCACCACAAGCCCCCCGGTTCCATCCCAGAACCCTGAATGCCACCCGGCACCTCTTGGGCCTCTTCTTTTTCAAATCGCGGAGTGAGGACAGAGACAACCGCAGCATTCGCTCCAAGGTGCGAGGCCGGCTCAGCCAGCAGCCATTGGGTTGAGTCAGAGTGGGCTGTGACCCCTTCCTGGCCCTTCATCCCGCTTGGGGTTGGTGGGGGGGGTGGTTTGGTGGTGTCAGACCGTCAAATGTTAATGAACTAAAATGTGACTGATTTTGCCTGGACGGCAGGTGTATGGGACAGTAAAAGGTCAGACAGTGATGAGTGTCGGCCTCATCTGTGGTGGAACATCACAGGAGATTCTCACACCCCCAAATTAATGAGACAGCGTCACACAGAGGAATCACACCCATCTGATGACTGTTGAGTGAGGTGGGGGGGGTGGGGGTAATGAAATTATTTGCCATTTCACCTGAAAGCTTCTTGGAAATTATTCAAAACACCCCCCATCCCACACACACACACACACACACACGCACACACACACACATACTCACATACACACAAAAAGCACCCACATCACTCCATTTGACACAGGATGAGTTCAGGGCACTTGGTCGTCCTCACATGTCTGACTTGATCTTAAACAAATGCTCACTCGGTGAGAGCAGAGAGGAATCTGGGACCGTCAAAGTCTGAGGTGGCCAGATGGGGCAAAGAGCATTAAGTTCAGACCAAAAGGTTTGCTTCATCCATCAGGCACCTACTGCAGGTGAGAATCTGTATCCTGGGCATTGTAGGCTAAAGTCCTCCCAATCTGTGGTCACCCTCATGCTTGATATCTGTACCGTCTAATCCTGGGCCAGAATGATGCAGGAACTGGAATATCTGGACCCATTTTTTTTGTCAGTTTGGGTAGTTTAATGGCGTATCAGATAATTAGCAGGATGCCAGCCGTGCAAACAATCCGCTTTCATAACAATTATTCTTACTACCTAAGTACAGATTTAATAAAGAAAAGAGCATTACTGATTCTTTTATATTCAACAAACTGCATAGTTCAGTGTATTTCAAAATGGAGGGTCTAACTTCAAAGGAGTCTTTTCAAAGGAGTAAAGGATACATAATACATAGCAGGTTAAGGTCATGCACTATTCTACTAAATGGGCTGGTGACAGTGGTGAGAGGGTTTGGCCTGGCTCTAAGGTCAGAGGTCACAGCCCAAAGAGGTCACCTCTCCCCGTCAGAGGGTAGCCATTAGAAAGACGTCCTGCTTTTGCTCGGCGGACCGTGAGAAGTCCAGGCTTGCCGGTCCATCTGACGGGACCCGTCCCGGATCGGGGTATCACATTGCTCTGATGAGACCCCCATTCCCATGGCAGACAAGGGAGCAAAGAGTCTCTCCTTCCTAAAGATCCATGACAAACATGGCGGCAACGAGATCCGAGGCCCGGGATAGGATTTCTACAAAATATAGCGGATAATCATACACTATAAATTATTCAGCTCCAGAAAAAAGAAATCTTATTTTCCGAAATGTTTATTGATGTAGGTTGGCCAATGTCAGGATGCTGACATGGAAATTGAAGCCACCCATCAAAGTTCGGGTTGGGCGGGGGGTCAGGGGATGGGGGAGAGGTATGAGAAGCCTCCCGTGAAAAGCCGGCCCTTTGCCGGCGGGGCAATCAATTCGCACCACTTACAGAGGGGGTGGGCGGAGGAGACATCAAAACCAACATGGAGGGACACCAAAAAAGGGGAGAAATTAAAGGACACCATCAACTTGTTCGCTCATACAAGTGGTACAGGACAACACACGTGGATATATTAAAGCTCATTCTCGTCATTATTAATACTAATAACCGCAGGACCACATGGTGATGAACAGCCTCCATTCAGAAGATGCTACTGCTCACGCTGTCGCCATAACAGTAATGTCAGGGATTCTTCACCATCTAACCCCCTTCATCTTAATTCCCAGCTCCATCTGACAAGAGTTATAGGCCCCCATATCTGAGCCCCCCCCCCCACAGGCGTGCCTAACGTAATAGCGCCGCTCCAAAAACAAATGCATCCTTTATATTTATTAAATTCACGTGTGAAAATATGATTTTAAAAAATATCATAATCTCAGCAGCCGCCCACACTCTCA
>JAAGVU020000008.1:16417035-16436534 GCA_011763525.2 Mormyrus iriodes
CCGTCTATACTCAGGGCCAACGAATCAGTTTACGCATCAGGGAAATTGGCTAGAATGTATTTGTTTGAGATGCAAAACTGTTTAAATCTTTAATAAAATGACAAGGATGAAATATCAGACGCGATCTGTCAGGTCACATAGGCCGGGCTGTCTTCCATGGGGCTGGCGGAGCGGACTCCAGGGGCCCCAAGACCAACAGCGGGCAGAAAAAGTGGGTGACATCACGCTCGTGCGGAATATCCTGTACCTTCCAACTGGCTTCGGTTTTGGTGACCCCCCCCCCACCCACTCAGTGTGCCACAGAAAACATCAGAAAGTTTCATGGCTGCTTTTATTTTTAAATAAATCATGTTTCGGTAGGGATTGCTGTCAAACAAAGGCAGAGCATTGCTAATACTAAAGATGATCAATGTGATCAGAAGGTTGCCGGTTCAAATCCCATCATTGGCAGAGTGATTACACCACTGGGCCTTTGAGCAAGGCCCTTAAATCTGCTCTCTTTAAAAAAAATATTTTGCTTTGGGTAAAGGTGTCTGCTGAATAAATGGAAATGTTTTACTTAAGTTGTGATTAAAGCCTCATTATCATGTGTCTGCTTGCTTGTGTCCAGTTTATCAAAGCCTTTGTTGCCGCATGGCAACGCAACACTACAAAAATACAGTATGGCATCACCGTTGGACCACTCATTATAAACACTCATCGAGGTGAACCTCTCATTTACATCACTGTCAAATACACAAGGCATCAGCCTTTATTTGCACATTAGGAGGTTTCACAGGTAGGGGTGGGATGCCAGCAGGGTCAGTTCTGTAGTAAAGGAGCGATGCAGCCACAGACCCAAGTTGTGAGCAAAGGCCTTATGGGTCGATTTCTAAGTGACTCACCTACGAAGGCTCTTAACCGGAGTCCTCTGAGTTGATATCGAGTGATAAAATGTAAGCCATGTACATTTCGTTAATGTTACTCTCTCACATAATTAAGTACGAAAAACAAGCACAAGGTGCACCAGTGACGCAGCGGAGATACTCTATACGCACATGCATGTGCAAACGCATGCAACGTGACGCCTGTGGGGGAGTCGAGAGAGACCTCATCTCTGTTTTCCCCGTCGTTCTCAGGTAAGAGCGGCAGCGTGGTGCCTTCCCTGTTGTCTGAGGGAGGCCGGGCCCCCACACACATGTGTCGTGCATCACGACACCCGCTATCACACGGGCCCCGGGCACGGGAGCATCACGGAGAACGTGCACCTCCGCCACAGTGGCCCTGGTGTGAGCGGGGAGATGCGAGCTTGCGTGCCAGCTGGGGTATTCGTCTGACTGATGGTGAAAAATATATATATCAAATAAAGTCAAAGAACAACACGCTAGCAAGGAGAGCGTATAATCATGCACTGTGGGAGAAACATGGCTTAGAACCTGAAGGCAGGGGTCATCAACCACCACCTGATATAACCCAATAAGAAGCGATGACAAAAAAAATCGCCCATTTAAAAGGTACAACAGACTACAGTTCATGGTTCGAAGGCCCAATGCTTTCTTTGTGCATGCCCTTAACTAAACCAGGGTCCAGTTATAGCACCTCCCCCAGGCACTTGGCTGAAATGCCAACACGGTTCATTCCCCCTTCCTCGCATAGCACTCTTTGATATCAGTGTGCCGCATGTGGTTCATTCTCCATCATTCCCCGCTCCATCCCGCACAAGCCGGAACAAACCGGTTCCCGACAGACACACCTTCTGCGGAACGCCGGGCTGAATTTACGTAGCTGGAGTTCCATTATAGCTGATGAACGAAATAAACTCATAATGAACCCAAAAATTAAATATAAATGTCACATTAAAATAAAATCACACTTGAGGATGATCCTGCATAGTCGGCATATTTTAAAACATTGGCATGTTAGTTATGATTGTTATGCTTCCGTATATCATTAAATTGGCATCAATGAGAATAGCATATTAAAAGTAACAGTTAAATATACAACACAAACCTTGAGAAGAGGGAAGTCCTTCCTTGAAGTTAGCGTGTGTGTACGTGTGATCTTTATTGATGATCTGGCAACCTGCATTCATGTTTCTGGTAAATGGTTAGCGCATGATGCTAACGTCAATATACAGCCGGCTTGTGATAATATAAGAATCACGTTCCTTCATTGCATTTAGTATTTCAGCATGAAAACTACAATGAGGTTATGAGAATGTTAATGAGCAGCTTTTATTCCCCCTGGATTTGGTGTTGTCCGACACTCTGTTATAGCAAGAACAAACGGAACAGTAATGACATTCCAATGGAATCATGTCCGGAACATTCCACGGCCCGTGTCATAATTAAAGTCCACCTCAGGATCGCCGGGGGCACGAGGTCACTCAGTGAGCACGGCTACTGGGTCTTGCTGTCACCGAGGACTGATTCCGCGGCCGGTGAGCAAGTCGCTGTCTTCCTGGTCTGTTCTGTTGCTGTCACTGTACATTACTGTTTCTCTTATTTGCATCATTACGCAGCCGGGTGGCGCTATAATGAAGGGGCTTATGTTGAGCCGCTTGTGTGGCTAACCACAGAAATACCTTTCTGAGGGTTACAAGGGCAGCTAACCAGCCGGATGTGCATCTTTGGGATTGGGGGCTTCATAAAGGCCTTTAAACACTGCACAGATACACATCCGCTGCCAGATAACACAGCAAGAGGACTTGCCTTTACCGGGACTTACCTGGGCCTCTGAAAAAACGGGCTTAAACCAACATTACTTAATTAAATTTTTACCATCACCCCAACCCACCAACTCCACTCACCGGTCGAAAAACACTACACCGTAGAAAATAGTAGGGGGGGCCTGATAACAGAAATGGCCCAGGAGCCGATGTGCCTCTGGGCCGAACCCCCAAAAACTGTATGCCAAAGTGTGAACTGAACACATCACCCCCCCCTACACACAGGATAATCTTCATTAAATAGCTTAAACTTTCAGCCTGTACACAAAGGCTCTTTCAGTTTTGATTCTGATCCATCCATCTTCTATAAGCGCTTATGTTGCTCGGGTTTGCCGAGTTTATAAGGAGCTAACAGGGCTAACGGAGTGTAGCTGCCTTTCGGAACTCCTGGGTACAAACATCCCGGGTTTGTTCTGTAGTCCAAACCGTCAGCCGGCATCAGCGAGCTCCGCAGTCAGGCTTAAATCAGCCCGTTTCTGTCAGCACGCTGCTGTTAGGCTAACGTGACTGTCAGCGGCATTCCGAGTGACAGAAGCTGGTAACTGGGGGGGCGGTGGGGATGGGGAGGGGGGTTTCTAACTGGAATTCTCGGTGGCATTGTTTGTTTTTAATCCGTATCAGAAATGATATCCTTTTCAAGCCGGCTCCGCGGGGAACCATATGAAAATCCACACATCGGCGCAAATATATAGTGCCCGGAAAAACAAATACATATATATGCCCACGCGTGCACACGCAAGATCTACCCGCACGCAAACATGCACAGAGCCTGCCATGCAAGTCAGACACACGGAGAGGTTTCAGGAAGGAAGGTTCCTGCTGGAACAGTAGGAGGTGTATCTTCTGACATAACCCCTTCTTTTTTTAATTAAACCCTGGCATGAGTGGCTCAGTGGCTCAGTGGCTCAGCGGGGGGGGGGGGGGTGCACTGTTGCCTCACACCTCCAAGGCTGGGGGGGAGTTTGAATTCTGGTCCTGGCTCTGTGAGCGTGTGTGAGCCTATGGAGTTTGTATGTCCTGTCCATGTTTGTGTGGGTTCACTCTCACAGTCCAGCAACATGCATTCAGTTGAACCATTGGCTCTTGTTCAGAGCAAGCAGAGTATCCGCTCGCCACTCCTGGAGCAGTACACTCCCCCACTCCCACACTCATGGCCATTACAGACCGCTTTGCTCATTATCGCTCTGGTCAATGTTCACCCCGCTCCAGTGAAACCGCTCACCACTTGCTCAAAAAAGGGTGTGGCTCTGGCTCAACAATTAGCCTAATAATACATGGATCCATTCATGGGTCAGTCATGCTTCAGACGCATGGTGGGGCCTGGTCCGGTACCGGACCATGTTCCCCCTGTTGTGCTCTGATTTGAAATCATGACATCATTTTAATGTGTCTATGAAAGTGCTGAGGTAAACAAGCCATATTTGCGAGAAAATCCTTTTTTTTTTTTAAAGATAACATATCGTTTATAATAGATGTTTGCTGGGAAAATACAGAAAATGGTAGTATTGCTTGTAGGACTCAACCTACATTATGCGTGACGATCGATGTGATGTCGTTTATTATAATTATAACTTAATTGTAGCCACTTTTTACATTTATCAATTACTGCTGACAACGATGTCTTTGTAAGCATCATCCATCATCGGACATCATCCTTTTCTATTAAGACATGGTGATGCATCGTTTGATATGCTAACACACAGATACAGAAAGTACAGGACACTAAATTGGTGATACAAATCTGTTTACATGGACATGCGTAGCTGAATCACTTCTTCAGCCATCGATAATACGTTTCTGCATAGATATGTAGGGTGAACATTATTATCTTAAGTCTAAAATATAGGGTTCCCCCTGCTAAAATAGACACACAGCAACTCTGGACCTTAATACTAATACTGCAACTCTAGTTTATGCACGTGTAATTATGTTACTAGATGATTTGTAGCCGTCTCACATACTTCTTCGCCCAAATGTGAGGGGGAAACATTATTTCCAGAAAAACAGAATATTATGGTAAATATTTACATATTGAAGGGCGGCACGGTGGTGCAGTGGTTAGCACTGTTGCCTCACACCTCTGGGATCAGGGTTCATGTCTCTGCCCGGGTTCTATGTGTGTAGAGTTTGCATGTTCTCCCCGTGTCGTTGTGGGGTTTCCTCCAGGTACTCCGGCTTCCCCCCACAGGCCAAAAACATGCTGAAGCTGATTGGTGTTGCTGAATTGCCCATAGGTGTGAATGGTGTGTGAGTATGCCCAGCGATGGGTTGGCACCCCATCCTGGGTTGTTCCCTACCTTGTGCCCGCAGCCTCTGGGATAGGCTCCGGACCCCCCGAAATGGAAGATGGATGGATATTTACATATTGTAAAGTTTTTTGCGGTATGCAAAAGTGGAGTGAAAGTTGAGTGAGACAGAGCAAGAGATAAAGTGATGCTCCAGTGTTTTTCAAACATGCCGCTCTACGCTCTGGCCAAAATCCTTCTGCTCCCGTTCCCGCTCCTGCTCCCGCTCCCGCTCCTACTCCCGCCCCTGCTCCTGCTCCCGCTCCTGCTCGCATGCTCTGCTCTTAATGCCCATTGTGTGTGTGTGTGTGTAAGTGTTTGTGTCTGTGCCCAGCAATGAACCAGAGTGTTTCCCTGCACTTTGATGTACTAACTAAAGAAATAAATTAGCTAAAATCTTAAATTACAACAGATAAAGGGGAGTTCAAAAGTGCCGTTGGGAGGGTTGGACGGTTAACAAGCCTTGATACTTTGGCCTTGATACTTTGTGTCGAGCTTTTATTCGCTAGAATAAAACTTACGATTTCCACAAGCTGAAATTGAATTTGAAAGGATTTTTTTAAGCACGGGGGCCGGCGAGAAAGAAATCCCCTCGTCACCCCGAGGGATAAGCTGTTCTTTCCGAGCCGAGCAAAGGGATTGGTGCACCAACAAACGAATCGTGAAAGGTGCCTCGTTTATAATGAAAGTTATGAGCGTTGGGGCACTGGGTTAATCACAGGAGTCTGAGAGCGGTATGCGGGTCTCGGAGGAACGTATACAAAACATGAACGCGGGACACCACGTGAATATGGGTGTAACTTTCTGAGAGCAGGGCTGTCCGGCAGGCAGAACAACCACCCATCTTTCTGAGGGGGGTATAGCTAACCAACATGGGCGTCCGCTCCTGCCGATAGATGATCCTTTATTAGGAGTGGCTCATGCAGGGGGCGCCTGTCCCTGGCCCGGTCGGTTCTACTCCCACCCCTACATCACATCACTATTTAATTACTGGGTCAGCACCGCGTAAGCTGCCCGCCAGCACCAACCCAGGAACACCAGGCCCAGGTATAATTTGAAAAGATGGCGTCTCCCTGCATCTCGATGTCCTGGCAACGGCAGGCTTGGGGGGGCCTCCGGGAGGGGGTTGGGGGGTCCTCAATATCCCAGCTAATTATCCTGCCTCACATCAGCCACACAGCACAGAGAAATAATGGTAATTAAGTTTGAGGAGATGAGGAATGAAATGGAGGTGAGCAGCTTGTCTGCGGCCGCTGATGGACTGGGGCCCCGTCAGAGATGTGCTCAAACTTACCTTCTCTTCCTCCCTCCATCCCTGGCTCCCCCGTCTCCGCCACAGTCCAGGTTCCTGCACGCTGTGCTTCCTGCAGCACTGTCTCCAGGCCCAAGCATTCCGTTGCTGCCTCTCATCTCGGCCCGGTTCTGACTGCTAATTAATTCAACCCCCTCAGCTCCCTTCGTTTTACTGAATGTCCGTCATCGATTCTGCTACCTCAGGCTACTTTACTCCATCTGTCCACCTTTGAAAAGAGTCACACAGTACAAACACCGCCAGTCCTTCATACCGAACGTCATTTCAAATTCAACAAAGATTTCATTTTTTTGCAGATGCCTGTACACTGATGGCGAAAAACCGAAGTCACAGAAATTAGGGGGGGCGACACCTTTGGTGCTTTGCTAATGCGACACAGCTTTCGAGATCTTGAAGACATTACAGAGTCTGCAGCAGCTATGTAGACGATCAGTTGCCGGCCAGCTGGGGGATGGGGGGGGGTCAAGAATTCTGACAAAATTAAAGGAGTTATTTTAAAAACAGCGATGAAATGCGGGTGTGGATGCCCTGCGGGCCTGTTCTCCTCTCCGCCAAATTATTAAGCAGACATTCCTTTTCGCTGCGCAAGGTACCTGACAGCTCTACATATAAACAGCTGCTGCTCTATCTTAAGCATCTTTGGGATCCTTGTTCCAGGTACGAAGCCATTGCCGCCCCTGCAGCCTTTCCCCGGTCACAAACACAGGCCACTTCAGCAGAAGGCGGCTATCTTCCCACGCTGTACCGAGCCGTGATGTGTCTGCAGCCACGTCACGCCGCGTAAATCAGGTCTCTTGACGGCCCCCATCGCCCACCACCACATAACTAATTTCGGAGGTCGTGTATAAAAAATGCAGCATCATCTGAAAGGAAAAGGGACCCCATGGCCAATTCCACTGCCTGGTAGAAGAGTGTTTCAGAAATAGTGTGATATTGGGCTAAATTTGTACCCTAATCCCACTCAGCAGCCTGAGCCCCTCCAGGTAGACGAAGACTATCACTCCGACATAGTGTGGTGTGAAGAACCCACCCCCCCCACCCCCATTTACGGGCTGCGACTCTGACGCACCTGCCGTCTGCCTGCTCTGCTGAAGCATGTGACATAGAAACGGCTCAATTAGCATCTACATAATCACCTGCTGGTTGGAGGAAGGATTCGTACGGTCAGAATGCAGGGACATCCAAGGAGAGTTACGGAAAGTGCTGGAATGATGTGTGGCTCACAGGAAATCGAACGTCTTTCTTGCAAATGCCATATTCCCTCCATTTTTTAAGTGATGAACCCAAACCCCAAAACCTGAAGCAGGATTCGCCCTAATTTGGTGCGTTCTGACTTATTTGAATCAGCAGGTGAGGTCTGTGGTCAGAAAGTTTGAATGCCATGGCTAGCAGAATAGTTGCATCCCCGTTTGGCCCTTGAACAAGGTCCTTAACCTCCCAAAATGCTCCAGGGGACGATGGATGAGTGGCTGACCCTGTACTCCAGCCCAAGCTTCCCTCTCATCTCTGTATTTGCGTGTGTGTGTGTGTATGTGTGTGTGTGTGTGTGTACATCTCAGAGGAGAGTAATATATGTGAGGAATTGCTCTGTACCTGTATTTCTTCAAGTGGCAAATGAAGGTTCATCCTTATTCGTTCGTGTCACATGGAGTCTCTCTGCGATGGCATGTCACTGGGGCTGTAACTCAGGTGCCGGGAATAAATAGACGGAATGATGGCCCCCACCACGCTGGAGTCGCGTGATTTGCTGCCACTCCCCAACGAGGTCATTTCCTTAACATGAGACAGGTACCATATGTGCTAATTTGATACCTCAAAATTGCATATCTCAGCCCAAAAAAAAAAAAGTATTACGTGGAGCCGTCTGGAAATGTCATTTGAAGAAATCAAGGATCTAATTTGGTGTATAATTCCAATGAAGACGGAGAGTGACTCATTTGCCTTTCTTTATAACGGAGTGGTGCCTCGGTTTAACACAGCCAAAATGAGAGTCACATGTGCTGTTAAAAACCCTCCCCCGTATGAAAAGGGGGCCTTTAAACACTTTGATTTTTTCTCTTTTGAGACAAAGATAAGTAAATACAGGAGAGATAATGAAAGTAGGTGAAATGAGTGTCGCCTCACAGCGCTGTTCAATCTCTGGGACAATTGCAGCATTTTTGGTGAAATTGCTAGCAGGGTCTATCACACCCCCACCCCCCACCAGATCCCCCAGCCCAGAGATGGGGTCCTCTATGTCCAATGCGGACCCCCCACCCAGAGGGTCCCTAGCAAGGCAAATTAGACCGGGTGGGGAGCCTTTTGTTTCGTTGCTGTCTGGGAGGTGAAAAAAAAAATCCAAATTATTTCTCGAGCCAGGGCAATTTGACATGCTGTGATAACTCGCCCATGAGAAACTTCTTTGGCGGCATTGAAAGAGAAGATTTACCACCTTAAAAAACTCTTTTCCTTTTTAAAGACCTTCTCTGCTTACAAAAGGCCCACAAACTCATTAAGCTCGTTAATTACGCCTCTTTCTTTTCGCTCCCTGTCTCTCATCTCTGGCAAAACAGAACGCCTGTGAGACGGCCCCCCATTCACAGCTGTTAGGGCTTGCGTCAAAACTCTCTCCCCTTTTCTTCTTTTACAAAACCCTCTTCCCGGCCTCTTATCTGCCTTTTATTTTCCCCCTCGAAATCGCGTCCGTCGTTTACCATTTCGCTCAAACCTCCCGTTTCTCGCCATTTCCCTCAAATCTCTCCATCTTTCACAATCTCCCTCAAACTTGTCTTTAAACATTTCGGCAAGCTTTCTCTGCCTTTCACCATTTCCCTCAAACCTGCTTTTCACTCTGTACGCCCAGCCTCCATCAGTCCCACGTGTAGAATCCCTCCATCACTCGTTAGCGCCCTCTAATCACCCCGCATTTTCCCCCGTTCCTTCAATATCTGTCAGTCTAAAGCCATTTCCTTCTAGGGCTCTCCTGTGTTCTCTCTCTCTCTCTCTCTCTCTTGCTCATTCGCTCACAAGCGGATGCTGCCTTTCACTTCGTGTTTGCCGGCTCGCCACAGTCGGAGGCCCGTGGAACTCCCCGAGAAACATGACAGGTACAGATACGTGACACTGAGAGAGTCCCGCGCCGATCGGGGACACGGGGACAGGCTACCGGCTACGTGTCACTCAGCTGCATGTGGACAGTCAACAGGAAGTCATTCTAACATACAAGTAGTCAATGCCCAGTCTCCCACCCCCACCTCACTGTCCTGTTATATCCATGGGCTTTTTTCTTTAACAAAGACATACATACTGGGAATTAGGAATATTAAAATTCATTCCAATCCTTTGTTGTTCTTCACAGATGCACAGTAAACTCAGCTGAAAGCGAACACAGCTAACCCTCAATACAATGCCAATGTGTTCAGATAGTATTTTTAACACAAAACTGCTCTTTCGTTTAATACATTGTATTGCAAATCAAAATGAATATGAATGAGAATGAGATATTTAAATCAGACAGATATTATGGTCACTCAGTGTAAAGTGTTTTACATCTCCAGGGTTGAACTCTAGTCCAGTGTTTACCTGTGTGGTTCTACCAGGTTTTCCTAGAAATATGGGTTTCTGGTCACAGAGGAGCTGCCCGCTGTAAAACAATACAGTATTGAATGTGCTAGAGGCTGTATATAACCTGGCATGTTCTAATCTCCTGTCTACGTCTATGCTCAGTATATTAAACCTCAGGAGGTTTGACTTTCACAGGTCCCATTTATGCCATCTAAGTGCAGGAGTGCACCGAACACCATTGGCCAGCGTGACACACCAATCACCAGCCCGTCTCCGCCCAGCACAGCTCTCCTTAGGATCTGCATGAGCACTTCTCTTTATATACCCCCACCTCTGAGTACCAATCCCATCAACACTCAAGCTTCCACTTTGCAATATTAAATACCAGCTGGAGTGTACAGCTCCTGATAACCGACGCCATTTTTTGGAGGTTCCCATTAAACCACAGGTCAGACAACTAACGAGCACTGCTAACAAGTCTTGCTAATTATCGGAGGCCACACAAAGCAAACGAGCGAATGACTTTCGGACCGGTGAAAAGGATCCACATCTCATACACGCGGAAGGTAAATATCCTTACCTAGGCCTGTACCAGCAATTCTCAGCCACCCCACCCCCTGGCCACCCACCGACCTGTCCCCCCACAGTGGGCATCAACACAGGTCAGGCTGCACGAGATCAACAGGATGTCAGCCCTTCTGGAAAATTTGCCCCTCGCCTCAGTTCTCTGCCTTCCTCCCACATTCAAGGGGAAGCTTGTTATTGAGCTCAGTGTCGACAAACGGCATTGATTCAGGCTGTGACTCAATCCATACCCCACACCCTGACACCCCCAGTTGCCTCAGTAATACTAATCTCGGTCGACCCACTGCCCCATTGATTTTATGGATTTCCCCCAAAGTTGTGATAATGATATGTCATTGTTAAATTTGGTAGAACAAACTGCTTTGCCAATCTATCAATGCGTGTGCTACATTGTCTCTTTTACTGTCTCCGACCATGGTTGTGGTGGGTGACTAGCAGGGCTCACCCCAGGTGGACCCAACACAAGTGGGTCTTGACAGGGGCAAGAGGGTGGGGGCAGGAGGGTTTGTGAATGGGAAAAAGGAAGGACAGAAGGCAGGATGGCAAATCCAAAAAACACTGACGTAAAGCTGGTATTGGATCACTGGGCATGGGAGTATTTCTCTGTTGTGGTTACTTGGGTGGGGGGGGATTGGCCAAGCGTTCAGTGAGACCTAACCTAAGATGACAGTGTGGCCTAGTGAACATGAGAAGTTAAGAGCACCCACCCAGAGTGAATCGGTTACACCTGTTAGCTGGGCTGACACTGGTGAGAGGACTAACCATCCAGAAAGTTACTTAACCAAGTAATCTACCCCTGTTTTTTAGCCAGAGCAGCCTGGTATGATCACTGCAATTGAGGCACAGATCTTGACACTGGTACCCTGACTTGTCCAGCAAGTGAAGATAAACGCTTAGGTTCCTCTCACTGGCGGAGGCAAAAATGAATAGCTGCAGAAAGCGTTTCCATCTTCTAACCACTAATCTTTTTAAAAATAAAATTATTATGTAGATAAATCAGTAAGATTTCTGCACAGGGAAACACGAATCCATCCCACGTTCTCAAATTAGAAGAAATCTGAAATATTCAGCAGATGCGGCCTAACCTCAAAAATATTTTTGCAACATTTTTGTCCAGGCAGGACCCACTTGGCCTACTATCCTGAAGTCCTGCGCCATTATAAGACCACAGAGAAATTTCTAGAAACACAAGGACACGATGATTTTATCAGGTCATAAAGTTAAGTTCTCACAGTATCTTCAGAGGGAGTTTTACAGGTCAGCCTCTAGCTCCTTAATGCTCTTTCCATTTATTAATACTCCTCCCCCGCCCATCTTGACCATTTCTTGGCGATTTCCTGCCTGTGCGATATCGCATCTGTAAAAGGCACAAACCGAACAGCCAACAGTGACTCTGTAAGGATCTGACTTGCACAAAGCACCTCATATATTGTTTATGAAAAAAGCAGCTGCCCCCACACGGGGCCCCCAGAATGTTAGTTTGTTTTATTTACTTATTTTTAGACCCATGCACTAGTTAAGGCAGAGACGCGCCTGTCTGCACGCATCGAACAGATGAAGACAGAGAGCGTCCTCGTGTGTCAGTCCTCATAAGGGAAGTCAACACACTTCTGTTCAGGTTAAACATTCCCGTATGACGTTCTCAATTGAGTCAACAGAATATTATAATAAAGGACAGCTGGGGGTGGGTGGGGGGTGTATATTCTGAAAATGCAGATAGAGGTACAGCACTAACGATGAAACAAAGAAAAGAATATAAGACTGTGTCATCGCTCTGTCAGTATGCTCTCACTCTGGGGAAACTTTCTTTTGTGGCGCCTGAAAAAGCGAAAAAAAATTACAAGCCGTAATTGGCATCCTGATCAAAGGCGACAATGACAACGGAACAATAAAATCTTTAATTTAACAGAATTCATTATCAGCTAACACGGCGATGCAGGTGAAACATTAGAATATATAGCAGTGTCGGGGGGTGGGATGGGGGGGTGGGCAGTTGAATGATTTACTGGTGAATAGTTCTGTTGACTGCCTTTCCATGGAGGCGTGCGGAGTGCGTGTGCGGAGCAGTCTGAGTGGGGGGGGGGGGCCCGGAGCACACCTGATCACAGTTCATCCAAATCACGACCTTGACAGGTAAACACAGCATTGATCTCAGCCTATGAATATGTATAGATGCCCCCCCTCCCGCCCCGCTCTCACAAGCAAGCGCTCGGGTGTCAGGGAGAATTTGGGGTACTCGTTCCCTGACACGAGGCGTTTGAGGAAGCCTTCCGCGTCGGCCCATGATGGAGGGTAACTTTGAACCCATTTGTCAGCTTTGGTTTTAAAAGATGTACAATTTAGGTCCTCGGGGGGAAAGAGGCAGCTTCTGATTTACTTTTATCAGGTACGCAGATTTTGGGTTTCAGGTCTCTTGTTTGCCCAAACCGGTTTGGGCCAGATGGGGCTGGGGCGTGAGTCTGGGCCAGGCCATGTGGGGACCGCTTGTGGTGTGTTTTATCAGAACATCTGAGTGACCTGATAGTCAGCCTGTATCTACACCCAGTACCAGACACATGTGCCGTCAAAAAGGAAACTTCCAGAACAGACAACCACGGGAGATACAGCATGCATACGGAGTCAATGTCTAAAGCTCATCTCGTTACCAAAGTCAAGACAGCATTCATGGGCTAAGCAGGGGGTCCAGTCCGCCCTGCTGAATTCCCAGCCCTCACAGACCTGCTGACAAAGACACAACTGAATATCATTTAGGCTGATTGCAACTGTAACCTGAGACTGCCGACCATCAGAAGATGAGGAGCGCAGCCCTTAAAAGAACTTGACCTCCAGCGGGCTCGCAGTGACAGGACACGATCGGCCACCATCACTAGGATCCCGACTGCCCTCGCCCACCCCTCCGCGGCGTACACCCAGCAACACACACCTCTTTTACAGTGTTGACTCCTGATATCCAGTCAAGGGGCGGACACAACTGGAATTGGATCTGCTCCACTGGGGAAGCCCAAACATCTCTCTGATGCCAAAAAAAGGACAATCGAAGCACATGATTAGCCATTCTAGTTCATAATTGACTGAAGCGCCTTTAAACATCATTTGATTGTTAAAAGCATGCATGCTATGTCCATCCACAACAATGTTCGAGATCAGGAGCAACGCTACAATTTTTTTTAAGGTGGGGGGCATAAGAGTGGCCCTAATTCATAGAGATGGGCCAACCTTATCTTTGGCCAATGATATGTTTTAAGTCAGTGAGTGACAGGGGAGCACTCCGGGGGCCAAGCAGCTTTCAGATGGGGCCAGTGCTCCTATGGCCCCACCCCTGTATATGCCCTAATTGAAATTCCATTTTGGAACATTCCACAGCATCCGCTGGAGGCTGAGCACACATGGTCTGGCCCAGGAGGTGAGTATCAGACTGGGGGAGAAGGGGGGTGGAGGACCAAGGGCAGACTAGCCCACCTCTCTGTTTCACAACTTGAGCACCAAAAGGCCCTCACCAGAAAGGGTCAGCACATCAGAGCTAGGGGCCAATGATCGTTTCAGCTGACGGCTGGGGCTCGGCCCGTAAAACTTGCGTGCAACCCATTTGGAGCAGACGAATGAAGCTGCCTGGGGAGAAGCTTCCGGTCCCAGCACTTCCATATAAAGACATGAGCAGATTGGAGAGGGAAACTCCACTCATCAAACTCTGGCAGGCATGAGCGCACCAAGAATCATTCCAAACCTGCTCCCAGAGGAATGTGGGGCGACAGGAAGTCTCCGTGGACGGGCAGGACACGCTGCAGCAGAGTCGCGATTGAGATCACGCTCCCACGCACACGCACGCAGACGAAGCTGTTCAGCTGACTCTGCAGCTTCTCCCCCCCCCCGACACGGCGTCCACCGAGCCAAGGAGACAGTAGCTCATTATCTGGCACGATCCCGGGAAAGCTGCGGGACGCCCGTCGGCTAGGAACGCCCCCGGGTATGGCGGATGGATCGGTCACGCGTTCGAGGGAAGAACACGACCGTGGTGCATCGTCCCTGAGACCCACCCCAGAAGTTTGCAACTCGGGATGAGCCAAGACCCCGGTGTCACGGTGCTCACATCTCTTTCATTTCTGCAGGGATTTTTACTAATGAACAGTTTCTGCCCGCTAGATCACCCAAGAGTGTATACAGGGGTGGAGCTACCATGTGCTGTTTACAAAGCTCAAAGCTGATTGGCACTCAGGGTGCTCTCTCCCCTGTCACTAACCGATTCAAATCGTATCATTGGCTAATGACAGAGACAGATCATTGGCCCCTCTCTACGAATTATGGCCCCTGGTATGCTCTCCACCTTAAAAAATCCTAGAATCAACCTGAAAACTCTCCCATTGGGGGCAAGGTGCAAAGAAAGCATGGACAGAGATAGGGGAGCTGTTGGGGTAGGGATCGTAAGCCTCCCCGCTGCAGCCCGCGAGACAAACCGTGGCGAGTCCTGAACATGGGGAGGATAAGAGGATTGTGGGAAAGATAAATCATCGTGCCGCTCACCTCCGGGTCACGGGTGACGCCAGGGGCCACCGGCAATCTCGATTTGAAGCAGTGTGCTTGCCCCCACAGGGCTCTCGTCTCTGGCCCCACTATAAATCAGCGTACACCCCACTCACCTTGTACCACGCCAACGCCCGCCACCCCTCCGTCATGCAGGTGACACTCAGATATAGTAGATAGTGACAGTTTATTTTTAACAGTATTTCCTAACAACAAACACACCTACATATCATCCCTGGGAGGGCATTAAGTGCCATGATCCCAATACGAGGCACAAAAGCTGCCCCCACGCAGGTCATGAGTGAAGGAATTAGCCTCTGCTGTGGCACGATGCCAGCTACGTGATGTCAAGTTGCCCTCCTGCCACAGTGGCATCAGGGAACGATATTTGTACAGGTATGCTAATGTGCCAATAGGCCCGGTTGTTTTTAGTTGGCCTCAGCCCTTGCCGACATTTCAAAATTCACTGAATGCATTGAATGTGTCACTCTATGCAGATAAATAAGACAGGGATATATCTCAGAGTACCCGGAAAGAAATGGGAAGACTTTCCTTTAAAAGATATTTTGTCATTCTGTGACTCTGTACTGCCTAAGTGGCTGCAAGATTCTTGTAGAATATAACTCATCAAAGCCCAAAAATGCTGATAATTAAACTATAATATGTAAATTTTGGGATAGAAATGTTCAGTTAAAAAATTAAAATAGCTTTGTTTCAGGCTGTATTTTCAGGCCAATAGACGGTGTGATGTAATTTCTAGTTCTAAAAGTTCTAAATTAAATAAGGAAAACTTGTTTCCAGAGGGAAAAATAAAAATGCTCCTCCCAAGTGAGTGGGTTTGTGCACTATTTTGTGTGTTACACAAATTAATAAATTACAAGAGAACTAAAGTGTGAGATGTTTTAATGCCATTTTGGAAGTTTTGCACTTTGAGTTTTAAAGAGGACATCCAGTTAAGGACAGAACCCAGTTTTGGTTTCAGACCAGTCAGGTCGCCGAACAGCCGAACCCCAAACCTGGATCTAGGGCCGTGGAGGGGCATGGATACCCTGGCATTATCAGGGGGCCCCGCACTTGACAAGGGCCCTTGAATACGTAAAATTGTATGTAACATTGAGTGGGAGGGCCCATGGTGAGATTTTGTCGGGGCCCTGAATGTCTAGCTACGCCCCTGCCTGGATTTGCAGTCAGAAACATGACAGAGTCACCAAAAGCCTTACAGGTCCTTCTAACCACCAAGACAATTTTCTGAATTATAGCCATGTGCTATCAAAACAACTAATTACCAAATCGCCTTCAACAGAGTGATGTTCGTTAATTTCACAGAAAAATTAAAACAAAAAAACACATTATTTGGAGACCCCAAAAACTACTTTGAATTAATTACAGGCAGTTTTCCACATTTGAATAAAATTTCAATTCGTGCAACGCATTTAGACAAATGTGCCATTTTCCCCAATTGTATTATTTCAGGAAATTGCAGCCAAGTTCACGCATGATGCGGTCCCTTGCCAGCCGGACCAGAACCGGTGAGACGAGCCACCTCCCGATAATTACAGTTACAGGAAGCGAAGGACATATCGTCTAATCACTGAAGATATGACAAAACAGCAGACCGGTGGACGGCAAGAAGTTCTCGAGACACCAAACAAATGGCAACTCTTATGGAAATGGAAACATTATAGATAATAGTAATTATAAACTCCGCTTACACATGCCATAGAAATGTATACCTTTGCAAAATGCCATTTGTCAAGTTACATGTTACTGCATCCATCCATCCATCCTCTGCTTATCCAGTAGAGGGTCACAGTGACTGGCATTCTATCCAAGAATGCATAGGGCACATGGCAGAGGACATCCTGGATAGGATGACAGGTCGCTGCAGGTCATTTTAATTATTTTGCAGACTACACCACCCATACTTTCGAGCTCCCATTTAGCAGCACAGGGTAGGAAATGTGTTATATCTACTTACAGAGAAAGCTACATTGTCGACTCCTATTTCTCTGACCAGGTCAAAGCCACAGTGCCCCAGCCAGGGACTAGCACTTGGTACCACGGTGTGAGAACCCCTGGGCCCAACTAAAAGATGACGTGTCCCAGACCGTGGCTTCCAGTTGATCCATTAAGCACAGGATGAAGCACACCGAGCGCTCAGGGGTCTCACATGGGCCTCAGGTGATGGGCGGCTGCCATGGTGACGATTCTGTGGCGGTCACCAGGCTGCTAGGCCGTGAACAGGTGCTGCAAGAGAGAGCACGTCTGTGCGTGGGTGTATGGCCACGCGGGCCCGCACTCATGCAGGAGAAGGAAACCTCTCCATTCCGAAAACGAATACCCTATTAAGGTCTGAAAAGCTGTCATCCGGCATTCTGGAAAGGACCCGCATCAGCCGCTCAGGCTAGATGCTAACCGTCTGTCTGCAGGAGGGAAAAAAGACAGGAATTAGAAAAGGAAAAAAAACTCACTGCCATGTCCCGGTAAGTTAAGGAGAGCGGGGCTGAGGAGAGGGGCGACGGAGGAAGGCAAATTCTACCTCTATTAACCTGATGCGATTACAATGGCCTGATGGGATGCCTTATTTCATGGAATATTAAGTCCAAATTCAGCTTCTGGTGGGCGAGGGAAGGGAAGTGGACAATGATTCAAGCCTGTGGAGCACAGGCCGGCCTTCCAAAGGGCCCCCTGTGTGCTTCTGTTCACTACCGGCACCACCCCCCACTATATACCGCTAACGGAAAACGGCTTTGTGTTTGCATCTGTACTGCCTCAAAGCTGGAGTGAAAAGCGTGGAGGAGGGGCTGCTCCTAAAACGAGTGGCTTGGACTAAACGCTTGTTTAAATGGGTGGTATTTTTCATTTCAAGGTTAATAGCAGCGACTGGCCGAAATCATAAGGATACTACTGGCTAGTAAGTATGAAAATTTGACACAATATTTGATGACAAAATAAAGTAAGCCAGCAAAGATTTGCGGCAGCTGGTAGCAATGATAAGGATTTTTGCCAGCAAAATGATGAAATGATTGTTTAAGCCCCAGCTTTATTTACAAACTATGCACAAAGGATGATGCATCCGTTGGCCATTAGCATTCTTGTGCTCACAGGCAGCCTGTTGTGTTTTCTGAGCTAACTGTGCTCACTGAACATGCCAATTGATTTTCTACTCATAAAGTCACTTTTATTGGACATTGATCACGACGAGCGGAGGAGGCCATGCCTCATTCTTCACTGCACTTCACTCAACGACCAAACTCATCCATAGCGGCAGATTTCATGGCTGACGACTCTTTGATTTGCTCCTGTGACGTGCGGAGCATCGCCCTCCTGTTCCTCACCAAACACTTACCACATCACTTCGGAATTATTCCCACGGTCAGACGCATCCGGAAGTCACTGCGGCGAGGAACAGGAACAGCCACACGACTCCTAATTAAAAACGACTGTTCCTTTAAACCCGGCTCGGCTAATTTCAGCCACTTCGCTAATTTTGTTATGTTCCTTTTGTCCTAAATTAGGTCTGTTTTGCATAATTTAAATTTCTGACTGCAAGACATCTAGTGAAAACATTATTTGGGTAGCTCCAATCAATTTAGACAACAAAACAGCCAGGAGTTGCTTAATGAAGTACATAATTAATGTCTTTATTGCACTCATTGCTAACTATTATTAGGGCCTGTTGGATATCTACACCAAAACAATAATGCCTAGCAGGGCCTTGGCAGAGTCTATGGACAAACTCTCCTGTGTCTGCCGGCAGTTTTGTGGGCTTTTAGTTGCAGTGGTTGTGTTCACATGTTGAGCAGTCACTAGGCCCTGACCCCCACAGCCTATGTTTGGTGACCTGTTCATTATCAAATGGCAGGAGCCAGTTTAGAAGCATGGAGACCAGGTGCATTTTATTAATCTGAAGAATATGGGTGGACTAAAGATTGAGATGTATGGATGGAATAAAAGAGTTTCATTGCACAAGTATAAGAACAGGGACACTGAAATTCTTTAGTTTTCTCACATACCATCTTGCTCTCCTTTGAGACATACATACATGCACGTGAGAACGTAGCTTGGGGTATCAGAGCAGAGTCAGTAATATAACTGGCACCCCTAAAGCATTTTTCAGGGGGTAAAGGGCTTGTTCAAGAGCATAAAGGTAATGTGACTGTCCTGTTGAGCATGAGATTTGACCCATGACTTTCCCATCGCAGACACAGAAGCCAAACCTGCTGAGCCAAATAACACGTTAACCAAGAGTGTGACATGTGACATGGAGCTAGTGATGTGCTAGGGGTAACACACATACACACACACACACACACACACACACACACACACACACCAAATCCAGGCCCTTGAGTTCAAGCTGGCTGGATGGCCTTGTCGTGTAAATATTTTTTCATTTCGAAGTTTTGATTCTTGTTCCTTTTTTTAAAATCGTATTGCTTACTTTTGTTTCATACATTAATATTGCATGAGTACGATCATCTGAATTCCATAAAAACTAAACAAACATTGTTTTTTTATTTTCACTATATTTCTAAGTTTTATATCT
>JAAGVU020000008.1:16478504-16497624 GCA_011763525.2 Mormyrus iriodes
GACAGAGCCATGTCTGCCCATCATCACCAAGACAGAGCCATGTCTGCCCATCATCACCAAGACAGAGCCATGTCTGCTCATCATCACCAAGACAGAGCCATGTCTGCCCATCATCACCAAGAGAGAGCCATGTCTGCCCATCATCACCAAGACAGAGCCATGTCTGCCCATCATCACCAAGACAGAGCCATGTCTGCTCATCATCACCAAGACAGAGCCATGTCTGTCCATCATCACCAAGACAGAGCCATGTCTGCCCATCATCACCAAGACAGAGCCATGTCTGCCCATCATCACCAAGATAGAGCCATGTCTGCACATCATCAACACAGAATCACATTCACCAATTTACGATACAGAACCCCATCTGCACACTGACAACAAAGAGCACCAACCGCTCTTCATCAACACAGAACCACGTCTGCCTATCGCCAACATGGAACCATGTTCACCCATCATCAATACAGAACCACATCTTCCCATCAAGATTAGAACCACACTGTATACGTTAGCCCCCACAAAACCCAACATATTTATCAGGACTGCAGCACCTGTGTCCCAATCATCAGTCGTAGCGAATCAACCCCAGCCATGCGAATCCGGGGAACTCACATCCCCAAAAGGAGGGTACCAGGGGAACCTCATCCTGCCTCCAGTCGGATCCACAGGATCAGTATCGACATTAATTAAGGCAACAAACGCACTGTTGCAGTGCCTCTAAAAGCCCAAAGAGCTAAGTGAGGGGGGGAACCAGCATACATAACTCTGCCCTGGACATGGCTGATCAAGCACAGCATGCCTTCCAATTAGATGCAAGTGGGTAACTGTGCCAGAGCTCCGGGGGGAGGGGGGTAGGAGTCAGGTTGGCTGCTGGAATGGGGGGCCCTTACACTCTATCTTGATTGTAGTTCATCTCTCAAAAACCCCTGGAAACTTCTGTACCCAGTTAAGGCAGGAGAAGCTCACACACATGCGTAGACAAGCAAGCACATACCCTAACACTTGCATCTGGCTCCCAGAATCAGATGACAATAAGCCCGTAGGCTCACAGGATATAGTAAAGGTAGCACAACTTAAGATTTTTTTTAAGTAAACAGTTTCAGCGCTGAAAGTCGAATCGACGTAGACTAATCGCCGAAAACGTAATTAATAAAAACACAGAAGGCGGCAATGCTTCTTAACAAATGAGAATCTGTTATTTGCAAAACTTAGTGTGTATGCTGACTGCAGACAGCTCGGACACATATTTTTTTACGTGGAACAAAAAGAAAGAGAAACAACAGCAGGTTGCAACTCAGCAGCAACAATCAATGCAACAATAACACCTGTATGCTACAACTTCCATTTCAATGCGAAAGAAAGATTGAAATGTCAGTGTAACACTACAAACTCACGCAAGATCTAGCCTGCAAGCCTGGTCCTTGCTATCGTAAGGCACTTTTCCACTGAAGTTCCTGGGTTGTCTCGACCAAGAACTTTTGTAGCTCCTGGACACTTTTGTGTATTGCTTTTACACGGCATAACAGGAATTGAGATCTTAACTTATGCTAAATAAGCATGGGGGATGCAAAAAGCTCACAAGGTAAACTTCACACATAATTTCATTGGAATCTATAGTGCCAACCAAAAACAATATAGGATAAATAAGTTGTTTTGTTAGTTATTTGTTAGTTACTGGGGGGACCAATCGTGATCAAAATAGGACACGGCCTTTTATTCATATCTTATTTTTATGACCTGCGACAAGTTTATAAATGACTATAAAATGTGGCCAGCAGATCAATCTTTTATTTTCCTCGGATAAAAAAAACTATGTTTTTTTGTGAACTAACTCCTAGGAACTACAATCGCCCAGGCTCACCCACTGTCACTTGATGTATTCTCTGAGGCCTCCATCAGCAACTAGTTGATGTCAAGCTTATGGCGTCACTGCAGAACAGTAAAGTCAGCTGCTGCCCCAAACAGGTCAGTCCGTTTACCGTGAAACCAAACCTAACACCCCACCCGAGCCGCTTGGCTCACATAAACCCTGTAAAAACCATCCGCCCTGACTTCAAACAATCCCCGAGATATTTATGAGACTGATGAGGTATATTGATCTTATTTTAAACCCTTTGTTTTGTTCCAGTTCCTGTGCATGTCAGTCTAGAAGCCGCTGAGGTCACCCAGCAGACGGGCTCACAATCTTCCATGTCGGTGGAAAGTAACTGATTCATGGAGAGGCCTGTGTTCCTCATTTAAGCCTGTTGGGGGGGAGGGGGGAGCAAAAACTTTCCCATGATGCCCTTATGATGGTAGCGAGACACTTTGTTTTATTTAGCTACCTGCTAACTAGTTTTACCACAGGCTGGAACAGGCCGGGCCCCACCAGGGGCCTCTCCATGACCCTGCCCTATCTGATTGGCCCTCAGAGCAGGAACTCGTCCCAGAGACCCTCACAAAATGAGATACTGACAATTAGCCAAATAAGGGACATCTAACTGATCTGGTTCACAAGAACCTGGGACCAGCCCCTTCCCAGGGCCCATGCCTCTATTTATCCGGTTCTCCTCCATCACTTCCGCATGTGGTTCTGAGAAATTAGGTTTGCTTATGGGGGGGGAGGAGATGACAAATGGAACAGAGAGGTGGGACTCAAATCTGTTGAAATTAGATCAACGCCACAGTGATCAATCAAAACCCAGGAGCCCCATCCAGGCAGCCTCTTTGAAACGGACCTTCGAGACGACAGGGGTCTGGTCCACACCTCTGGGAGGGGTGGCAGGAAAGAGACGATGGGGGTGAGGATCAGCCTGAACCCAAACCAAAGGCAGGATGAATCAATAAGCCAAAAACAAATACATCATATCTACGATCTTTGGGATTTGGCATTAACAGTTTTGCAAGTGGGGGAAAAATGACTTCCTCTCGATCTGCTAACTGTAGCTGCGTCACCCCCCTCCAGAGAATGATATCATCCGCAGCCAGCAGATTGTGTAAATAACACGCCGCACTACCTTGAAAGCGCCACTGACCTTGTCTTTTATTAGGGGACCTTGGCACAGACCACTATCATCTCCACCACGTGCTTATTACTAAAACAGAGCTCACAGGAGCAGCCAACGCCTCGCTCTCCATCTTAAAGAGACAGCGCAGAATATCAACACACACCCCCACACCCCCCAAAAATGACATCCATCAGAGCACAACGGTGTCACTCTGATTCATGCCAGCAGATGCTATAAGCTCAGGGTTCCAGATTTTGGGAGTCACTGAGTAACATGGGGGGGGCAGCCTGATAACATACAGGGGCTGCGATGGGTGGCAAGAGAGGAGCAGACTGCGAAGAGGGGAGAGGGGAGGAAGAGGAGGCAAGGCAGTGGAAGCCAGGTGGGGGGAGGGCTTGGTGAGGAACTGCTAAATTAAAACCCTGCCCTTTAAATCTAAGGTAACCCGAGGAATTTCCCATTTCTTGACCTTTCAGATAAATTTCCATCAATCTCATTTTACGCATGATTATGGATTTAATGAGCGATGGGCCGCATTACCTCACAGGCTAATTCCGTCTCTCCTGCTGCCTGGCTGCTCGCTGCTCGTCTTAGTGCTGGAGATGAGGCCCCCTTCGGGACACATGCCGTCTCGCACGCAAAAGAAAATCTGAAAGTTAATTACCGGCATGAGGCAGGCGAATCAGAATCAGCCCGCTTTCCGGAAATATCTGATCTATTTACGGCGAGTCTCTGTCGCTATATTTCCCTCGCCATTCTGACCCGTGATCCGTGCCTTTTGTTCTCACATACTTCTCCTCTCCCCTCATATCGCCGATCTCGGGATGACACCTTCCTCCTCCTTGCAGGGGAGTGTATGGGAGTCACCTCCTCAAACCGCCCCCCAATTTTCTTTGAAAGTCTCTTGACAGGCGAGTTGCCCACGCTAATTACTTTGCAAAAATACTCATCAGCGAACTGCAGCTTAACTCTCTCGCCTACAAAACGTCCATCCACTCATTTTTTGGATGGGTGCTGCCGCATAACGGCCTCGGAATAACACACCGCAGCTGGCAGAACCTGCCGGACGACACGGTGAAGATCAAACACCCCAGATTTCAGAGTGACGGACGGACAGAGAACACATGATCCTCCTAGGCTCTGAAATAGACGAACGGGGAAGGGAGACCACTGAGGTTATTACTGGTGAAGTTAGTGACTGAACTGCTTAAAATCAGAAAATGCGAGGGAGCAGGAATATGTAAAAACAGCGTGGGGGGGGGGTTCAACCTGAGAACGAGGCGTGGCATCAGCTCAGCAGCGATGGATTAGAGCAAGTGCCGCCACCATCGGGTCCAACGACAGCTGCAAAGAAAGGTGCCTTTGACAGGGTTACCAGACAAAGAGCCCTTTAATCACTGCTTGAGGGAGTCATGCGAAGCCAGGCTGTGAATATGTACTGATGTGATTTAACTTATAAAGGAGGGGTGTCACCTTAGGGCCACTTCCTCTTATTTGACTTCCTGTCCCAGACTGCCCATATTCCAGAGGCACCACTAGGCTGTTTTAGTAAAGGCTAAGCCCCCTCTTTTCTTAAATCTCTAATGACACTATGGCCACTTTCTGTCCCTAACTGGCCACTTCCATTGCCAAGAAGAGAGGCAGGAAAACCAAAGGTAGTGATAGACACAGAGAAAATACACATACACTTACTACGCTCCTGCAAAGAGCCGTAACACCTCCTACAATAGCTCACGCAGGAGGGCACCGGTGGACAGGCTTGTGATACGTAGACCTTACCTGGCTGGAGAAACCCTATGCTAAATGACAGGTGGGGGGGGTCCAAGCTAAAGAATGCCATCGAGCTGAATGCGGGTGGAGGGGAACAGCAGAGGATCAGGGAGGGCAATTAAGAAAGCCACAGATGGACGGAACATCCAGGCTGCATAATTAAATTCTGGGGAGGACACATGACCTTTGACCCAATGCCCCCAGCCGCTCATGTGCTCAGAGGAGCCCTCCACGGGACAGGTTTATTACTGCCAGCCGGTCATATTAAAACAGTGTCATTTTTATAGGCTGTACAGCCTGATTCCATGCGAGATGGGACTCTGGGGTGGAGGGGGGGTGGGACAGCCACAAGTCTCTGCAGCAATCTCACATTTTCTCAGAAGTCCGTGCTCAAACACAGTGATATTACTCCAAGAATGCGAGCTGGATTTTTAATCGAGAGCTACGTTTTGCCTCATGGTGAGAAAGAATAAGAGTTAGCTGATTTATACATTGCATATATATATGCCATCTTTCCTCACAAGTGAAAGCAGTCAGCTTTTGCTTTCCTGAATATGGGGTAACGAATAAATGGACTCAAAATTAGCACTGCTAGTTTGACATCTTGGACCAAAACTCTCTGCTAGTCACCTGACTGCATGTTACCACACGTGGGACACTTGTGAACTAAGGCTCACAAGAGACCTAGTAGCCTTGGGCGCGCGGGCGGGCGGGCAGGCAGGGGGGGCAACCTAGAGACTGGATCCTCTTTAGGGAGGAAGGACTCTCAAATCAGACATTTCCACAATTGTCACGGGGACTCTAGGGTGTAGCAGTGAGCGAGCGATGATTGGGGAGAGGATGGTAATGGGGGGAGGGGGGACAAGTAATGGAAATTGGTTTTAAATCACTACCCAAGTCCCCTTCAAACAAAGAGCAGTTCCGCTGATGAATCCCGGCAGTGCATTCCAGAGGGATCCCAGAGTCAGAGGAAATTCCCCATCCCTGCCGCTGAAGAGCAGTCATGGGGTGGGGGGACAACTTCTGGCCATTTCTTGGTTATTTAACACCCAATCTAACTTCAAAGCCGGCGATGGCAGAATGGTCTTGTCAGATCAAAAGTAGCAGCTTTCTCCTCCCACCACCAGCTGCACAATTAGCCGCTCCGGCCGGACAGGGACGGCGGTGCGCACGCCCCACCCCACCCCGTGCTGTAAACCACCATCTTGACTGGTAGGTCACCACCCAACAAGGGACCATTATCACTGGGCTGAGAGGTGTGTTGTTAAAAAAAAAATCTAAAAATTTTATTCTAATGAATTTTTTTGCATGAGGCCTTGAGCTTCTGTCACATCACGGTGTTCTGTATGTTTTCGTGAAATAAATTTGGGCCAAAAGATGTTGGGATCCACCGCCATAAACAAATGAGAATGCAATGAACGAGAGCAAAGACTAACTCCATTTAAAAATGGGAAGATGGCATAATCGACCTGTCAAGCTGTCGACCAGTCCCAGTGACAAACTCATTCCAGTAACTGGCAACCACAAAGTCCTTATCAGGAAGATCTTTATTTATCCATGTATATTAACCGTACAAGGGGTTTCTCTTGGTGGGTGCATCCAGCTCTAACATGCAAGGCATTCAAAGAGCAAATTCCTAAAACCCATTCATGGATATACTTATGAATATAAGTATAATTTCTGTAGATTTAGTACGTTTTGGAAATTTAATGAATTCAATCAAATTAATGGATTTAATGAATGTTCTTTACTGGATTACATGAGGACTGAGTGAGTTGTGCTTCCTGATACCGGTAAATCTTTATCTTAAAAACAACGAAAAATGGACAGTGAGTTTTGGAAATTAGCTTTCCAGTTTTAAAATAATTGACAAGTATGTACGCTGAAACTTTATTCATACTTTTAACACTACACTGTCTACCTCTGGTCGGAAGCCGCATGGGACGGAATAAAATAAAACTACGCAAAATCTAGGTGTGTATCCTGAAGACCCTCGAAAGTTTATAGAGAGTCTGTCCCAATGAACGATGCAGTGGAAAACTGCAGACCGAGGCTCTACCTGATTCGAGAAGCTGCAGCTCGAGTGAGATCGCCAAGACGGGACCGGGGATCGTTGGCAAACACAACCACGAGACATATTTCACTCGCACGAGGCGGGAGGTGGTCGGAGGGGCCTGCTAATTCACAGCACATGGGAGAGAGCAGACCTTAAAATGGTGAGTAGCACAGGGAGGAATTCAAAAAAAAGAGAAAGAAAAAGAAAAAGAGCACTAAGGGGGTGGAGTACGAGTCCCGGTCCGGCAATAAGCCATGGCCTCACTTCTGCACTGGACTCTCAGTAACCTCGCCCGTTTCAAGCCAATCCAAGACAGAATGGAACTAATGTGCTGTTTATTTCTCCCTGAAGATCATGTCCGGGGCCTTCTGAGCACGCAACCTGTCTTTATCTCCTGCATGGGGGCCACGGCACAGGTGGTGGGAGAGAGAGAGACATGGGGAGGAGGAGTGGGGGGGGCAGGGTGAGGAAGGGGGCTTTGGCTTTCCTGTGAAGCCCTACACAGCCTCTCCTTTCTGGTCCCAGCTTTTCTACAGAACTCCTTAAACCGGCTCCATTGGAGTCAAACACATCCGCGTTTTGCTGTGAGACAGAGAAATCACTCATTTGCATTAAATGCTCAAGCTGACCAGTCTTATCTTTATTTCTCATTCAGTTAGACGGTAACTCCGCTGTCTGGGTGATGATGTCATTACAAAGAGTTCATCATCACTTACTATTTTTGTTAATTGTTATGCATTTATCATATTTTTTTTTACCATGCAGCAGCTAAAGTTGCATCTCCAATCAGCACTGCTGTCAGGACTGGTTCAAGACATAAGCGTTCTAAGTGGCTGCTTTGAGCCCAGCGGCCACCAGGGGGCCCCACCATCTGATCATTCTTCCAGAGTGGGACAGAAGATAACAAATGAAAACAAGGATACTCAAATGTTGCTTGGGGCACCAAGAAGGGCTGGATCAGCCCTGGTGCCCATGGTCTCTCGTGGATGAATGAAACATAACACAGGCTAGCCTTTCGTGCACTGATAATGGTTCTTGTGTGGCCCTGTAGTAAAGGTGGGTGGGGGATCTTTAATGTGGACACATCAGGGACGTTGTGCTCCTCTGAGAAGATTCCTGCCCATTACGCTGGGTGTTTGAAAAGAACACTGTGGCCAATCATTTGCTCTTTCCCAAAGATTAATAAACAAGATATCAAAAAACAGGTTGGGGGGGATCTATCCTGTGGCCTGGCAGGTGGATTGTGAGTGGCCCAGAAGGGCTGATGGAGGCAGCAGGTATCACAGTGTTCAGGGGTGGTGCCGATAATGAGAGGCGTCAAGGGGTCCGTCGTCGTCACGCCAACTCAGGCCCGCTGATTCGCCGCGGCGATGATGAAACCTAGGCGAAAGGTGTCTCACCTAATCTGGCTTCATTTTCTGGCTGTTTATCCGCGACCGGTGCGTTTAAATGGCCGCACCCCTGACAGGCGGCCACCGCAATTTATTCATAACTGGAAATTTGCAGGAGTGATATTGAATATCCTCGGGTCCAGAAGAAAATGTTCGACATCAAAGGCCGGAGCACTTCAAAACCTAAGACTAAAGACATTGGACATCCAGGCAGCACAAGGACGCTGGCATCACAGGTGGCTTCAGATTCCAGATTTCACTGTGCCCCCAAGTCAAAAAAAAAAAAACACGGATTTTACGAGAAACATACACCAGCTGAACACCCGGCTCATGATACAGCTGTAAAGTGACAGTGGCCTACCAAGATACTTTTTTTTCTACCTTGACAGGTCATTTATTTACTTTTTAGAATCCAAATCTTTATCGGCACCAGACAAAGACCGGTGGAAATTTGTGTTGGCACAGCTTGCTACAGTAGGAGACACTGTGACAACAGACAAGTAACAAGTAGACATAAACAGTCTGATATTAGACACACAACAGGGAGGAGAAAATGCAAAGTTTTCCTCTCATTGACTTCATTGAAAACACGCTCTGTCCAAAAACTACAAGTATCTGCTTTGTCGGATGACCTAGCAAGGAGCTGTTCAGCTGCACCGCTCAGGTTAGCGTCTCCAAAGGGTGAATTCACTGAACAGACACAGCCTGGTGGAGAAGAGACGCTGGGGCCACAGAGGGCATCTAAATAGTGATGACTTCACTGGCTTGAACTGGACAGGGAGTCATTTTCTCAATCAAAGAATATCCTTAAGAAAAAGCAACAGCAGTATGACCAATCGTCATTTTCAGTTTGACCACACGAAAAAAAAGAAAAAAAAAATCAAGCTTGGGATGACCTCCGATCATTCACTGCCATCTAGACCTTCAAAATAAAAACAGTCAACCACACTTACTCACTGATGGATCCTTTAACTATTAATGTTTTCAAAACAGACTTCGGTAACTATGACATCTGAACTGGCATGACACAATACAGTATTACAGGTAGAGAAATGATTCCAGCTGCAGAATCACCAGGTCAAAGATTACAAAGGAGTGCTTCTGAGGGATGAAGAGAAACATTGTGCGTTATTAAAATTAATACACCCAGCCTGCTAACAAGGATTTCTCACATTTGAAGCCCATCTATCACCTTCACTGTCAGCAACAGCAACCTGCTGAAACAAAAAAACAGATTTAATGTGCAAAATGAATTTGGAAGAAATGTACAAGTAGAGTGCCAATGCATTGGGGGCTGTGTGGGGTTCAGTGGGTTAGGATGCCGTGTCTGCGATTAGAGAGCTGCTGGTTCGAAGTCCAGGGGTCAGCAGAGTGTTTGGGCCCCTGAAAAAGGCTCTTAACCCCAGTTACTCCAGGGACTGTCTCACCCTGCGTTCTTTTCTTTTAAAAAAAGGTACATGACTTTGGACAGCGTCTCCTAAATAAATCAGAAACAATAGGAGTCTCCTAAATAAATAACACATGTTTCATATATATCCAGCAGGAGAATGCACAAAATTAACATGCCCCCCCCCTTCTTGCAGAAACAGAGGTATAACTCTTCAAGCTGTGAGGCTGCACAAAGCAAACATGTGGGTTAGCTTCTCCGAGATCATGCTGGCTGTCCAGCTCCATGGCTGCGGACATCCTAGGCGGACAGTCCTGTGCTAATATTTGGGTTTCGGATGCCAAGGGGAAATGGAGGCCTGTGTAGCCTGCCTCCCAGCATCCCTCCTGAATGTCCCCCACCCCCAAATTCAGAGCAGGCCTTCCCCAACACGTGTGACGCCACTCAACAATGCTGACATTGATAGATTCTGAAGGGCAGCGTGCGCGTACAGGCCCGAGGCCCAATCCGTCGGGTCAGTACTGCCTTTATGACGTGGGACATGTACAACACTTTTCTTGGAAATGAAGAATTCACATCCTTTTTTAAAGGAACAGACTCCAAAGACCGAAAAAAGGAAAGTGAAATCCCTTGACAGCTTGCTATTAACATTCCCTCTACTGTCTGCCGGGCAAGAAAAAGAATTGGTTTTTACGGTAGGAAAAAAAATATGACAATGATATTAATTA
Source organism: Mormyrus iriodes (assembly GCA_011763525.2). NCBI lineage: Eukaryota > Metazoa > Chordata > Actinopteri > Osteoglossiformes > Mormyridae > Mormyrus > Mormyrus iriodes. The sequence continues at coordinate 16,488,824 of JAAGVU020000008.1, forward strand.
TGGAAGAAACGCTCAGTTCATTAACTGTGAACTGGGAAGACGGCTACACAGCTCAGTTCTCCGGAAAAGCTTTTTGGTGTCCACCGCATCATCCATTAGGCGCTTCTAAATGCACCGTATATGGCATTAAATGTGATCAAAGAGCAGAAAAAGTGAAAAGTCACAATGTGGCATGCCCCCAGTCATCCTAACCTCCTGTAACCAATGGCAACAGCTTCCTTTTTTAAAGAGTTCTGAAAACAGAATAGCAGGACCTGAGCCATGGCTGAACATGACTGTCCAGAAGCAAGGTGAGGATGAATTCCTGGGAAACCTGAAATCTCAAGAAATTTCATCTATTTCTGTTTTAAATACATACACACACACACACACACACACACACACACACACACACAACTGGTGTGCTTGAGTTCAGAAAGGTGAAACAAAACTGCCCAGTATGAACCCAGACGAGTCCTCCGGCAGCCCAGAATGCACTGCATGGTCTGCAAGTCGCGGCCCAGTTAGCCACATGCGGTATGGATTTAATTTTCGCCATCTGCTGGCTCCATGCTCCTGCGTTTCCCCCAGCCGCTGCACATTCTTCAAAGATCCAGTAGCCCCCTCCTTACACATTTGTAAACGCTGTTGACTGTGGAAGGCGTCCATGTTTACCCGCACTCCCCGGCCATCCGACGACCTGCTCTAATTACCTACAGCTGCTGGTGCCCAATCTGCTTTCCTTGGCTCGCTTCATCAAACATGGCTCCTATTTTCAATGTAAATTATAGATTTGTAACAGACTAAATAAAAAGTCAGATTGTTATTGGAAGCAACACGGGCTACTGTGTAATAATGATATTCAGAGTTTATTTTACGTGACAATTATCATTTTTCCTGGCATCTGTCCAGCCCTGAGGATCAGTCTTTTTAATTTCTCCTCATACCCGCTCATTCCTTGTATTTGTGGCCTCGTTTGGAGTCCATTTCCAGATCACAACTACCCCCCGCCCACCCCAAAACTCTTTTCCGACACAATCCCAACAAAGTGAGGGACACAGCGTAGCTTCAGATACTGACTCACGCCGTAGTACCGCAGCCGAGGGCCCAAGAGATTATTCAGCTGACCATAGGATTCGAACTTTCTGATCACTGACAAAGAGGCCTAGCCTGTGAAACCGTACACCACCCCTACCTGCACAAATTTCTTTGTGGTTATTTTGTCAGCCAGCCTGAAAAGACACAATCAGTGACACACCAGCCAGCAGAGAAAATGACACATTTACGCAACAGCGTGAAGTTCCTGCATATGGCCTGCAGAGCAGAGCTCCGCCTAGAAACTCCCAAGATTCATATTTCACACACAGTACATGGAAGTGGCTTGGAAGAGCCTCCACGTCTGTATCACAGATGCATATTAAACCCAGGGCTGCACAGACGACATGTCTTTCATTTATCATCTCAAGTGGCTAGATCTAATGGGGAATTCCACCAGAAATTAGATAATTTCATGTGTTGCTTGGCCTGTCCACTGGAGCAGGAACACATTCCAAATAAATGCTTATTTTGAGCACTTACTAATGACCCAAATGTGCGTTTTTCTGTGCAGTTTCCCGCAGTGCGGATCTCATCTTCTAGCTGGGATTTGTCCACGATCCAGAGCAGCCTGAACCTTTCCAAAACACCAGCCGTTTGTGGAAAATGTTGACATCAGAAGCCACAAAGCGGAGGATGGACCATGTAAATGTAAAAATCATCCATCCATTCATCTTCCAGCCACTCACCCAGCACATGCACACGAGGCTGTAAGAATCAGCGTATAGGGAATGTTTTTAAAGTGGCAAAAGTCAGGCGTATCAGCAGCAGGTGCTCGCACAGAGCTTAGGGAATAAATTATAATAAATGATAATTTTACTTTCTGTGAATTCCCATTATAAACTGAAAAATAAGTGTCTCCTGGCAAAAATCTAATTTTTTTCGGGGGAAAAAGGCAATTCACAGTGTCTGATGCAACATTTTAATTATAAGCTTATGAATAATGAACAAAATGAACTTTAATTTAAAATTAAGTTCTCTTTTTTATTTCACATTTAAATCTTAGCTCTTGTTAAAACAACTTATCAAAGACTCCCGGAGTCAACGGTTCACATTTCTTAGCATATTTAATATCCAATGTTTTTCTACAGTGTCGAGTACCCAGACCGTCAGTGATGTTTCATGTGCTGGGTGAAGCCAGTGTAATGTTGCAATATTTTGTGGAAAATAAGCAAAACGCTGCTGTAAAGGTAGAAATTTTTAAGCACAGATCATTTGAAAGAAAAAAAGCATCCCGTTTCAGTCTAAAGACTCAGAGATAAAATGTCAAATTTAAATCGAACATCTGCACTGTCACCTTCCTGAGACTGTTACCTCTGACTCAGGCTCTGCACGGGGAGCTGGGACTTAAAATCAGCCTGATTTAATACAACAAAAGGAGCTGAAAGCTGCCCTTTTGCAGAGCAAATGATTAAAACAATCAGTCTGGTATGAGAGGGGGAAAAAAACCACGCAGTCTCTCTCTCTGAAAGGCTACTGAATTGGAGATGTTTTCAGACACACCAGAACGTGCCAGAACACGGACCCTGGCTGTGGGTGAGGACTCTGGCCATAGATTTGCATGTCTGATCCATCAGAAGGCAGTTTAAGGAGTTTCTCAATCATGTACTGTTTGAGCAGATTAGCCGGGAGGAGAACTCAGAAGCACTCTCACAATCACAGTCACCATGCAGTAATGTAATTGAAACCCTCCCCCCCATTACAGGTGAGAGAGTGGCAGTAACAGGTACACTGGTCAATTGACTTTGACCAGTTTTGTGTTTAGTTAATCCTATTGTTATCAGCAGCGGTGGCTAAAAATGCGACGGAGCAGCGGCGGCTAAAAATGCGACGGAGCAACGTCGCAGACAGGCGGCAGGGGCAGCAGCAGCATCACAGGGGGCATAAAATGCTGGGAAATGAAAATTTCACAATGGTAAATGACTCCTATTAAAAGGAAATCATAGATAGAGTGAGCAAGAGATGCACAGTGTCCCGGTGAACTTTATGTCAAAGAAAAATTCTCCCTGCAGATTTAAAAGTAATAAACCCAAAAACTGCAATTTAAAACATATCAGAATGAAGCCAGGAGAAAAGTTCTCTCTAAAAGTACGTTATTCTTATAAAAGACCAAGGTGAGTTGACAAACATTTCAAAAGCTGCAAAGAAACTTTCAGTATATAAAAAACGTTATTTGCATTCTGTAGTAGCTGATTGGGAAATTTCCAGAAAAAAAGAAGTTAACGCTTCTTCCGCATGCTAGCCCAAGGTGCCACATTCCCCCAAATTACACCCTGTAAAACTATCCTTGACAAACTGTCTGCTGAGCAGGGGGAGAAAAAGCCAGCCAGCAGAGTCAAATGTTTGTTTTAATAATGACAAAAGGACCACGATATTGTGCAACCTACAAGGGATGACTATGGGATGACGCTGGGCCTAGTCTGGAGAGCTCACACTCCTCGGGCTGACATCTGAGGAACCAAGTGTGGGACCCCAGAGCAGACAAAAGTTTGTTTTCCCTGTTTCATCTGTCGAACAAACTGGTCCCCCCTCACGGACTGCTGCAAGAAAAGCTACTTCTGGATCCCGGGATCTCGAAACCGGCATCCCGTGCCTCAGTGCAATAAATTAAATTGCTGTTTTAATTGCGGTCTCGCTCTGCGGCTTTTGGCAGGACAAAGGGATCTATGAAACGCACATACCACCCCACCCTACTATCCCCAAAAAAAGTCCACGGGGTGATTAATTACCAGTCTGGAAGATATAAGCGGCCCGCATTGGGGGGGGGGGGGGTAAAAGGCCAATGAGCGGGGCCCTCCATATCTCGGTGGGGTGCTTTCATTCCACGGCCCATACGTTAATTCAAACAAGACCGTGCCGCTGTCCAGCCTGAGCAGGCGCATGGAGAACGCTACGCCTGCCCCATCTCCATTACCTATCGTTTGGCTTTTGTTTGGCCAGCAACCCCTGCTATTAGTCCACAGTGCTTAATGAAAAATAATACTCAGTTGCTTTCATTTTAAAGCATTTTGAGTACTGACAAAATTATGTTGACCTCCCCCCAGCAAGGATCACAGCATCAATCTCCAACACTTCAACCTCACCACCTCATCTAATACCTCATCTAAAACCTTTGGTCATGAACCTCATGGTCACTACCCTCCTTCACAAAGTCACTAACTCTCCTCTTTCTATGTGTCACGAGTGTGCAGGAGGGAGGGAGTCTCATCTTCCAGCCAATCACCAGCCTCGGCCCCCCTTGCCCCCCCAAGACATGACAGAAAGGCGCTTAAGCATGTTGCACTCTTTATATATACTATAAGTTGAGAAAACATGGACTGTTTCCAAGTGTAGGATTGAAACCGGCCGTGTTGTAGACTGATCTAATATCCCCCTGAACAGCCGCCCCCCTGGAGGAGTCTGAGGGCCCCCAACGCCTGAGAATCCAAGGCGAGGCGTGTGAAACATCAGGCACACATTTAGCAAACATATCGCTGGAGCTGGCAAGACACTCGTGCCAAGCCAGGGGCCATGGGGAGACCCTTCAGGCAGGGAACCTTCCCCCCCCGGCCCCGGCTCAATTTAGCAACAAACAAAAAGGAGTGCTTTTCATGTCACTCATTTCCCGTCAACGAAGACAGATACGAGCATTCAGTGTTTCCACAATCATGGTAATACATCAGCCCCCCAATTAGTGACATTGCACGCTCAATTAGGTTTTCCACAAATAGGAAGCGTGCCAGATATATACAGAGCAACCCCACCCGTCACATAAAACATCACAAAAAGATCCTCGAGTCTCTGGCACTGTTAATACAAGAAATGATTATACTTGAACATTGTAAGAGTTTCCAGCTCTGAAATGAATCCTGTCTATTGGGTATTCTTTCCTTCATCCAAAACCACAGACCAATTGGGGGGTGGGAATTATTGTACTCATGTTGAAAAAGCTTGCAACACAACAGGGCCGAGGCCAAGAACCACAATGGGCAAGGGACTGGAATTTCACTCAGCACCACTATTAGTCAGTGAACGACAACTTAACTAAGTAAGGTGCACCCAACTCTGCTAACACACCCAACTGCACCCCTCTGACAGTGTCCTGTGGAGCCTCTATGCCCCCAAAAAACTCCGAGTACTCTCTACATCGATACAACATGCTGCCGAGAAGATATCTGCAACCACAGTGACGGACAGGGCATCAAACCCAATGGAGCTACTGGGACCTCAAATCATCCAGCCACAAGACACTTAACTTCACTGTCAACTTCAGCCTGCATATTTACACCTTATTTATTTTGCAGATCCTTTTATCTGAAATGACATACATATGAGTCAAAGAGGCCCTGGAGCAACTGGTGGTTAAGGGTCTTGCTCAAGGGCCCAAAAATTTCATCACTGTCAACCCTGGGATTTGAAGCAACAACCTGCTGATCACAAACACAGCGTCCTAACTCGGGTTTTATACGGGTTGGCTGGTGGTCATAACCATGTTAACACACTTTCAGGATTACAGCACTCGTTGACCATTTTCTTGGTAAACCAAACCTGCAGTTGTTATGATGCTCAGGGCTCACCTTCCAAACCATTTACTTCCAAGACGAGTGTGTGTTAGCCACCCTAGAGTGGTACCGCCCACTCATGGCATTGGGTCGACATGGAGAGGCACAGGTGCAAGGGGAACTGAACCACACCTGGGCCTGGAGCCCAGCACCGCCCAGACCTCAGCACAGCGAGCCACCCCCTTTCCCCCACACCCCCCCTCCACACCTCACACTCCTAGAATAAAATAAAGCATGATGAAATGAGGACCGGAAACATAAATTCAGAGATGGACCCCCCCCCACTCCCGCTTCAAGGTGGTGGATGAGTTTTTACTCATTATATTTAATTATCCCGTGTGCTGCCATCGCCCTCTGCCCTTGCTGGCGGGGCCGCGGTCCCACAGAGCAAGCGATGTAATTTAATAAAGCCCATTTAAGAGGAGATTTGATTAAAAAATTAAGCTGCTGTGATGCCCCCCCCAGGATGGAATCCAATATTTCACATCATGTACATTATGAACATTAGCGAAGAGAAATTATCACCGCAGGAAAAATGAAAGCATTCCATATGACGGCGTGATGACAGAGCTCCCCTTGGAGGGGGGGGGGGGGGCAGAACGGGCAAAAAAAAAAAGAAAAAATACCACATGGGGCACCATTTAAAGGGATTGTCTCCATAACGCCCAACACATCCAACGTATGTGTTGGGCTCAACAACATGCTCTGTCGATGTCATAAACATTGCCCAAACACCGAGATCCGAGTCTCCCCGCAGCCCTCATGCATTCCCATCCTCCATAAATCTCCCCACCCCCACACGACATGGCCAATTCCCACACCATCCACGCAAACCCCCCCACTAAACGTGCCATACATGCTACAAGCTTAGCATTAAATGCCTTTTAGATCTCACCTCTTAGCAAAGTAACATAATACCCAGCAATTATATCACCTGGAAATTACAATGTGGATCTAGTCAGGGGGTGGGGTGGGGGGAGGGGGAGCTAAACCACAAGTTATTGATTCGAAAATGAAAAGGCGAATTCTTCAAGGTTAAAACCACTCCATCCTCATTACGGGCCGTCCTTGAGAGGTCTCGCGTCTGAGCCGTCACAGAGGGGCGAGAGGGTTGTTTTAATGAAGGTGAATGTAATGGGATTTAATGTGGCCGGAGGCAACAGAGAAGCAGAGATGGGGTTTTAACAAAGAGCGCGGGCATGAGGCCAGAGCACGGGGGTGTTCGTTGGCGGAGCAGCAGCATGCTGGGAAGGGGGCTCCGGGGGCTCCGCACACATGCCACGCCCTCCCTGTCATCTCAGCACCTCACCTCTGCACGTCCTGCTATATATTCAGCACGCATATCAGATATACACCCATATACATTTCATTATATATTTCAGTCGGTGTCGCACGATTAATCTTGACAGCGTGACATCGCTCCGTGGTTCGCGGCTTCCCGTCTGGCCCTTAAGGAAGCGGGCGCACTTAGGAGCAGCCCCAGAGGAGAGCGAGGGCGGATCATGAAGCCGCAGCGAAGAGCGCCCTCCCTAGATCGAATGTCACAAAGACGCTCGCTGACGCTCAAGCGGGAAGGCTAGCTAACCCCAGCCACGCGGTAACATGCAAACCCAAACCAGATTTATTCGGGATGAAGCCCGTCTAGGAATGGAGGGAAATGTGCAGGCGCGAGACTGAGAGTCAGGGTGACAGATGTTCATCGGCACAAAAATGGATGTTTGGTGTTGTGGGTGGAGACAATCATAATATTGTTTGGGATATCATCACTCTTTTGCCTGGAAGGAGCTGAAGGCAAGCCCTTTTCATTGTTATCCTGCATTACACGCATACGTTAGAGCCGACACGTGAGCACAGCCTGACTCTGCTTGCCCCAGCTCCAGTTTCTCCTGCAGCCATCAGCCATCATCCCAAATGCTGCTGACCGTCGGTACAAGACACCCTTAAGAGCCCCCCTGGTACCTTGCCACACTGAAACAGCCTGTGTCACCCCAAAGACGCCCCAGTGGAGTCGAAACCTGTTCTCCATCTTAGCTACATGTGGACCCATTACGATGTCCCCCACAGTCGGTGATAGGCCAGGGCCACAGCGACATGGACAGAACATGCACCTGTGATACCAGACCTCAACACTGGGCACCATCTGTGAATAAGGGTGCATTTTTACCATCGTACTGCCAAAAACAAAACGTACCCTGCAAGCCTGTCCTTTCTTGCTTTGTCCATTTTTTTCTTACCTCCTGGTTATTCGAATACCTGGGAACCTGTGTGCAGTGCAATAGGTGCTGTAATTATAGTCTCCAGTTCAATGTAGTGCCGTACTACATTACTTAATAAGCACCTCAGGCTTCAAAGAAACAAAGTGAGTTCCCTTTGAGCCAGTCCAGACTACCCAGTGTAAAAGTGTGTTAATCACCATCCAATGCACTCATGCGATTTCCATGTAAAATCTGACTTTATCATTTTCAAGCTGTATATACATCATTTTCAGGAGATAAAGCTTAGTAAGAGCCAGACTGGAAGCTTAAATAAAGGTCACAGCGACCTACAGGTCAAGTAGAGGGCACATAAACACAGCTGTGGCATTACCCATAAGCACATGTAGGCTAATTAACGTGCAAGCACGCTTCTCCCTTCCTTCTGATCGCCTGCCAAGCGCAGCACATGTGGGTACGAAGCTCTGGAGCGTAATGAGAAAGCGAGGCCAGCCGAAGTCCGCGCCCAATACACGTTTCCAGAACTTCTAGGAACAGGTAGGTAACATTGACTGGCAGGAGGCTATGCTGATATGAAACACGTTTTACGAACATGGGCACAGGAGAGTCTGCAGTCGCAATTTGCAGAACACCCACGATACAACTGAACTGTAACCAGAAGTGGGTCACTTGCTGCGTTACTTTGATGTCACACCCCTCGTCGTCATCAGCTAATTCCTCACTTAATGCGTGCAATTAAATGAGTCAGAAACCTACCATTAAAAAGGGGCATGAGCTTTAAGTTCTTAATTTTTAAGAGAGCAGCATTTCATTAATATTTTATAATTTCTGTGCATGCTAACTGCTGTTGACTTTTTGTCTCTGCCGTTTATACTTGCAGATGAAATACCCGCCACTGACTTTTTCTGACTGTTGTTTATGCTTACAGATGAAATACCTGCCATTGAATGGGTGATCGTTCTCTAATTCAGTG
>JAAGVU020000008.1:16526056-16538123 GCA_011763525.2 Mormyrus iriodes
GCTGCGTAGCACTAATCATACCTCATCAAGGTGTAAACTGGTGTAGTCGTGTCGACTTGGAGGTGGGGGGGGTGTCTGGGCGGGGTGGTTTCTCGATGGGGCAGCAGGAAGTATTTCATACCTCAGATCGGAGAACGCTGACAGTCATTAATGCTGCTCCTGGTGTGGTTTACATAAAGCACAAAGCCCCTTCTTGTAGGCTGTGGTCCTCACAAAGCAGCTCTTGCCCTGGATAACAGACGGTTGGCAGGAATTCCTTAAACACAGTAAACACTGCTCTTTGGTTACCTCAACCCAGCACCACATCCATAGCAAAGAACTTTTTCCGCCTTTCATTCCTCTGGTCTTTGTTCTGTGTTTTTATTTATTATCCATATTGCATGACAACATAAACATCAATAATAACCAGTTCTTTGACATTAATAACTAGCAGTCTTGAAAAAAGTAAATTTCTTTCCTTGGGTTACAACATAAGCTTATTTTAACGTATGGCATTTACCACAAATACAGCTGAAGCATCTACTGGGAATGCTTTGGTGGGCTGTCACAGGCTATTAAACACCAATCAGGTTTTGGATTTGAAGCACACGACTTCAGCAAATTAACGATAATAAATCCCGAAAGCACGAACGGTCTCGAATCATTGCAGTTTCAGCAACTTCGGTTAACATTTCTCTTTATATACACACAGAGCCTCATTTGAGATTACATCAGCTATGATCAGCAAGCCATTCTTCTCAGAGAGACAAAAAAAAAGAGCTTGACTTCAGTTAGGAACTTTGGATCATGAAACTGTAACATAGTATCTATTCCACCCCTTGATGGTTCACATTTGGGAGATACCAGACAAGTTTCAACCCAAGAGGAGTCCTCAGAAAAGCTACAGACACTACCTGGACTAGATTTACTATAACCCAGTCTGAAGTACCAAACTTACCTAGAGAAAGTGGTTGAAATGCTCTAGAAGGTTTCTCCAGTAGACTCTGTGGTCTGAGTGGGTAACTTTGACACATACATGAGGAAGGATGATGGATGTGATTGGGATGAGTGGCTTTCTGGATATAAACCTTCAGTTGTTCGCATCGTTAACTGTTATTGAACTTCTGCATAAGTATTTATTTGTCCACAAACACAAATATTTCAATACAAGAATGCTCATAAGTGTACTTGGTACCAGAGGACCCTAGGTTGGCTTTGTAGTTCTGTCATCTAACTTTATGCAATGGATTTTAGATTCTCCTGTTTTAGGAGCAGAGAGTCGTCAGCTAATCATCACTTAGTCACTGGACTAGGCTTGCAGTTTACTGGTCAGTGTCCAGTCATTATATCTCACAGCTGGCTTGGTAATACCTGGAAAGCCTCCATAGTGACCCAGAGTTTTTAGCCTTCAAAGGAAATATTTGGCCTGATCTGTACGGTGCTACTAGACCCTTAACCAGGAGAAGCTTAAGATCGATGGAAACACAGCCTACTTAAAAGCCTAGTAAAGAGCGCTTGTTACTTGATATTACGACCACCAAAGTGTCATCATCACAATGTAATTTTCCACATATTGCATTTAGAGCAACATTTAGAGTACAACTTGCAAAGATATTGCAGGTGTAGGATTCTCTGGTTACCTCTATGAGTCTTTGGATTGCTTCTCTTCTCAGAGCTGTGGAAGAAACCGAAACATTGAGTTGGCGTCCTTCCTCATCATTTCATTCTGCAGAGGCATCTGTGCAGCTGACTGTCAATTTCGCCAACATCACCAGGGCTACATTTCCCTCATTCTGAAGCTCAGAGCAAGAGTAGGAAGCCATATGCAGCTCAGGAGAGCTCAGCTGTTCCACATTCCCCAAACAGGGAGCACTAAGTGGTCACACCTACAATTAGTTGATCTAATTAAGGTTTTGAGACAAGCAAATCCAAGAATCTCCAGGATCCAGGTGCTCAGCTACTAAGCCTACAGAGAGTTTGTTCTTTTCATAATTTTATTAGACAAATATTCAATGTAATTGACAAAAGACAGGAGGTCAATGCATTTGTTCTTTATTTTTTAATTGTGCAAAAAAGTACGAAAAACTTCACTGCCTTGATAAAATCCTTACAATTCCCTAAGCTACTCTGACGACACACACCATACTCTGTAGAGAGGTAAATCTGAAGTATTTACACAGCATTATTCTCACTAAACACAAGAATGAATATGGTTTCCCTCAGGGTTTCGAATGTAGCCACACAGGATGCAGCGACAGATCTGAGGTAGCCAAAAACAGAGCAGCTAGATGACTACTACCGAGTAAACTAACCCTAACCTAATCGTAACCACACCACCTGTGAGCTTGGTGCCTGCCAAGATGTCGAAGTCATGAAGCACATTGACATTTAAAAAAATGTTAAGGGTCTGACAAGGCGTCCTTCCTAGCCTTTTTAGCTAACAAATATATTTTGTATAACTTTTCATTTATCCAGCTCCCCCCCCCTCCCAAAAATAGGGTATTTATGAGTTAACAAATCTTCAGCTGTCTCCTTGAAAACTATGCCATGAGTTGTGTAAGAACACAATTCCCCAGCATTGGGCTGGCCACAGAATGAGGGGATGGTGTGTGTGAGGATGGGTAAATAGTTAAATTAAACAAAACAAAACACTGGCCTGGAACGAGACAGAAAGAAGGCAGAGGTTTCATGATAATAATAATAATAATAATAATAATAATAATATCCATCTGCATAGTAAACAATGAGTTCTGTAAATTTAATTCTCAGAAAGATTCTGTGCTGTTTTCTCCTAGGACAGCACTAATGTGCACTCGCTGGGTCAGACTTGTCGAGGGAGATGCAGCTGTTTGGTACCTTATACTAAAAAGGAGCGACCCCACACAGCCACCTCGGAGGGGGCCAAGACATCAGCCGTCTCCAGCCCCCCCCTTTGCCAGAGGGCAGAGCGAAATGGGCAGCGGCAATGACAGGAAACATATCACGCTTAGAAGGTGACAAACAACAGCTAATCAAATAAACCAATACATGAAAAATACACATATTGGTACATAACACACAATACAAATCAAAAAACTGTACAAAATGATTAAATGAGTGATCCATATACATGCCTGTGTACTACGATCAATCACTTTCTTTTCCATTGCATATGCATTATAAAACAAAACAAGAACAACAGTAATAAAATTAAAATAATAATAATTATAATAACCATAACTAGATCTCTTTTAAACCTAAGGGTAAAGACGGACAAAACCAGCACTGCTGTTGAAATCGTCATTGATACTGTACACCATTCTGAATTTGTTAAAAGAAAAAAAAAAACAACAATGAAAGTTCAGACACACAAGAAATACCCCCCGAATAACAAATCCAAGTTGTGACTGTTGACTGAGAAATGAAGTTAAATGAAGTTCTGGAGGTCCACCAAGGAGTTCAGCTTCCTCCAAGCGTAACGCACGTTCCAGAAGTCTCCATAGTGCCCCCCCCCTCTTCGTCTTCCGCGTCCTCTGTCAGCCTGGACCAGCACGGGTCCAGTGAGAACGATGGCTTACTCCCTCACGGCAAAGACGCGGAAAGAATTCCCCTCCGGATTCCTCTTACTGGAAGGACAGGATGGGAAAAGGCCTTGTAAGAGCTTCTCTCCTCTCGTAAATCTGACAGTGGAGTTAGTCACATATAGGGTCCTGGCAGGGCACTGTCCTGGCAGTGTAATAGAAATCTCTCTACATCATACTCAATCCACAGTGTTTGTTTAACCTCTGGGACACGTTGGGCAGCCAGAATAATCAAATATGTAAAGTTTAGGAAGGGATAAGGAGCCCTTTCCTAGGTTCAAGAACATTACTTGAAGGCCATTTCAGGGGATAGGCAAACACTAAGTTATTAATCTAGAACAGATCGAAAAGCCTACCAGGTTAGCACCTCCCTCTTTATTGCAGCAGAACCAATCAAGCCGATGGGTAAGCAATCAAACCTGACCCATAATCCAGTTGGTATACAAGTGCTACATGGAACATGGCAGGTTACAGTTAAGTCTTCAGTTTTTATGGCCGCACATGATGTGTCTGACCGTTTCAGCAATCGTGCCTGCTTTACTTGGCTTGCTTGTTTGTTATTAATTCATTATTAAAGTGACCCCAGAAGACATTTAGACAGGGCTGCCCCGTTCACATTATCTTTGACATAACGGGACTTGCTGAGTCAGACATTGAGAGTTTCCATCCACACGAGAACAGAAGGGCTGCAATTATTTCGGCTTTAACAGGGGTTTGCCCGCATGGGTGGTCGCCTTGACGTTTATGGACATTCGTGGGTTCATCCGTCACTGACTCGTTGTTGCAAAAAAACTCGTAATTATTTACGGTACAAACCATACAATGACCGCGGTGAGGACAAGAGGCCTGCAAAGCGGATTTTGATTGAGTTCGTAGGATCTGCTTTATATTTTTAAAGAACTGGGCCGATCGTATTGTATTTCCGATCGAGGAGTGCCAGAAGAGCAGGGAAAGCAGAGAGAGGGTGTGTGGTCTAAACCATACCGCGCGGATCCTGACTGCGAGAACTAATTGCTTCGTAAATTTGTGCAGGAGTAAACAGGGAGCAGGCAGTACCTCTCTGACTGGATTCCGTTCTTCAGCGTTCCCACATAGCTCTTCCTGTTCGCCAGGGCCAGGATGTCCACGTAGCCCCCACTGGCTTTGATCGCTCCGGCATGGATAGCTGCCCGGCAGATACTAGAGCTCTAAGGGGGGGGTATAGTGGGGTTATCTTTCCTACAATGGCCTCCGTGCAGCAAAGATGACCTTGCAAAATTCCCACTGTATAAACACATCATTTGCTTCTGAGCTTGCAGATTAAAGGCTCACAAACAAGCCAATAAACACGCACTCCCCCCGCCCACATACACACATACAGAGTAACGGAAAGGTCTATCGGGAATAGAGTAGTCAATGTTTGACTGTAGTTAATGAGTTGGACATGTAAGGAAGAATTTATATGTCATACAAGATTCAGGCAACATATTGCAGAAACCAATGAGTAATAAACAGCTATGAAATACCAGAAGAATTTATTGGTGTATAAGGGCCTGCCTTTCTATTTTCAATTCAATTTTAACTCCACCAGAGAGGTTCTGTGAGATACCATCATTTAGAAATGGACATGAATAAGGGCCTTCAAAATGTTGGTTGAACATCCAGCCCAAAGCTAATAATCCTTGTATATGTTCCTGTTTCTTGTTACCATTACCATTGTTACCTACTCACATGTTTAATAGAAAAATTTATTGAAAATAATTCACATTATTTAGGTTTTTTATTGGCCTAACCCAGAACCAGCTGGATGATAGTTCAGCTTTTGTTTTAAGTAAAACATCTGGTTCCCCAGTGCACTAGCCCTTCTGTGAGAAGTTCCCTGCTGGTGAATCCCCAAGCCGCAGAAACGCCATCCCCATGCGAATGGGGTGCGAGTCATTGGCCAACGGGACTCCTCCACTGCCACCACAAAACAGCAGCATGGCCCCATCACATCTTGTCGGTTGTTCACTATAAATCTTTCACAGCGTGCTCGGGAAGGTGTGTTGGGGGGGAGGGGGGGTACTCACATCCAAATATATGTTGTTCCCAACCACCGATGCCCAGTAAGATGGCTGGTCCTTGCAGCCGTCAGGGCAGAGGACCCTAAGAATAGATTCAGACATGATGTAGGAATACCAAACAGAATTTCCAGTATTCCCTTACCGAAATGACACAAATCCCAGCCATGCACATTGACACCAACCCATTTTACAGCATCACATCACTACATAAAGGTACAAGAGTAAATCCCCCCCTTAAATGTGAAGGGCAGGTATCAAGATATCTAGAACCTGAAGCCATCTACAAGTCTTCTGGCCTCAGTCTTCTGGAAGCCACCAGACCATTCTCTTTAGCAGGCACATCTGTGAAGCTAGTCATGTTAATTGAGCACTGGCCTCGCATCTACAGATGTTTTTTGTGATTACAAAGCACATTCCTCATGTTCAAACTGACAGCAGTTTTCCCTGGGGTGCCATGCCCCTGCATGCATAGATACAACGGTTTGGAAGTCCATTTACCTTGGGCAGTTAGTGGTTGTCTTTCCGAAGGGGCATATCTCAGCCACCGTGGCATAACAGTCCACCGACTGTCCTGAAGGTAAAAACCAAAGACATTAGAGATCAGTTTATCCCCACAATTTGACGTTGTTTACATGTTACTGGTTCATGCAATCACCGTTAACACATCTAAATGGAGTAACTGAAGATCTTAGCAAGGGTGCCATGCTCAAAAATCCAACAAGAGGACCCCTTCTGCAGGCTTATGGTTGCAGAAGAGCTTCTGGACCACACATACAATATGAATTTCAGGGCTTGGCCTCATTGCTAAAGAAAACATGCATTCACTGTCTATGGTACCTGAAAGGTCTTACTTACTTTCTACTCTTGCAACCAAAAATGCATTGCCTGGTTTGTATTTGCTGCAAAGAGACACAGAAGATATGCGATGTGTCATGATGCAAGTTGGTCGCATTCTTCATATTGCTCCATAGCTCTTATCCCACTCTTTTCCTGCACTGCCATGCTGTGTATGATACTGCCATGCATTAGGTAAGTACCTGAAGCTCTCTATCTCATTCTTGGTGGCCTTCACAAAGAAGGGCAGGTTGTCCTTCCTGGTGATGTCCACCAGGCCACCATTGTTGTCGATGGCGCCAGAATGGATGGCGGCACGGCAGATACTCGATTGCTGGAGAACAAGAACAAAAAAATGGGAAAGGGTTAAAGAAGTGAGCGGGGCTGGCACTACTCTCATTCCCACGGCAGACGGGCCGTGGCAACTCACCACGTCGTAGAAGAGCGTCCCCCACACTTTGGCTTTGCTGTGCAGACAGCTGGCTGGACACTGGTACCTGCCGAGATAAACCAGGATGATTGATGGTATTAATGGAGATTAATGGCGTGCCATAGCTACATCCATTGTGTTGGGGAGGGTTTGTTTGAAAAAGCACCTGTTACACGTTGCCCCTCTGCATTTATCACGCATCTTGGTCTCACATTTGATTTTCTGTGCTGTAAATGAACACAAGAGTCTATAAGTACACCAGAAATAGCCAGGACATCTATAGAGCAGGCAGCACTATATACCTCAGAGGAAGGACACATTTGTGTGAGGTCAAGTACACAATAAGACGCCCCACCCACAATCCCTTGCTATGTCAGTCTTCTCTACCCTTGTGTTCCCTATACTCACCCAAGTAGGTGGTGCTGGCAGATTTGGATGAGGGCATTTTCTTTGGCGTGGAAGGCTTGGGTTGAGGTCTGGGGGCTGGCTTTGTGGTTGTGGTGCGGTCTTGGACCGGCACCTGAGGCCTCTCCACCTCGTTCATGTCCTCTGTCTCAGGTTGCTGTGGTGCTTGGGCATCCTCTGTGAGGAAATAGGGAAGTGCCGGGCAACCAATCAGAGGTGTCACCCGACTCACAGTCACAACCAATCAATAGAGCTCCCAGGTCTCGTATGTTATTGTATATTATACATTGTTTGTAACTGTATATGGTGTATGTCATTTGTTATCTATTGTTATTTATCATCATATGTTGTTTGCCTCTGAAGGAAGGTATGTAAGCAAGCATTTCATTGTTCAATGACAATAAAGCTTTTGAATCCTTGACGAAGTGTGTCAGACAGCTCACCTTTGTAGCAGAGGTTATCCCGGCAGACACCTCCATAGCTGGGGGGGCACTGAGAACAGGGGCGACCGTGTTGATAGGGAGCCTCTCCAATCCAATTGCCCCTGAAAAACACAACATGAAGGGACTTGACTCCCTTCCCGAGCACTGTACCCGGTCCAAGAAGCCCTTCAGCAATCGTCCCAAAAGACAAACCAGGTATTGTTAGTGATCTGAGCAGCACAAAAATCTGCTGAAGCCAGCAAAAGAACCTGCCAACATCCTGCTAGTAATTACTTTATTACGACCATCAGAAGGAGAGTGACCTGGTCATTCCATGCTGTTTTTTCCCCATCCTTATCCTTTTTTTTAAAACTTTTCCTTTCTTTTTTTCCCTCTGGAAAGTGTGACCTCACCGTGTCACGAAAAGTTAGGGCCGTAAACAGACACTTCCTATTAAAATGATGGGAGGCCGGCGATGAAGAAACTCCCGCGTTTCTGACTGTGTAAACAGCACACGTGCAAGACAGGAGTGAGGAGACCGACTGAGTTTCGAGTTAGTGACTCTTTGTGGCCAACAGAGGGCTCATGCAAATGTGTGGTGGGCTGACCGCCACTGGCAGAAGGATGGCAGCCTGGCCATGATAGGCAGACCGGAGGAGTCATGTGACTTACTTGGGTGAGTAGTTGCAGACCAGATAGACAGCGTTTTGCCAGATCTCGCCCCAGACGTTCATACGGGGGCAAATGTGGACCGCACAGCCAACTCGGCTGGTGGTAGCCCAGACCAGCTGCAAGAGAAAATTGGGGAACTCATTAGCTGTAGATGTCAAATGCTCCACATTGACAGTCTTGTACACGGCTTGATGCGTTCCATTTTTGGATGATCTAACGGTGAGTATAATCTAGGCACACTGCAATCTTTCATGGGAAAAAATTACAACAGGCTACGATTAATTCTTTTATTTTCCAATGTCAGCATGCCCATGACGGGGGAGGGGGGGGGGGGGCAGCCAGCTGACCTTTCAACCCCAGAGGTTCTTTTCTCCCTACTTAGGATTGTTTGGTTCCTCTCCTACATTGTCATCTGGCTTTCTTTATTTCTTTCATTCATTCTTTGTCCTCTCTTTCCCCTGCTTTTGTATTATTCTGTATGAATGAAATGGTAATGCATTACAATGCACTCATGTTAAACACCTTGGGGTGACCCTACTGTGAAAGGCACTATATAAAAATAAAGTGAACTGATTTCTGTCCTTCCCTCCCATCGTCTCATAATCCTCCACATCTACTGGTTCCTCTGCACATGCTGGTGAGAGTCCAGCACGGACGGGGTTAATGTCACACCCGCATCTATGTGCTGATGCTTAGTAGACACTTATTCACGAGCTTATTCAAAGTGGCTTACACAGCTGGTAATGCTGCCCTCATGCCCAGTAAAACAGCAGGATGCCTAACAACAGAAATTCAGTTTAAGTGCTTTGCTTGGGCACGACCGTAGCTCCAGGTTCCCCAGCAAACCATTCTGCAGAAGATTTGACCCGACCAGCAAATCCACTACCTGCACGTTACTCAGGCCCACAGCTACGCAGAGATCTATGCGAGCAGCAGATATCTATGGAGATTTAGCCAGGAGCTGGGCCAGGAGACCAGGTGTGGGACCTCAATGTGCAGAGCCCAGCAGTGGATGAATGAGAGAGGACTGCTGACTTGGGTGATTCTTACTCCCTCGCCATCCTCCGTATGTTTACATCTCTTCCCAGTCAGGGATGTGTGTGTGTGTGTGTGTGTGTGTGTGTGTGTGTGGGGGGGGGGGGTGCAGGACAATTGTAACCCTTTCAGTGGAAGACTCCCTTAGCTGCTACACCAGGCTGCCTGGATCAAGAGGCCTGGGGTGATCAAACAGCAACCGACCACAACCAGAAAAGGTTACAGTCCACTCATCCAGAAGGTGAGGCCCGCCTGGATCTCTGCCTGGCTCCATTTTAATGAAAGGAAGTAACAACTCCATCCAGGTTGACCACAAAAATGAGCTGAAGTTCTGGGGGCGGTCCCTATAGGGCGCTGACCTGATTTCTTTTGGGGAGGGGAGCATGGTGCATTCCGTGTTCTCAGTGACCTGGTGTAAAAGACGAGGTCCACTGGGCATTTTAAATATTCAAATGCTGCCCCCCCCAGGACATCCCGTCAGCCAGTCCCCCCCAGTTTGTTCATACAGGAATCCTTTTACTGGTATCTGTTTGGATAACTTGCCCATGTCTCTGCTACAACCTGCAGATTTCAGGCCCATCGCTGTTAGTCGAGGCTCCGAGGCAGGTTTGGAAAAAAATTCGGCGTGTCGATAATGGGACCATGGTACCACTCACCGCATGTGCCACATGTTGGTTTTGGACCAGGCCGCAATACCTGTGCCTTCTGGCATGCAAATCGCACGTGCTTCACATTAAGTGTTCAAGGTGAATGGGAAACACGTGAGCAGATGTGTTGGGTTTGCAGGGGTCGTGCCAGACGGGGGCCCCCTGCAGCCAACGTCTCACAAACCAACCCTGACCGAGGGCTCTCTCGTTTCAGGAATCTGCCAGATGCCAGAGCCCAAGGTCTCCCAGCAAGCACCACACTTTCCCAGCGATGTTCCCACTTGTGTTACATTTATTTATTTAACAGACACCTTCATCCAAAATGATTTACGATTGAGAAAGCAGGGCCAGCCTGCTACTGGAGCAACCGGGGGTAAGGCCCTTTCCCAACGGTGACATCACTCTGCCAACCCTTCAATTCAAATCTGCCCAGCATGCTAATCTGCGGAGCCACACATACAGCGCTTTCGAGCCTGCAGCCTCACCTGGGTGTAGTGCGTGCACATAGGCCCGGAGCAGCGCTCAGGACACCAGGGGTTACACTCGTGGGGGTAGGGGTAGGTGTAGTCTTTCACCTCGTCGTACCAGGCCTGCACGTGGTAGGCCGGGGAGCGGTACCTGCCAAAGGGGACACAGGTTAAACCCCTGGGGACCTTGGAGGTGCCAGAGATGGAAAGTGATACCCGAAAGCCTGCCAGCTTTCTGGCTCCATTCCAAGGCAGCTCTTTGGCCCGTGATAATAAATCTGGGTTTAGTTCAGCAGAAAGTTTTACCCCCCTCCCTCAGTATTTGAGTTGTGTTGGCGGTCTTGGGAGACGGGGGGGGGAATGTGTTGATAGTAAATGTTGTCAACCGGGAGCCAGGAAGACTTGGCACTGAATTTTTGTAAAATGGTCATTTTAATTGGCAGAATAAGGGAGGGTGAATATGCCATGGGGTCCTAACACCCTTTACTTTATCCCGCACACTGTCACCTCCATGGCACAGAGGGGAAATGCGTGGAGTGCCCTTTAGCGCTAGGAGAAAGGGGGATTGTGGGAGTGAGCAGGGAGTCCCGGAATAACACCTGCGGGCAAAGTTTGCACAAAGGGCCACTGTGCCGCTCGCTACAGGCTCAGCGTTGGGGGCGGGGCCTCGCTTTCATGTGCCCTGCCCTCTGTGTGTTTATTGGACAATGTCCTTTGTGTTCTGTGTGCCATATATACAGGTGCCGTGCTATTGGTCAGTCGTGCTGAGTCTCAGCGTTCTCATATCTGTTTGTGCATGATCCCTCAGCTCACCGGCCCCAGTGGACTGCCAGGTTCTGGCCGATGGACATGAGCAGGTCCTGGGGGCCGTGGTCCCAGATGCACTCCTCCGCCCAGTATGTGGCTGAACGCTCCAGCTCATCGTCCCACACCTGAGCGGAAAGCAGACTTCTGTGAGACTGACCCCCCCGCCGTGAAACACGCCCCAGCCACAAAATATCTTCCACAAGGCAGCAGTGGTGAGCAGGCGTGTCTATGAATTATCCTTAAACACTGCACTATTTTAAAACTTTCACGGTGCCCCCCAAACCCTGTTCCATCACACACTTTCACTGTCCCTGACTCCCCTGACCCCCCCCCTCCATGAAACCAGTCTGAAGGAAAATCAAAACAGGCCAAACAGCGACCACAGTGATGTGTACGGGCATCATTGGAAAACTATCAGCCTTTGGGGTTAAATAAGACAGGCCATTTTAATACATTTTACCTGTGGAAAGGAAAATCGACAGGAAACTTGGTCTTTTAGGGTCCCGTCACATCCACTCAAAGACTCAGGGGTTTCGTGTGGGGGTGCCACATCCGGCATGGCGCCGAAGGCTTCTCAGTAAATTTCCAGGCCCTTGGTGGTCCCATGCCCCCCCCTCCCTGGACCTCTACCTCAGCAACTGGCTGAACGTGTCCTAGTTTGCCCTTCTGAAACCCCTTCTTGTTCACTAGGATCTGGCAGCGTGCAAACTTGTGGCTTCCCTATTCCCCCCCCCAACCCTGACACAGAAAGGCCACTCTGCCCCCCC
>JAAGVU020000008.1:16549302-16589240 GCA_011763525.2 Mormyrus iriodes
TGGGGATGGAAACAATCTACAAAATGGGACAGGCCAACAAGGGCAGATATGCCTTTGGATATAGGGGGTCCAACTGAAGTCACCAGGCAGTAAGTTGTCTTCAAACTCCTGGGTTTTTACACACTATCACTGTCATTAACAAGAAAAATACTACACTTATAATTACATGTTGTGGGTTAAGAGAAAAACCAAGCAATCTTTTTCACCAGGCAAGGCGCCTCCCAACTAGCAATCAACTCCAGACCTAAGAGTCTAGGCCACCATCCAGCAACTTGCACTCCACAGAAATGCAATGAGACACATTCATGTCATGTAGCTTTCATAGGGTCCAATGGAAGCTTAATGACTAAAAAAAAATACCAACAGCCAGCTAGTTTACAACTTAACAGCAGCTGATTGGCCAAGACATTTATCATCCCTGAAAAATCCTTAATCAACGAAACCGCTCAGACCTCAGAGACATCACAGATGTTCCATTTGCAGCTCCTCCTGCTGACACAGTGAGCTCTCTGGTGCTGTAAGGGTGGCACATGGCAGAATGTTCAGTTGCCATTAGAAGTGCACCAACCGCAGAGAGCTGACCATGGAAAGCTGGGAGGAAGCATCAGAACTATAACTTCATGCACTACTCCAAAGCACAGCCACTTGGTTTGTTACACAGTGTATGAAATAACTGACAAAATTAAATGGGGATAAGCAGTTCTTACACTTTTGAAATCCGACCGTTCAATATAAATATGGAAAATAGCTGAAATATTGTGGGGGTGGGGGGATTAGCTGAGCACAAACTTTAAATCTGTATTGTTACCGAAGCCGTCCCCATCCCCAAGCATCTGAAGGCAAACGGCAAGGTCTTCAATTCCTTGGGTCAGTGATGGTATCTTCAGCAATTCAGAAATGCATAAAACATGCTCCATTATCACCTCGGGCTGGAAAACCAGGAGAGGAAGACTAAAGCATGTATGTTCTGATGACGGATCCGCAGTACAGGTACATAAAGAATGCATACAAGTGAAACAGTCACATATAAAACTTTAATTCGGGTATTTGAAGGGAGCGGCACTCATATGCCACCTGCTCTTCCCACAAAGCCGACTGCTTCATCAGGCAGTAGAGCAAGAAGGGACATTAAGTATGACAAATACGTGTACAATTCACTGTGCTTCACCTTGGGCAAAAATTAAGATTTATTATATGAAGGGTGGGGTTTTCTTCCACAATGTCACAGCAGGTAATACGTTTCATTGGTTAAGCTTTGGGGTGTCACCTGAGCTCATCTGCATAACTCAGGTGAGTGCTGGCACACTGATATGCAACACTTTATCTCCATTATAATATAGGGAGCTTGCATTTAAAAATCAAGTAAAATTAACAGCTTGTGCACCCTCAGTAAATCATGATCACAATGATCTGAAAAGCACTTTAGAGAACTTTGGGAAAGGGAGAGGCAACAGCGACATTCTGCAGAAAATTGTTTTACTGTCAATGGGGAGGATGGGGGGGGTCAGTCATAAGCAATTAGAAGCATATTCTTAATAGACTTTAATTAAAGTAGCATTACAAGTGAACACAGAAAATAATTAAGAATCCCTCACCCCCCCAAGGATAAAGTGACCAGCTCAGATTTATTTCATCATAATTGACTGCAAATCTGCATATACACATCCTAAAGCGCATTTATACCCAAACACTTGTAAACCAACACCCAGAAGCAAATGGATTCTCACGGACACAGAAGCGGTGTCACCTTGGCGCACGCTGGTGTCTGTGGGATCAAATCTCATACATGACAGCAAGTGTTGCCTAGATTAGATTTAAAACAATTAGGGTGGACAGTTTGAGGAAGAGGCAAGAGTTTGACACGATGAGAGGAGCCGGCGTAGCAGTATGGAAAGACTCGCATTTTAAGACCTATGGATGCTACGGCCATCTGACGTACTAGGCGAACTCAAAATAGTGATCAACTGCTGCCAGTCTGAGAGGCCAACACCCCCCTCTGCTAAAAAAAACTGCCTGATTTGTCAGCACTTAAAAAAACGATAAGCAAGCAGCTTGAACAAAAAAAACAAACAAAAAAAAAAAAACAGTAGCCCCTGGCGACAGCTCTTATTGAGGATGTGCACAACATTTTTCAGTGCGAAGGAGGCTGGGCAGAGAGCATCTGAGCTGTCCATCAGGACCTGAACAGCTCGCAGTTTCAGCATTCAAAGGTGGCATGGGGAAGCCAATTCTACTAACTTCTGATGTCCTATTTCTTCAGAAAAGACAACAGGGCAAAAAGGGGGGGGGGGGCTTAGGGGAGACAACCTGGATCTCAGATGAAAGCAATTGGACATCAGGTACGGTTAGGAGGCGTGATGAGAGGGGGGATCTGAGAGAAGGATGAATTCTGGCAGTGTTCTGAGGACAGCGAGCCCTACAGCAGGTCGAGACGGCGATAGTAGAGCAGGTAGGCGGTGCGCTCGACACTCTGCTTCAGCACTTGGTACTGGCTGATGACCTCCACTGCCTGGTCGTCAATGCGAAGCCAGCCATTGAGACCGATGTGGAAGACATCGGTGGTGTAGTGTCCACCGGTGGCGCTGTTCCCATGGTGATAGACGACTGGGGAGGAGGACATCGGAACAGAAACAAAAAGGACATTGGAAACCTTGACCTTTAAAAGGACACTGCGAGACCACAGGGGGAAAAAGAATACCCCAATTTAAAAAGCACCGAGGACTCATTCATAAAATTTCCCAAATGAACAATGGTAACAGCTGGCCATACTTTGATCTGGACTGCAGAAAGACCAGGACAGACAAAGGAGCATCGAGGTACATGTGTATGTGGATATACACTGCTGTGTATTTTGCATTCAAAGTGTCATTTCATGTCCCTATGCTTTAGAGGTCCTTTTCAAGACAACTCTAGTCCTTTTTGAATTAAAATCTGATAAGGGAGCATGCAGTTCATGTTGCCTCACACGGCCCAAGATTCACGCGTGAGAATCTACAGACTAGAAACAGCACTTACATCTTTTTACTGGGCAAATTAATCAGCAACGGTGCCAAGAATAGTGAAGTTAATTTGGCAAAACATGTAAGCCGATACTTCCCCCAGTACATCGCCACGCTTGCGTATGGAACGCCGGCTGGCTGCATTGAACTTTAACAATGTTAAATGGGAGATACACAGCTAATTTGGCAGACTGATCAGCTAGGGCCAGATGGAAGTTCGAGAACATGGAATATCAATTACATCAGAGGAGAAGTTTGCCAGCTGCAGACACGTGCTATTCTTTCATTTAGGGAGAAGACACACATTAGCTCAAAGGTAACGGGACAAGTTACTAGTCACAGTAACATGGGTCAGTGGGTAGCTCTCAAAACTTTCCTGTTACCCGTAAGGTTTACTACTACAAAAAGTAGGACAAAGGCAGTGTAGGTTGAGAGTAAACGTCTTGTACTGCAGTCCATAGCAAACACTTGATTTTGGATGTATGCAAGAGGTCCATTTTTAATGTTATCAGATGTGAATATTTAGCGCTGTGCCCTTAAGGGATCTGAGCTCCCCACCATGATGGACACCGACTCGTCCCACATGAAGTGGCTACCCCACTGCATCCCTCTTCAAGACACACAAAGTTACATTACCTGCAAAAAGCCTGTAGGTTCTTTGGCCTTTTAAAATTTTGCTCCGCACCCCCGGTGAAAGGAGATCTGAAACAAAGGTCTTTATTAATAAACGCGTCAAACAATCTAAAGACAGAACTACTTAAGGGCAGCGAGCTCTTGCTCTCAAACTGTTAGATTAATGACAGCCTCCATGACAATTAGCTTATAAAACATTAAATGAAAACCAGCCTGCCTGGTTTAGATGTAGCGCAAAGGGGTTCAGAGGCCAATCAGTAGCCCACTAGCAGCACTGGAACCCAAACAGGACAGAGCTGGATTTTCAACAAGGCGTCCACAAGCTCCCGCCAACGTTCGTTTCTCCCATTTTGCCAATTTCAATGCCAGAAAAGAGAGGGAAGCAAGACTAGTGTTTATAGGACTTGGACGGAGGGGGGCTGGGTTTGGTTGACACAAGCTGAGCGTTGCCAGACAGCAGACATACTATCATACGATGAACGCAGTTATACAGGAAAGTCGGCAAATTGTGCCAAAACGGCATCTTGACGCATCAGGCGTGTATGTTTACACCTTTAGGCAGAGAATTGTACATGAGCACGCAAAGATATACATCAACTGGACCTGAGAGCTTGGTTGCATGCAATCGGAGTAACATACAAACAGCTCTCTGCTGTCCATATGAGAAAAGCCGCTGTCGAAGACGGCGAGCACTTTCAATCTCTCTGGCCAACAGTAACTTTTGTTTCAAAGGTTGATTTCTGGCTGCTATAACTTACAGCTACAAATACTGACAATTCTACTGCCAAGACCACAGGAAGGTGGAGAAATGTATTGTTACATGAGGAACGTAGGAGCATTGAACTTGTGGAACATGCCCATGGAGAGCATGCTGGGAGTATATACCTTTGCTGATCTCCAGGTCTATGGGGTACTCGATATTCTTCACCAGCTTCTGACAGCCTCCAGTCTTCTCAAACACGAACCTCTTGAGGTGGAGAATCAGCACCGGGGGGAGCTCCTCCAGGGTCACCCTGCGGCTTATCTCGACCTGAAAGCAGCAACAGCAAGAAAATGGGTCACATGGCCAACCAAAGAAAGCTGCTTCTCAACAACCCCAACACACACAACTCTGGCTCATCTCCCAGAAGTAATTTACTCATTACCACTGGGAGAGACATCAGATAGTGGTTGAGACCGCAACAACAGTTAATGACAGTAAAATAATCCTTTAAATGCTGATCCACGTGGACCATCCACCAATAGAGCCAAAACTGTCCAGACTTTCAACAGGTTTATGAAAGGTTAATGCTTGTAATAACTGATATGGGGAGGACAAAAACTGTTCTGGTCAACAGATGTTCCTTTCAACTACTAAAACTTTTCTGCAGAGACATCAGCTTGAGGTGACGGGGCCTTGTCCCTAGAGTGGCCAACGGGCACGCAATACCACAACAGTTCACAAGTAATGAGCAGCAAGGGCAGCACCGCAGAGTGACCCTGAATAAGAGATGTCTACCAATCAGTCAGTCCGACTGCCATAACATACAAGGAAAGGACAGAACTACCTCGGGAGGCAACCACAGTATGAGTACCACATGCACTAAATGGGAGAGATTTACAAACAAATTCTAAACACAGATGGGCTTGAAATCTGCACCACAGACGTTTGCAGTATTTTTGTTTTCAGCTGAACCAAGTGGGGATTTATGCCTCACTTTGACCACATTGTTTTGGTCATATTCTGGCAGAGAAACATGAAAACTGCAGCAAAGTCATCAGAAATCTGGCCATCAGACGACACCCAGAAAGTCCCTTACTACGCCCACTACCGTATGCCCACCTCCTGCTTGCTTTTGGTGGTGTAACCCTGGACTGACTCGCGCGCCACTAGGCTCTCCAGTGCTTCCTGAACGGTGCGGATCTTCTCAGACTGAATGTCTAGCTGCAGGGTGAAGAAGGGCTGCAGCATGGCTGACTCCTTGGAGCTCTGCTGGTATACCACCGACCTGCGGTAGATGGGGAAAGGGTGGGGGTGTGGGGTACATGTCAGCATCACATGTGTTTCTGCAAACCACACAGCCGAGCACAGCTGGGTGGCGTATGACCGCCAAAATGTCTTTTATGAACAGAAGAAACCACCGATATTTCCATAAAACCATTGGTATGTATGTACTGTCAATCCGTATCAACCTCTCTTCATAAGCAAGATCTAAGTTATACATAGCAACGAATCAATGAACCGAGGAAACATTTCAGTTCAAACCAAGGACACTAAGAAATGTTCAGCCAGGTGAAGAGTTATATGCCTAAAACGTGCAGGCGTTTTATGGAGAGGTAGCGATCATTTGACATCTCTTGCAGACAGCATTAATAAGAAGAGATGACATTTTTAAAAAGCTCTATAGTCAAAGACAAGGCTTATATGACCAACATTAGCCATTTGGAAAAAAAAACATCAAATGAGGGAAGGTGCACATACTTCTGACCTTCAGCAACATTCTGCCTTATTGGTTTCATACATACAGATGTTACTTTACCCAGCTTCAAAACATCCCCTATACAATTTGCAACCAGTTTCAGGAATGAAGACTGTCCAACCCCAATGCAGGACGTTACTACACAGGCCGTTTTGTTTAGACTGGTTTTGGACCAGACTCTGCTCACGCACCCCCATGGCTAGACGTCCCCTGCGGTCGCTGTTGCATGCCTAATGACACGGCAGCATATCGCGGCACGGCGCCCCGTCTCTGAGGTTTAAGCACACAGGGGGCCCACAGCACAAGAGCCACTCCTATGGTTCCCCCGTCATAGGCGCCACAAGAGCGGGCCAAAGACATGGTGGGCCACCACATGTGAAAGGGCAAACAGACCAGAGGTGGAGCACTTCAGGAGAGCCCGAGAGGTCGACTGTCCCGATACGCTGACAGCCACTGACTCTAGGACCTTGACCATTAGACAGCATATTGAACCCAAGTGAAACCAAGTGTGCTCTGCCAAGCCGGTTATCTGCACACAAGCAGCGCCCCCACCTGATATGTCCGCCGAAAATGTCTGTGATGGGAGTACGGACAAAGCCGGCCTGTCGAGTCACCGAGATCTTGTTCCGGGGGCCGACCTGCTCCCACTCGTCTTCGCCGTCCTCTTTCCCAGAGGCCTCGGCTCCCTCAGGTTCCAGCTGGGGTTCAGCACCATTTTGTGTGGGGGCTTCTGTACACAGTGACAAAGAGGGCCAGCTTAGAAATAAGATGTCATATTCAAATCATCAGCGTACCAAAGGAGATGGCAATTCCATCATATTCACTGAAAAAAATTATCTGCAAGCAATGTTCTAACAAAGCACAGGGCAGTTATGAGCAGAACTAAATGAGGTTCTGCTGTGACTAACCCCGTTCCTATCCCACTACGAGGAAACCCAATCACCAAGAGGCCTTACTTTCTTCCTGTGGGGAGAGTAACCTCTTCAGGGCCAACATCTCCTCATGTAGACCATTAAGGATGAAGCCCAGGTACTCCTCAGCATCCTCCTGTCGGCCCTGAAAGAATGGGATAACAGTTAGGAGGAGACGATCAAGAAAACAACACTATGACAAACACTGATCTCATACAATCCTCAGCACTGATGTTAGATGTCATTTTTGGTTGGACCATCTCCATGCATGTTGACTAGCTTAAAGCAATGTTTCACTGAAAAACCACCTTCAGGTTTTCCTCTCCAAATCAAATAAGTGCTTTCAGACAAGCAGAACTTTTTTCTGGAAATAGAACCTTTTTCCAGAACCACGGACTTTTGTCAT
This sequence comes from Mormyrus iriodes, assembly GCA_011763525.2. Lineage (NCBI taxonomy): Eukaryota > Metazoa > Chordata > Actinopteri > Osteoglossiformes > Mormyridae > Mormyrus > Mormyrus iriodes. Next base: position 16,556,711 of record JAAGVU020000008.1, read on the forward strand.
GTTCACAGTGCAGAAACTCAGCCGAACTGTAGTTCCTCGGAGGCAGTTCCAGAACCCTTTTTCAGTCCCTACTCCAGACTATGTACTTTTCATTTGAACAAGTACTACTGAGAAGGCACTCACAGCAACACCTTGCCGATTGGTTGACCACAAGCACTGGTGCTAACAGGGAAGTTATGCGGAAGTGCAGAGAAGAGAGATATAATTAGAGGAGCAAAGATTGAGCAGATGAAATTATTTTTGCACCCCGTTCCCTTTAATACATTATTATAATATAATTATATTTTTTGCTTGCATCTCCATATTTCTGTGTTGGAAAATTCAATCGCTAACCAATATATTTTTCTCTAATGTCGCCGATGCCTGCGGTGAAACTTGCCAGCGGGATAACGTTACATCGTTTTTAATTCTACGGAAAAGGAAAGATCGATTCTCTCTTATTAAATTGGCAAATTTAATAAGAGTCATGAAAATGTCGCAAATCATGTAAGTAAAATATAAATAAAAGACTGTGTCCCATTTTGATCGCGAATGATCCCCCTGATAACTGGTGGGCAACAAAATGACTTATTTACCCTCTATTGTTGTGGCGTGGCAGTGTGGTCTCGCATGAAATTGTGTGTGAAGTTTAACCTACATACTTCTTGCTTCACCCATGCTTATTTAGCATAAAGGTCTCAGTTCCTGTTGTGTGGTGTGAAAGCAGCACAAAAAAGCGGCCAGGAGCTACAAAAGGCCTAGAGACTTCTAAACCGGAACCAGGTTCTAGAACTTCAGTGTGAAAGCGCCTAATGGCTCAGCTCATAAGAGCAGCAGATTGCCTTTTACCTTCTCTGAGAGACTCGATTTGATGACAGTCAGAAGTTTGTAGATGTAGTTTGGTTCAAAGGGGACCCCAGGTCGTACGTCTTTCATTATCTTGTCCCCAGCAGCTATGTAAACCACATGGATAAGGAAATCAAGATTAAGGAAGATCAGACTTTTCTCGTTTCGTAGGAGAAAGAGTGCTGAGAAATGCTACCACCACAGAAGCTAACCTTGCTGTTTGGCCTTGGAGGGAACAGGCATGTTGCTGAACTCATTCACCAGCCGAACGCTGAAGGGGAGAAGAAAAATCTCAGAGAAAAGCACAGCCAACGGTCATGCCATGTGACTTAAACCATCCGCATTTCTGCCAAAGCAACATAATGAGGAAACACTCTACAATATTTTCATGGCACAGTACCTTCAAAGGCATCACTGAACACCACAATCACACATCAGCACCAATGTAAAGAGCAGGCAGTCACAATGCGTCATTGGCAACACTGACTTGGCACACAGCCTCCCTGAAAACAGATCTCACACACAGCTGCGGCACTTACAAGTTGTCAATCATAGGTGTGGAAGTGCACTGCCGCTGACTCTCCTTTAACATGGGGATGGACTTCATCAAGTGGTACATGGGAGGGCAAGCGATCAGAGCCTGAAGGGTCTTGGGGCAAGGGTCAAAGGTCAAGGACTACACAGGCTCAAACCAGTACCAGAAAACAGCTGTCAAAGTAAAACTGATGCCTGACAGCTGCTTCTATTACAAAGACTGACATACATCAGCATTCAGGACAGCCATTGAAATAGCCAACATTGAGAGGCTAGTAACTTTACCCCAAAGGATACGGCATTGATATAACACCAGTTCCCCTTGTTGATAAGTCCTCTTGGTTGTAAAGACACAGGTTTGTGTATCAACTTCACATCCTCTATCAGCTCTAAGGATTCAAAAGCAAACATTGAGAAATCGTCATTGTTATACACTTCATCAAAGTTTCCAAAAGAGTACAGTTTGAATCAAAAGGATGAACACTGCAAGCTTGAATGCTGCACAGAAAGCATGGTTGATATCTAGCTTTGTAGAAGGTTATGTCCCATGCTCTGGGACCTCTAATGAATGGAAGCCAACTGAATAGAACGGTGGGGGGGGGGGGCGGTGCTCTACCACGCATCGGGAGAGAAGTAGTCAGTCAGCACTGCTCCCACGGTAACATGCAGACGTGTATTTCCAAGCAGTTACAACAAAGGAAACCAAGGGATCAGTCGAACAGCCAGGCTTAAGCATGTGAAGGAGTCGGATTTTGTCACTGGCCAAAGGCCCCCCATTTCTAAAAATTTGTTAGAAAAGACACTAAATTACTCCAGTAGTGAAACAAAATGCGTGTATAAATACTGTTTCAACAAACACTATCAGGGCCCCAGGAAGATGATAATATCAGAAGCAATCGTCTACAGATCCGTCATAACTGCTGGGGTAAGGGACTAAATCAAGTCATATGTCACTGGTGAACAAATGCATTCAGTAGCATAATCATAGCATCAAATTGCTACAGTGGCAGCGGGCTAAGGGACCTAATACTATAACAGCGGACAATAGTGCTCTTTGATAGCAGAGGTGGGGGAGGGGGTGCAGCTCCAACAGAGCCATGGTGTTTGATCTTGGAAAAAAAGGGGGCGGACATTATTCAAGGAATTTTGTGACCATAATTCACATACACTCTGCAGTTTCGGTGTTTTAGCGCCACCTAGGGTGCCCCTTCCTCCTTTGAGAGACTTACACAACACGATACAGCTTAATACCAACCAAACACACAATTTGCAAATTGTTCCTTTACGTTTTCATTTCACCCTGAAGCTAAAGTGTAATAAGGAGCCATCCCAAACCAAGGATGCTACTGCCACCTAGTGGCTCAAATGCATACAAGGGAGCCCGATAAATTATGCATTGTTGATGTAATGGCAGATGTTAAGTTTAAAAAAATTAACATTCTAATAAATGGCATCCAACAGATTCATATCTGCAACCATTAAATACATGTTTACAAATGAATGCTTTGTTCATAATGGGTAATACATTCTCACTATATAGCAAGTCAGATTTGCTCTTGGGAATTCAAATACTACACAATGACAAACTACATACACTCCACTATTTCTGTAAAATGGAACAAATCCAAAAACAGCCTCAGTATTCGACATTTAAGGACACGTTTAAACGGCAACTTCTGTTCATGAACAGAATGACATTCTGACATTACCACTCTCCTCTAAAACCACTGGAAAATCAGAATATTCACAGTATTCCACAATATTTACAATAGGCTGAAATTGTAATTTGAAGCACGAAACAAGTGCTGAATGAAATATCTAAGAAAATCAGAAAAACCAGTTTCAAAATTTGGTCTTGGCCACAACAGTTCACCACCTGCCAAGTTAATTTCTTAATTGCACCATCTTTTCCCTTTGCTTAACTGAGTATGCATTGCTGATTTCAGCTCACATTCAGGAATGACAAACTTTCGCCTATGAAACAGAAATCATGAGCCCACAAGTTAACAATGATGGGTTCCCAAAAGTTACACACTAGTAAATTCTGAACATCTGACGAAGACTTCTATACTTAAATCAGGGTTATTTCACTGATGTTCAATACAAGGAAATCTCATAAAAAGTAAATTTCAGAAAGCAGTTCAATGACCTACAAGTTTGAATACCATAAATTAAGTAATAGAGATGTGTACAGGTAAAATCATTGTGAATAAAATCTGGTTTCAAACAAGTGTTTCACTTGTACTTTGCTGAGATAAAATTTATTATGCAGAAGGAAGCTCATTCTCAAATGTATTTAAAAAGGAATGAGCGGTGCTGTTCTGAAGGTCATGTACCTTCTTGCCCAGGTAGTCTGAGGCCCTGTTTACACTTGGATTTAAAAGGCGTCTTCACCAATCTGATCATAAGTAGACAGCAGAGACAAATCGCTGTTTATACCGGTGTCTATCATGCGCCTCCAAGGTTTCCAGCTGATCACGGCTGTGTTCAGATTCTGTTACTGCCCCACGCACATTTATTGCGACATGCTTCTTGGGGACACATTGGGACACGTTAAACTACAAAAGATATGAGGTTAAATGAATCCCAGGTCACCTCAGCGAGTAAATGGATGATCAGATCACAATCAGTCTTGGTGGTTGTATATATTAATATCTAGCGCTGTCCACTTGTGATCCAATTGCCCAAGATGCATTTTAAAAAAGTGTAAACAGGCCGTTAGATTCTGGCTCAGATCTTTAGGTTGATACAAAACAAAAGGACCTGGACAATTCCCCAGATGAAACTGCCAGTGTCTGCACATTACTGAAAATGATCAGAAAACTAATTTGGCTGCAAACACAAATGCAGCCTGAATGACTGTCAAAATATATTCTAAAATTCCTGAAAACAGACTAGATGAGAAGAATCGTTAAGATCCAGAGTAAGCATTCGAGAATTCATTTTAACACGTGCCAAGAACGATGTACACTCTGGCAAATCCACATATCAACAGTATCAAACCATCAATATTCCAAAATATGACAAAATTTCAAAAAACAGCTGTTCTGAATCAGCCTTGAGGGAGAGAGAAAAATTTGACAACCAGCAAGGACTCACAGACTGAAAATATTCTGGATCAGAAGCCACAATAGGTACATTTTACCTGCAAGTTTGGGGGCAAGAGGATCTTCTGACACATGAACAGGGCCCTCCTGTAACTCCCCCAGCTTCTCAGGGGCCTGGGGAGTGGACAGAATAGTGGGAGCAACAGGTGATACGTCTCTGGGCTCCGTGTCTGCCAGCGAGCTCCCAGATGGGGGCTTGGGGCTGTGAAAGAGACTAGCCCAGGACTTAAGTGGCTGAACAGCGGAGGCCACAGGCTGAGCTGGGGGAGCAGGGGAGGGCAGCTCTGCATCCTGGTCCGTGGGGGACAAGGCCAGGTGCTGGACCAATGGCAGGGCCTCCCCAGTTTCAGAGGAGTCCTTCTGTCTGTCGGTGCCACTGCTGACGTCTGCCAGACCATTCACAACCACACTGTCACTGTGGTCTTCTGCCTCGGCAAGGTGTCTACTGCTGGGGCAAACTGCAGGAGCAAAAGGTGGCAGTGGTGAAGTGGGGCTGGGGTCAGGCAGGCCATCGTCCAACACAATGGGGCTCTCCGGCCGCGGCTCAGTAGTCCTGCCCCCTTCAGCCATCCTGCTGCCACAATGTGTGAAAGAATGAACTGCGTTTCCGTCCAACGATGATGCGACCACGCCCCTTACGTCCAAAGAAGGATTGTCAGGGCTTTCACAAGTCCTCTGGTCATTGACGAGGGCTGAGCCTGGGGAACCACCTCCCGGGCCGCCCTGTGGAAGTGAGACTGCCAGGGCTACAGGGCTAACCATCTCCTCAGAGCAAAGATCAGGGTCATTGGGGGAGTGGCCATTCACAAGCACCACCCCCAGCGGAGCCTCGCAATGAGCTGTGGGGTCTTCTGGCCCCTCCAGGTAGTTGTAGTATCCTGGAGGTCGTTTCTTCTTCTTTTTGCGCTCCCGCTGCCCGAGGCCACCCGCTGACCCATCCAGGTCTGGGCAGGCCTGGCTGCCATCCAGTGACGGCACCCCAGACCCCAGGCCCATGGAGTCTCCATTTGTGCAGTCAGACTCATCAGCAGCCGGCGGGAGTTTCAGTCCAGATTGGCACGCGAGGATGAACTCTGGAGCTTGGGGGTTTAGGGTGCTGGGGACCTGGAGCTTGGAATCCTTGACCCCAGCAGGTCCTGCATCCATGACATCTCCCACACCAAATTCAATGTGCTGGAAGTCATCCCCTACACAAAACAAATACTGCTGAGTGCAAAAGCACCTGGGCGCGGCACACAGTAATCAGAAAGAACAAAGCAAACACGGTGCATCCATATAAAACATTCAGACAACAGCAGGTTTAACCAAGCTGGGACTGAACCAAGACTCATATAATCACAATGCTTTCATATTTCAGGCAACTGAACAGAATTACACTCTGAACATTATTCAGATGCAGTCATTTTAACATGTTATTGCAATGGGTGGGCATTGAATGGGCACATAAGCTACAGAAAAGGATGGTCATAAACCCAACATTCAGGATAAATTCAATGAAGGTTGCACAGCGAGGCTGCCTTGTAATATCCAAAGAAGCACTTTTGAATCAAATAATTACCATGTCAGGGAAAATGTTATTATTATTTAATTTTTTATTTAATTTTTTATTTATTTTATATATATATACACACACACACACACACATATAAAATATATATGTATTTCATTAAAAACTCAGCCCTCTTTAATAAATTACAGAGCTCATCAAATGCCAGCTTCTTTTCAAAGCGGAATTTTAATTCTGAAAATCTCTGACCCATACACTAAGATCCCTTTCCTATTTTGTAATACAGGAAGTAGATAATCTCCCCATTAGCAAAAAAAAGTTTCTGTGGGAAAGACTAGATCCTTGTGGGAGAGGTCAAAAATGACCCAATAGGACCAGCAGCCAGGCCTGTGCAGCCTACATGCAATTCAAAATGCTCACTTTGCTGGCAGGAAAATATTTTGCAATGTTTTGTCATGTTGTGAACTTGAAACGGACCAGAAACCCACCCAACTAGCAGCACAAGTAAGAGCACATGCAGATGCAGCACTAATAAAGACAGGTCAGATCGCATTCTGTGTCATGGGGGCTTGTATCTCTGGCTCTTACCAGAAAAGACAATAGCCACCCTCGAGAAGAACGCAGAGTTTCCCCCAACAAGTTTTAGGGCTCAAGTTTTAATGCAAACCTTCAAGGGTTGAAAGGCAACAGATTTTTTTTAGTAAGTGCTAAAGACCTCATCAAAAACAGGACACATTTCAGAGTACAAATAACATGGAATAAACACCTTTCTAAACAGAAAAGCACTTGACACAAAGCAAATAGTGTTAATTAGCGCTGAAAACAGTGTCCACCCCGGGTAACACTTCAGAGGCAGAGCTGGTTACCACACTTTTCTCAGTAGGCAACTGGGAAAATGTAAAGTTGAGTAAAGCTGTTGGCCAAAAACGCTTAAAGATTTAAAATGCACTGACACATGCGAAGCCTTGCACATCTTAAGACAGGAATGAGTTTAAAAGGCAGTTAGACACCCAGGATGACACCTGGGCTGGAACTCTGCAGGGAGGTGGGGGTGGGGGGGGTGCGGGATCCACATGGACTCATAACTCACCGCAGACCTGCAGTCTCATAGTTTCCGTAAGGAATGGCACAGCAGGAGTACAGAAACTTCCTGAATGATTAATAACAAACTGGGATAAATGTGCAGCACAGGAAGCATGGAAAGGTGAAAACTTTAACACTAGAAAAACTGGGGTTTTAGAATAGTTCAGGTCATATCAGTCATTTTGGCAGAGGCCCCTTTAGAAAAAGGAACAGACAGATCTTGCCAAATATGGTAACAGACAGCAGCTTAGGGCCGCAGTGCTGAGTGCAGCCTGAGTTTTCAGAAGCGCACACACCACAGGGGTTGGGCAGCTGTTCCCAGGCACAGGACAGACAAATCCTAGAAGTTTAAAAGAAGCTGCCCTGCCGACAGCACAGACCAATGACACACAAAGGTGGCCCCTCCTGGGCCAATGGCAAAAAGGGACAGTCTTAAACCAAGACAGATCCAGCCAGCTGGGCCCTTACCTGAGGACTGAGAGGCATAGGAGACTTTGTCACTGAATGGGGGAAGCTGTGGAAATGAAAGGAAAAAATGTAAACATTTTATACCAACATACCAAGCTCAGCAACACATGACACCTCACACAGCCCAGGGTGTACTGAGTAATGCGATACTTTACTCACGGCTATTTAATTGGCTTTAATTATATTGTTTCACTAACACAGACGAGAATCTGATTGGGCTGTTAAAGTGTAGCAATTTGGGATTGAAACCCATGTTTAAAATTCATGATGGAAACTAGAATGTAAAAATCTCGGCGGCCAATTTTACCTCGACAAAACAGCGGGGAGTCACGAAGAATTGTCTGAACTCATCGGGACTGAATTCTCCAAAGATGTACTGGGGGGGGAACAGGCAAAAATTAGCTCTTACATTGCTGGAACAGTTCAGTGATTAGTGCTTGATAAGGAATACCTGCACAGCAGCTCAAAATACCACAGGGGAAAAAAAAAACGAATGCCGTCTTGATGTTAAAAGGTCATTGACACAGACACTGAGAAGTAAATCAACACTGACAGCCAGTTAAAGGTTTGACAAGTTCAGTCATCTGCTCTTAGTGAGGGCACATACAACCAAACAGACTTGCCCTTTACTTTGGCTCCATCATAATGTGCAAGAATATTTGCAAAATAGTGCCAAAAAAAGATTTACCGCATGCTTACTGATATATAAAGTGGAATCAATTATACTAAAAATAAGATTTTTCTGCATTAAGTTAACAAAATTACTCACCTAGATGGGCATGGCAGGTCTTATTGACTGACTTATTGTAATGACAAACCAACACTTAATATTTTCAGCATTAAATTTCCAAACACCTTTAATGGAAACGGAACCTAACTGGGGAACAGTCTAATACTGTAGTGAATACTGTGGCAAACTAAAGAGACACCGAAGTTTCTTGTCTACACATTCCACTTCCTGCCTTGTGATTATTTGCACAGGGAAGTCAAACAGGCAGAAGCTCTGTTTTTAATTACATAGGCTTAATGGGCTGGTCTTAATTAGCAGCCTTAAGGCAGCCATGTCCTGAGGGCAGAGTTTACCATCACCCCAACGCATCAAAACAAGCCAGGAAGCATCCCATTAACTGACTAAGATAAAAAAAAAAAAATATACAAAAAGAGTTAAGTTTGACACATAACTGACCAGAGCTCATTTTATATATTAAAAAAACAAGCTTACAAACAGAAGAAATTAAATTTATCCATCCACTTCCAAGGGGCATGCATTTTACAGTTACATAGTAAAAATCCTGACACAGCTAATGGACTGTTTACATTTTATATAATAGTTTCTTAAGCGATTTTGTTGGCTGAGCTTGCACTGTACTGCAGAGTTAATAAATTCTCTTTCTGGGTAATCAAGCTGTTACGATTACTTGATTATTACAAAGCATTGATTAAAATTTTCCTTCTCGATTACTCTGCAACATGGCGTGCGAAGACGGCAGAGTGTCTAAGATAGCAAAATCATTTCTATGGAAACACTTCACAATAAAAGTGAATAAAAACGCAGCCGTCTGTAAAGCATTGCAAAGCATAACAAATATCACCACAGCACGACTGCAATGCAAATGCATCTTAAAAGACGGCATCCTGGTTTGACGCACTCGCCCAATAACGCAAGAGTAGCCATAGATATGTGTCATTTAGCCTTTTGGAGTTGCATAGCCTGTCTTTGTCATCACTGACTAATTTTGCTTCATTTACTTTCTATGATTCTTGTATGTCAAAATAAATCGCTGCTAAAACGAGGATTATACCATTGCTAGGCTGGATTGTCTTGGATAATACAGTACATAATAACTATAATACTTTTTGCGAAACTTAGGACTGAACAATAATCGGGAAAATGTTGACCATGTGATATTTAAGTTTTTGCACTATTTGGTAGTTGAAAATTAACTCTAGGCCTATAGCCCAATAGATCTTATTTACCAAGAGACTATCTGCTGGCACAACTCAGGGCAGCAGAATCAACTTATTTGACAAAGTAGTTCTGACACTTGCTTTTCCTCAATAGACGTATTGTCTCTATGGAATACAAAATAGACTAATGTCTTTTCATAAGCAGATCATGTTTGCTTTTCTTTTCGCTCGTTTGTTTCATTTCTCAGAAACACGCCTCACGGTCTATGAGTGAGTCCAACAGCAAGGACAAGAATGATGATTGAGCGCATGCAGAGTTTTTTTTTTTTATACAGATATTACTTAACATTGAAAATGAACCATAATTTAAATTGCACAGCTTGCTAGATTTTGTTTTCTATGAGTAAAAATGTTTTACAGCAACATAGCAATGGTTTCAACCTACCCGACTACTATGGTCCTTGTGATTTCAGAATTGCATGTGCATGAAATGTGACGGTGATATTAAAATCACACACTGTGTAAACAGAGGACGGCATGGTACTGCAGTGGGTATCGCTGTTGCTGCACGCCGTCACTGTGTGCGTGCAGTTTGCATGTTCACCCTGTTTGTGCGTCTTGCTTTTTGCCGGATCCTCTGGTTTCTGTCTACTGTCTGAAAACATACCCTCCAGTTCACTTGAGGTGCATGTATGATTGAGTGGAAGCATGACTGAGCAAAGACTGGTTGGTTCCTGCCTTGTGGCAATTGCAATGTATATCATATCATATAAAACAATTACTTGACTTGACAGAATAAATCAGTAGATTACTCGATTGACAATTGTTAGTGACAGCCCCGCAGTGTAATACAAATTGACATTACAGACAGATTTGGGAAAAATACTGCGATGCACCACATTTTAAAAGTGGCAAATCCAGCATCGTATAGTTCTAGATTACTCTAGGTACTAGGGCTGTTCGATTAAGGCAAAAATCACAATCACAATTGTTTTAGTCAATATTGCAATTATTTAATGATTACTCATTGACTTTGGAAATATGGATTTATTGAACTTTTGAACGAACTTGTCTAACAGTGGATTTCCTTGAACGCTATAATTAAGATCAGACACAGAAGGGGACTGGAAAGAGGTGCACTGGATTTATAATAAAAAGGAAGCATTACTGGGGAATGCAGCACAATAATGGTTCTCTCTTTATCATTCAGTTTTGATAATAGTTGGAAGCCAAAATCGTAATTTAAATTAAAATTTGATTAATTGCCCAGCCCTACTAAGTACTATATTACTACAAATCTGCGGTATGCTAATTTTGTCTCACTAGTACTATAGTAGGTTATATCTCTCGGCTGGCCTGGGAGTTCCAGCGTTTCCCCCAGAGGAGGTGGCTAGGGAGAGGGAGGTCTGGCATATCTGCTCAGAGAGCCACCCCTGAAACCCAGACCTGGATAAATGGCAGACGACAGATGGATGGAACTATGTGTAATAGGACTGGTTAGTCACTGGGACAGTGGGTGTGAAAGTGCCTTCTATATACAATTACAGACTAACCTAGTGTTTCTCAACCCAGTCCTTGGAGAACCCTTGAAGTCACGATGAAGGTGGGGACAGATCAGCAGCCACAACATCTTTTAAAAGAGGAGATACTGTGGTTAAACAAGGTAAAAAGATGGTAGTGTGGCAGTACTTTTTGCAGATTAAAGTCCGACATTTTTTTGTAAATATGGTTTTCAGTTTTACTTCAGTTCACAAATCAATTATTTAGTGTCCGTTTCAATTTCAGTTTACGAGAATGTACCAACAAGGCCAAACGTGCTAATGTACACACCGGCACCATCAATCAACATAGAATAAGCCAAGATTTCATCCTTAACATTTTCACAAACACTTATTAAATGAAGATTCTAATGTAGCAGGCAGACAACTTTATGGCTTTAATAATAAGTGTATTTAGCAGCTACAAGGACAAAAGACATTAAAAAGCTCTCCATTCTAAAGCTAATAAACATGAATGGACAGCACTTAGGGCAGTTTGGCCTACTCCGGCAGTCCATCGTCAAGAACAGCTCCTGCACGTTTCCTCTTCAGGTGCTCGTGTTTAGCGCTAGTGCCACTATGGTATGCCATCGCACTTTGTATAATGTAAAACCACCTTTTTGTTTTGTCATAATTTGAACTACTCCCATAATTACATAGCAATATTAAAGGAAAACATTCGTTATAATGAGTTGAAGCATTTTAGAAATCATAAAAGTAATTTTATTAAAGTAAAAAGATACATGGGTTTAAAATATTGATGTCGATGCATTTTCAGCGTCGACGTCATCGACTACGCCGACTAATCGCGGCAGCCCTAGTGCAATGTTTAGGAATAAGTAGTGGTGTTCAGTGGTATGACTACAATAGACTAGGCTACAATAATCTTAATAGCCTAACAGTATTTCTGACGTTTTCTGAATGTATATTCAGCTCGACAGCAGCATGTTTTGATTATAAGCATGTACATAGCTCGATAAAAATTGTTTGACCAACATGTTTTATTAGATTTAATGTATATTTGGCTAGTGTGTGACATGTTCTATTGATTATAACCATACATTTAGCACCCCAGAAATTGTTTTATTGATTATTGCCATATATTTAGCTTGGTACATTTGCTTAACTGTCATGATTTTAATAATTATTACAATGTTAAATCAATAAATATGGATGTTTTACCAATATGCATTTAATTGCAGATCTGATTGTATTACATGCAATCCCAATTATCAGGCACAAACTGAAGCAGTAGCTATAAGTCTTATAGGAATAGTCTCACGAGAATTGCCTGTTAGCCGCTTAAATCGAATGTGCCAAACTCACTAACTTGTCGATTGCCGACAGGGAGTGGGGTGCCACAACCACAATGTAGCTGGACATGCACACAGCACAAAAAAGGTACCTGAAACATGTACATGTAACTGTTTGGGAATGAGGAAGCAGGTCATCACCAACAACTTTAACGCAATGGCCTCCCAGCCAGCTAAAGCAATCACAACAGAGCCTTCTCTCTGTCTGCATTCTTGCTCACGTGCCTCTTACACTACATTAGGCTTCTCTCTTGATGCCATCTCAGGAGGTTGGGAAAATACAGCCAAATTATTCAAGTGCATCATTCATATTCAAGGGACACAACATGACAGCCTTTACCAAATAAATGCATCAGAGCTTCAAGGTACAATGGGCCAGCAAAAAGGCAAAGCTGGCTACCATTCATGTTTCCAACATAAAACTAATTTGCTCAAACTAGCATGGCAACCCAAATGCCAAGAGAACTTGAGTATAAGAGCAAAATGCCACAGGGGTACAGGACCTGAGCCAAAAAGACATTGCATTAACTTTTAGTGTAGGGGTTCCACGCTCAACTGATTAAATTAGCTCCATAAGAAAAGCCATATAAAAACAACAAGCGGAAAAGCTCCCCCAGTGAGGCCTTGTATGGCTCTGCATTACATTTAACACCATCAATATTTTCACATTTGATTCAAAATTTAACTGCATCACAGCAATGGCTCTTCAGCAAGAAAATTCAAGGATGTGGATCAATGACAGCTCAGAAATTGCAAAGCCAATGAGATGTGTGGGTCTAGGTCTAATGGCGCTTCTCCACTGCCACCAAGAACCGAGCCGTACCCAACTCATACCATGAACTGGCGCTTTTCCACTGCAAAGCATGAAAGCCATACCCCAGCCATACCCAAGCCATAACCGCGCTGACACAGCCCTGTTTACTAGCAGTAGGTTATTACTAATGCTTACACCAGTGTTCAGCACATGAATTACCTGAAGGAAATAGGGTATTTTCTATATCAGGGCTGCCCAACCCTACTCCAGGAGCCTACCACCCTGCAGAGCTTAGGTGCAGCCCTAATTTAACACACCTGATACAGATAATCAGGCCCTCTGGTAGCACCTCAGGATTAGACTCAGCTATGTTGAAGCTAAGCTGGCTCTAAAGCAGATTAGTAGTACACCTAAAATATTAATGGAGATGCATGTTGTCACACCCAGAAGTTAATAATGTTTATAAATTCGGCGTATCCTTATGTTTATTAAATTCAGTTAGCAGAGCACGCCACATACTACCATTTTTGTAAATCATGCGTTTGTGTTGTGGCAGTACTTTCTGCAGTTTAAATTCCCATACATTTATTAACATAAGGATATGCCGAATTTATACAGATTACTAATATTTTAGGCATACCACTAATCTGCTTTCTAAATTGTGGGCGCAAGTAAACATCCATATGTTATATTACTGATAAACTGGCATCCAGCCAAATATTTCACCAATCATCTAAAGCCCTGGTGATTATTGTGCATGTGTCATACAATGACAAGAACAACACAATGTAGCCCTAATTCAAAGAAAGATTATTTCTAAAAAAGTGTTCTACGTTTCTGTGTGATCATCGCATGACACCATTACAAACATGTACTTTGTGTAGAGGAACCATCTGCTATAATCTTGCATTCATCCTTGGGACATGGATTTATCTTCCATTGCATATAATTTTATAGATATGTTGCTTTTCTCTCGTTCAGAAACATGTTATTAAAAAAAATGAATAGTTACATTTTCCTAAACTGGTCTAATAATGGTGAGCTTAACTAACCACACCAGGTTCTCTGTTCTAGCCATCACCAAATAGTTTATTACTTATATTTGCAATAACACAAAACAAGAATTAGTGAGCGATTATGCTAAAAGACGTTGATATGTACCATTATAATTACCCTAACATCACACGTGCACGATATACGTGTCACAAAAGAATGAAAATGTTAATTTGAAGTGTACCCAACATGTTATGGAATGTGTAAAGTTGAAATAGACTATATTAAAAAATATAATCATAATATTAATAATAATGATGATGCCATGCTGCACTTTGCATGAAAAAATGTAGTAAGGTTGGTCTTTGGGTGTGGGACAACCGTTAGCACCTGCATGGAATTATAAGCTAGAACTGACTTTATACCTTTTGAGAAAATGTTTATGCACATACATGCACCTCATGTCTTTTGTACTGTCTGATATTGAGTTCATATGGTCTTTACACATTCTACTCAAGTTAACAATATAAAAAAAAATTCTTTTAGCATTGTCCACAAGGCCACACGAAATGTATGATGTTGAAAACACACACACAGTTTTTTTTAATAGTATATATTTTATCTTTACACATTGAAATTTTCATAAACCGTTTCAGTGGTTATGACTAAAAGCCTAAATGTTATAGGGTAATAACTTAAGAATACAACAGACATAATTCAGCAACCAATAATAATGCATTACAAACTGAACTCTTTGGTCTTGAATGGAAAAGTTTTATTACGTACTACTGAAAAACCTTTTTTTAATACGCAGACCTATATTTGCACCGTGCTGATGTGATATAATGCATGTCACCACAGGCATTCTAAACATGCATTTAAGTGCCACCTAAAGGAGCACCGTATGAAAGTGCCGTGTCGAGACAGAGCGGGAGGGCGTGTCTGGAGTGGGAAAATACCATGTTGATACGCATTCTCTCTCCTTTCCCCCCCCTCAACAGCCTTCCATACACATGACCAGCGTTGACACGGAAAGTATAACCAAGATACTGCTCGAGAGAGACTGGATTATATTGCGAATGTTCATTTAAAATAAACAAACATAGTATTCAAAAAATCCCATGACTTTTCCAAAACTTTGATTACTTTTTATTTTCCATGACTTTTCCAGGTCTGGAAACTGATTTCTTAATTCCATGATTTTTCCAGGATATTCATGGCCATACAGACACTGCTAGTCTCTCTTCGAGGTACGGCTTGGGAATGGGACAGTGCCTGTATGCCATTGGAAAAGGGCCATAAGTGTGCCAACATCAAAAAGTGAGCAAAAAAATATTCTGGGGGTTGTGCACCATGCCATTCTGTACAAAAGTTATCCTGTCCTTTTTTGGTTTGTAATGCACAACACCAATGGACACGTTATAGTTTTGCATTTCATACGGTCATCACAATTTTGCCAATGACTTCAAACTCTGGCTTCCTGATAGGCTAATAAGAGTCATTCTCTGAAGAGCAGACATGTATAGCAGGTATATGCCAGCAGACGAGGCCTTTGTTTTCTAAATAAGATGAAGTCAGGCACATTATCAGGGCTACAATGCACACCAGAACAGGTCTGCAAACCTGCGGCTGATAGCTATATTGGCCGCATAAATGACATGCTCAGCAAATGAGGCATGTAAGCCTTCCTGAATGCTTTTCGAGCCCTACACAAATAACAGCAGGCAAATAAACTGGAAACAAATACAGGGCAGCACTTTTTCATGCATTACTTGCCACAAAAAAAACCTAAGCCAAGCAACTCTCTCAACATTACACATAAAAAGCGAAAGGTGTTCGATTGCAGCACATTTTGGTTTCAGGATGAGGAAAGCAAGAATAGTACCAGTTCAGTCTGTCCTATCTGCAGAGTTAATGTCAAAAGGGAACACGCTGGCCAGAACACTATAAACCGGCACTGAAGCAGAATGAAAAGCTTTGCTGCCTCCAGAGAAATACTGGACACACTGTGTATCACATTACATAAAATTATTCCATTAAGAGATGGGTGATACAGGAACACTGAATTTATGACCATTCATCTTCATTTGTGGCATTTTTGAAGAACAGGCGGCTTTCTTCCCAGAAGAAGGGGAAAAAAAAAAAAAAAAAAAAAAAAAGTCTTCCACATTGCAAGGCCACACGAAGGAAACAAGCTGCTGGAGGATCACAGAGGAAACTGCATTCCCCACAGAGTGCCAAGGACCCAGGCCTCAACCCCATGTTTTCACAGGAATGCCTGGAATCAAACTCTGGAGGAGCAGTACAGCATCTCTCAAGTAACTCTGAGGCCCTGAATTTTACACAGGGATCACAGTGGATCTTTAATATGAGATTCACAATGTGCAGTGATAGCTATTGCTGAGAAGTGTTGGGAGCCCATCCGTGCCAAACATGAGGCAGGTGTTGAAGAACACAGAAGCGTAAATTCACACACACACGTGCAAGGAGAAAATTATCATAACGATTGAGTATTACAGAAGACATAAGAACAGAAGACAGGGCCACAGGGTGCCAGGCAGCACAGGGCAACAAGCAGGGGAACACTCGCTACAGGATGCCAATCCAGTGCAGGACACACATAATCATTATGGGCAATTGAGAATCATCAATTCATTCAAATTCACTGAAACTGCAGGAGGAAAGCAATCTCTGTGAGTAATGGACATTAAATATAAAGCAGATCTGTATGACAAAACATTTGCAACAAAACCAATAATTTGAAAACCACAAAAGAATTTAAGAAATCAGCGGATATATTGGTTCTAGAAATTGACTTATGTAGATAGGGTCACACCATTAAGGGTTTGTCCCTCTTTTGACGTTAACAAGCATGACTGCACGCAATAATAAACCAGTGGTGGGTCCAAGTGTAAGACTAACATGCGTATGACCAAAGTTATAATTTGGCTGCTTTGCAGCAATACTTGTCTCGCATGTGCAGACATACCAAAAGGCAACGATTAGTGTTGCGCAATTGAACAAGTCCAAACATCTTCGGTTAGTGCTCCGAGAAGCGCTAAATTAATGTGCAATTGACGACAATGATTACAAGAATTACAGTGTAACAAGTAGCCCGTTTTCGGGTCAGATCGTATGTTGATACGAAGAGAGGGGCGGTGGCCACCTCGTCACTTTGGAACAGGGCGCCGGCCGACTTCTAATCATGCGACGCATTTCAACGAGTCGTTTTTTCTCCGGTTCACATCCATTCGCTTATTTTTTTAAGCTTCTAGCACTGCACAAAACCCACGGGTTGGATGTGAAACGTCTTCAGCTCCCCGTTTCGCTAACCAGCTCGACGCGATTCGGCACATGATTACTGGCCAAATATTTGCCAAATAAACCAGTGCGACCAGGCTCCACTGCCAAAAATGTCAATACGCTTCTAATCATATGCAACTCAATATGAAAAACTCATCTAACCATAAAAACTTTACTACAAACGCCTGCACGCCAAGTTGCCGCCGGCTGATCGACCCACAGAGGCACCGCATCAAAACACATTGTGTCAATGCTTGAACTGGGCGTCGAAAAGCCGGACTGTCCAGATCCCGTGGCTACCATAAAACAAACACCGGGTCTTGATTTCTACTACACCACATCGCCCTGCCTAAAAAGAAACGCCTAACTTCCCACCGGCGGCAGCGAGGCCCCCGTGCTACGTCCAAGACAGGCGAATGAAGCCGTGCCAGCCGTGGACTAAACGGCAGCAGCGGAAATATTAACTTAACCACCAATAAAAGCGACAGCGCAGTCCCGATGTGTCCTTTGGCCTTTCCGTGAAAGCGTCTGAATGGGCTTCGGAGAGGTAAAGACCTCCCCCGTTCTGTAAAAACACCCGCCCGGAACAGTAGCCGCCTGTGATAAACTAAAGAGTAAACACTTACGCGGACACTGTCCGTTGTCATTTCATCGTCCCATTTTCCCCCAATCGTGACACACGTCGTTTTGTCACGACCGGGGGAAAATGGGACGGTGAAACAACGCAGGCTGGAGCCGGACAGATATTCAGGCCTGCCAACGCAAGAGTAAAACTCACGGTAAAAACATACACATGCAGGCAAAATAGCTCTCATGTGACAGAAACTTGTCTGGCAGCCGTTCTGAGGGACGATGTTGGACAAATTAAGCTGTTAAGACAACCGTTGTTAAGCAGTGTCCCGATAAAATCTCTAGTTAAGTCATATGAATGGGCAGTGCTCGCTGGGCCTGCGCCATGCCGCTCCTGCAGACGAGTCCAACGCACGAGCACACTGTTCGGGGAAAAGCTCGAGCTAACAAGAACTACCAGAAAATAGTGCCTAGTAGCTAGTGACTCACACTCCCGTGTTCGACAGTTGTCTTCAAACAGTGGTGTTTAACGTCGTTACACAGACGCGGACACGACTTATCTACTATATTAGATAGTTTTACCTGATTACTCTGAGAAGCCATGCTCCCGGTGACTTTCCCCTTCCTACTCGAATTAAAATGCACCGTCCTTCTCGGCGAAACGTTGAAATATTTTATATAACTTGCACAGTCGCACGGCCTACTGCGACGCCGCGTTCATTTTTCCTTCGGCGCTTAGGCGGACTGTTAGCACTTCAGCTGCCTTCTTCTCCCGTACATCACGCCGACTCCTCCACCACTTCCAACACCGCCATCTTCGTGAGGCCACGCTCGTAACCTGCGCGCGCTTAGCAGCGCGCTCTCCAATGAGCGCGTGCGCCGAGTCCGCCTCTGTGCACGAGATCGACTTCCCCAGCTCGTGATTTGAGCGGCTGTAGTGCGGAACTGTTAAGGTGTTCGGGGGACTGATATATATCGTGCTCTATAAAATTAACAAAAATGAGAACATATCCTTGAAGTACAAAGTAATTGTTTGTTAAAAGCAGTTTAAGCATTAGATAACACATTTTGGTCCCCACAATAAACAAATACTTTGCATAGTAAGTAGCTAGAGGAACTACGTAGATTATACAATATGAATGCCCAAGCCATGCAATGGATTAATCAACTGTGTGACAACGCTTTATTGCGCAAATATTTTTTGTGAGTGTGACTCAATGCAATAATTCAATAATATAGAAAACATGACAGTTCTATTAGTTTCATTTTAAAGCGTGCAACAAGGAATGCATGACACACCAAAAGTAGGGCGGAGTTGCTGGCCAATAAGTGAGGAAAGCGCACAGGTAAGAAAGGGAGTCTCGAAAAGAACAAAATCTTCGTAGTGAAACTGCAAATCAAAACTCAAAGGAGAATACACAGGTAATTTCTGCTTTCTTAATATGAGCCGTAGTTTAGAGAAACATGTTTAATGTTCTGAAGAGATACGCGTTATTTTGTTTTCTAGTTCCTTTTTAAAAATCGTTTTTTTAAGATTGTCGTATTGTTGTTAGATCAAACGTAAAGTTTACTAAGTAACAGTCGCCTTCGGGAACGTAGTGAAGAAGTAATAATGATTTGCGGGGCGTGTAGGGGATAGTTATTAATATATTTAGGTTTTTGCCTGAATTGTCGCTTCTACATATCTTAGTTTGGGATGGTACTAGGTTGTTGTTGTTTTTACGCAGGTTTTCTTTAAACAACGGTGCATTTAATAAATCTGGCAGTAACATGCCTTAAAAATTGTTTGGGGCTGTATTCTCACACTGTATAGTATAGTACTGTTGCACTTCTAACAATCATGTAATTGTTTCCTTGAATTCATACAGGCAGTTCTTCATGCCCCGCTTTGTGTTGCAGTGAAAGACACCTTGACAGCATGCCAGTAGAGTACTATGGGAGGGAGGAGGGTCCCCCCTGGGACGGAGAGAGAGTTCCGGAGCGCTACAGGCAGGGGAGGCACTCGGACTCCGAGCGGAGTGCTTACAGCGATAGGCGGAAAGACCCGATTGTTCCTTCTGGCCGAGACAGTTCCTATCAAGCGCGTCAAAATTCGTAAGGGGGTCTTTTGTGTAATGCTCCTTCTGTCCATCTATTGTGGACCTTTTGGTCATGAATATGTTCTGGAAAGAGTCATTATTTATTGTCTTTGTCCTTTCGAAGGCCCCAGATCTATGCCTTTTGTCACCCACTCTTTTTTATTTTAGATACAAGATGGAAATGGATCAGTATGAAACACAGCCAAGACAAGCTCTTTACAATCTCAGATACCTTTGTACATCAAGAGGTGAGCTTACTCTCCCTGTCACACATGATTCACAAGTTATGGCTTTAGTAATACCCACAAGTCACGCACTTTAGGTTGTCTTAGACTTTTACTCGTACTGCCTTCATTTCAAGTCTGTTACACTCAGCGTTCACTTTAAAGTTAAGAAATCTGCTAGAACAAATGCGATTAAACATGCGCGAAGTAGCCCCTGTGTCTGCCGAGTTCCTGACGTTACTCTGGGGGAGAATAGGAGACGGAATGCAGCCGTGCAGGTTTGTGAAGAAAGCGGTCATGTGATCCGGCCTCTCAGTTTATTCACTGATGTGAAATGGGGGGTTGGGGGTACAGACAGTTTCGAACAGTTTACAGACAAAAGACAGAAGCTTCAGGATGAGTTGGCACATCTCCGTGTGGTGATGTGAAAAAGGGGACAAAATGGGGAATCACTACAAAAGTTTAACCCCAGGCATGGGAACAAACAAGCCGAACCACACCCCCTCACAACAGCATGGCAAGACAGCATAACAGATAGCACAGGAGCCAGTGATACTGTAAGAGGTTTAATAGGGTGGGTGCTGACATCTGGTGAAACATGAATTGCCCAAGCTGTACTGACATATTTGTGTGTTTAGCTTTGAGTTTGTTAGACCTGATATTCCTAGGCGTCACCCGTTCTCAGTCCCCACATGGATCATCAGTGCTGTGCATACTTAGATGGGACTTCCACCCAAAAAACACACACTGTAAGCAGTGATCATCCCACACATTGTTCTCGTTTGAAGACTGCCAAACCTCTTTATAAAAGACTCCTTGTCCTTGATCAGTTGATGCCTTCTGCTTGAAATTAAATCTTTCAAGGTTCTCTTTAGTTTCCTAGGACTAAGTTAGAGGTAAACTAGATGCTGGTTAAATGCTTAGTAGGAATTATACGAAACAGGGAAGCATTGGTGGTGAATGAAACTTATATGAGTTTAAGCCTTATTTTGAGCTCATCTGTCCTACAGCAAGCATGAGGAAGGACCTAGAAAATGAGAAGTTAGATGGGCCTCCCTCCTCTCTTTGCTCCCACATGTCAATCTGTCTCTTAAACAGCTCGTCCACCAGCTTATTACTGCTCTTAAATCTGCTCCTGAATTTGTTCTGTTGTTTCTGAAAAGTGCTGCATATGTGGATATGAAATGGCTATAAATATCAGCAACTGCAATAAGCAAATCTGCCTCTCAAGCCAGAACTAGGAAGTAGATCCTGCCGTTGTGTTTTTTTTAAATCCCTGACTTGAGCTGGAGCTATTTAATGACATAGTCTACTAAAGTAAGTGTTGAAGAACTAGAATGAACTTTATTGATCCCAGCAGGAAATTTTAGTTCGTGTAGCAGCGAGCATGTGAAGTACAGACAAGCCTGCATTCAGTGCAAAAGACAAGGTGCAAGACTGTACACGTAGTGCAAACAATAAGGTACACAAACAGAATCTCGAGAAACATTATAATAGAAAATATTAACGAAATAAATACTAATAGGGTGGAAAGTAATAAATAAATAAATTAGTGGAGGTGACTGCCAATTAACCTCTAATGGCTTCTTGGTGCCTGTCCGCTGAAGTCCTCTGTGTGTCTCTCTTTGTGTGAATGCTGCTCCTACAGCCATATGCCAGATGCTGGAGTGCTTTCTCAACATGCTGATTGTCATCTGTGCGGGGGTGTCCTATAATGCATCTGGGGTCTACCGGGACCTGGCCAGCCTGGGTGGAATATATGCATACTATTATGGAGGTGCCAACGCTTTCACGGGCGCAGACGCTGACCGCATAAAGCAGCTGGACCTGCAGTTTTACCAGCTCAAGCTGCCCACGTGTGTCAATACCATGGCATGTGGAGGGGCCCTAATGGGCTACGCCTGCATCGTGCTGGTCCTGGGAATCTTGAGAATGCCGTTCCGCTGCCCTGTCTTGCTCCTGGTGGAGGCACTGCTCAACGGCCTGATTAGCTTGGGCTACATACCCGCCGTGGCCTTCTACTTCATCAAGCTGCAGGAGGTCTACGCTACAGACGTCTGCAAGCAGAGGAAGCAGATGTACCAGAGCAAAGGGTACCAAGGCTTCGAATGTCAACTCCAAGGGGCAGATATCTGCGGAGGGCTCTTCGGGGCAGCGGGGGTCATCACTTTCGCCTTTGGCGCCGTGCTGGCCATCCGAGCTTTTATTGCAGTCCGGAAGCGTAAATGCGCAGCCCCAGAAGACCTTTGTGTATAGGAGTTTAACTAATGACCTGTTTAACCAATCACCTTTCATCTCACTGTGCCGTATTCAGCTGAAGGGCTATGATGCACAGATAGGTATCTCACGTTTGGTTGAACTAGCTATCGCAAGTAACAATTTGCACGCTATGCCATAAATGTGAAGTGAGACTGGAAATGTCTTAAATACTTTTCCCTTGGAACATTATTTTAAAAAATAACAATTCTAATCTAAATTTTTGTGAATATCTATTTAATCTTTTTATTTCTTATGTTTCACTATGTGTTATGAGCCAGATTTTTTGAGCCAGAATTTTTTTTCCTATAGAAAAAGCACTAAACCTTGTTTGTGACTTTTTACCTGTAAGCTCACCGTGTTTGTTTTCTGTACTAAGACTGGTCTTGGGGAAGGTGATACATTAGCTTAGCACTACAGCAGTACTAGTGAGCCCCAGATATCTCCTTTACTTTCAACTCAAGTACACATGAACCACCGAATGAGCAAATGTCCTTTTCACAAAGGCATTAAAAATGGATAAGTTGAAAGACAAATAAAAACAATTGTGTCATGCAGTCTTTGACGACTGGAGGTCTTTGTGCTTCAGCAGGGTGTTACTGATCCTGTAACAAATTGGCCATGGCTGAGTGCAAAAAAATATTTCTCCAGCCAATACCACAACACTGGATTTTGCAATTATGCTACTTTTAACTTTAAGTACCAATTAGAGATCTAATACGATACCCTCTGGCAGTCAGCTAGTCTACACCTGAAAAAAAAAAACGGGATTAAATTTGGGAGCATGGCTATGGATATTAAAACTGCTGCAGATTCAGTTCCTCCTCACCTTGATCACTAGGCCCTCTCTGGGTGTGTGCAGCTATAAAGTGGTTCAGGTTCTGTAGCCCTCCTCTTAGTAAAGCCATTAGTAGATGTACCTATGTGATTATGCACACCTTCTACCGGAACAGGAAGTCCACCTTGCAATTAACAGAACACAACACTAACTGTTGTCTGCATTGTAAATATTTGTACAGCTTGTCGGGTCTTTTTGTTGAACATGTATGCTTTCACAATGAGCAAAAGATGAGTATTTTGATGCAGATTTTAGTCATAGTTTACACCGTTATGCAGTGAAGAATTAATCTCTGACATTTCATTCCTTCACAGATTCACGGCTTCCATAAAATCACAAAATATTTATTATGAAACATAAAACGTGTGGCTCGGTGGGTAGCACTGTGGCCTCACACCTCGAGGACTGGGAGTTTTAATCCCACCTATGTGTGTGTGTGTGTGTTGCATGTCCTCCTCCAGCGTGCCAGGATAAAAGGTTGAAAGATGGGTGAATGGATTGTCCAAAGAAGCAGATTTTCACAGTATAAATTTTTATTGCTACTTTGGCTGAAAAGGTGATCAAAAATGCAGCTTTTCAGCCCAAAACTAGTCATAGCAGCATCTGAAATAATATTATGCACCTTCACCCACTGTAAAATCCAGGTAAATCCTCTTCCGGCTGATGAACAGCAAAAGTGCTCTCATTTAGTCTCTTTCCTCAATAATATAACAACATACTATAACATATTTTCTAAACTAATTACATCCAATATATGACAGATTTGGAGTATATTTAGCAGTTTTCTGCATGCTGAAATATAAACATAAAAATATTGTGTATGCCCCAGATAGATAAACAACGTTTTATGAACATGTTTTAGTACAAAGTAATCACATTTCTATATATACTGTTTACATTATATATAGGGCATGCTTGAGACAAAGACGTTAATACATGTTCTAAACAAAAACAGTACCTTGGAGGGTGAGAACAGGTGACAGGATCATTAAATCCTTAATTCGTAGAAGACAGAGACCTACAAATCAGCATGAAACAATGAAGTACAAAAATAAACCTCAGCTTTCTTGGCATCGAGAGAAAATATTTAGGCATTTCTAGAAAACAATTTTACAGAAATAAGGATGGATGAGCGAAGTCAACTTTGGTCACAAGTCAGACGACCGGAAGGGCCACACCCCCGTCTCTTCAGGCACGACCGCAGACAGGCGGCTCAGGTCAGAACCGTGGCCAGAGGAGCTGCATGCTCTACCACGTGACCCGAGCATCACACAGCTTTGCATAAACTCATGGTGTGTCTGCCACAGCAAATAGCTACGCTCTTTCCTAAAATTAAAGGGAATTTCTCAGTCTGTACATCTGTACCCTGTTTTCTTCATTAAGCAATCAGCCGGACATATATATCCTCAAATATAAATGCACACATCTAATTTACTGCATTAAACACCTAGATAATCCTTTGTGTCCATAAGCAAAAATAATACTCCATGCTGCATTATAGCTTCCCACTCCCTGCTCTGTGGTGAATGTCCCGTTTTTGGTTTTATAACACAAGAGTAGAAACAGGCTGTTGAGGGATAATGGCACTCCACTGAGGCTGCACAGATACATCCTGGGAATGAACTCAAAGGAAATTTGGCCTGTTGAGCCTGACACAAATGTGTTCCAGGTCCCACTGGGCTGGTCCAGTTTGGGTTCAGACTTGGCGAAACATTGCCCGAAAGCAGGGAGGAGAGCAGGTTGGCAAAGTGGGTCAGACAAAGTGGCGGAACACACTGACCTGGGCACGTCACACATATATGGCACACGCACACACACACACACACACACACACACACACACACACACACACACACACACACACACACACACGTTCCTACAGATATGCTTGTGGGCAAAGGCTCCTGCTTTAATATGCTAAACTGTTCCTAACCCCAAAACCAAACATTTACAAACTGTAAATGTTGCTGTTGTACATTAAAAAAAAAACAGATGTTAAAAGAAGGCAGTTATTCTGTAGATGCCCCCATATAATCTGTTACCCCAGACAAACAAATAAAAAATGTTTGTATGATTAAACATCAAAGCGACTCCATCTCAGGCCACAAGAGGACAAATCAACCAACACTCAGACTTAAACTGCTGTGTGCATTTGTGCGAATGTGTGTCTCCAGAACTGTATTTTAGTCCAGCTTTCAGTTAAATCCAGAATCTGAGCTCTGGAAATGCAAAACCTATTCATGACCATTGACACTGCTTTGATATTTCAGTTTAGAAATAAAATATATTTTTATTATACACATCGTTGAGTTCATTTGAATTTTGGACCAAGGTTTCTGCTGTTCTGGATTTAACCGAAACTCCGGAGTGGAACTAGTGCACGGCGCGAGTTCCGTTCTGCTCATTTTCACACTTTAGCACAAAACACAGGAAGAAGTATTAATAGGACTGTTATTTCTGATATAATTTCCCTAGTGAAGCACTAGTGTTTGAAGGCCCTGCCTTCAGCCTCGACCTGCCTTCAGCCCTAAGGTCTGCTTCCCTGATAGATAGAGACACATCAATGCTCAGGGAGAGACCACACACCAGGGGCATGCCAATATCATAAGACCACAGCTGTATCATGTAACAGTATTGATATTTAAATGACCAGGGAAAAGGTGCAGTGATTTACCACCTTCAGCATAAATCCTGACTTCAAACCCCAAAACTCCTGCTACGGGTACGTAGGTGTGTTTAGAAGCATGTGCCCATCCCTCCATCACGCTGTGACCTTGTTGATCTCCAGTGACCTTGACGCATGCCTGTCTTCAGTACAATAACACTAACAGACACACACCTTTCACAGGCTTACACAATGGCTCAAATAATACAAATCTATATAAAATCTTTGCCCAGATATTCAAATCAGAGGCTCATTTTTTAAAGACTTATAAAAATTAGTGCTTAATAATGAAACACAAAAAAGGTCGCATTTAAAAGAACCAAAATTCCAGGAGTGTACTATTCTGCATTCAGCAAAACTGGCAGAGAGACTAATAAAGATGTTTAGTTTTATTTCATTTTTTTTAATCTCAGGGGTACAAATCTTCAGTGAGCTTCAGTGGAACGCAGGCTATTTTAAGTTAGGGTCCGGTGTAAGATTAACATTTTGATAAATCCAAAATCGGAAGGCTGTGAAATACTGTGATATTAAATGCGAAAAGCAAGCCCCCTCTAACCACAATCCTATTCAGAGGGCGCCTTGTAGCCCTTGATCAGTGTAAGGCCACTGGGAAATGTCATGCCACTTTATCACATTGCTATAGCAGCGCGTGTGCGGTCCGGTGGCATCGAGGAGTTCCAGTGGGACTCCCAGTAGACAGACAGTGTTGTGGTTTTGTTAACATCACAACAGGAAACATACAGATCTTCATTCCTACAGGTGAGTACATACACACGACATGCACAATACACAGCAAACCCATCCACAGTCACTTAGGAACAGAAAAGCAGATTGCCCCTAACAAATGCACACATCTAAACGCAAACAGCTTTCGTTTGGCACAGAAAGGGCAGAGTTAGCTCTGGAGACGTGTAGGAAGGAGAACATTTGGCTGAAGTTCTTCACAATGAGTTTCTCAACAGTGTATTACATTTTTGTTTGAGTGTAATTTGACAGTAAAGCACAACTCTTCAGGTCAAAAGCAGGGGGTCATTTTCATTCTACAACGTCATTTTTTGTTCTACGGTTACTGCAATTCCCTGATGTTCAGAACACCAGCTGTTGTGAGAGACCCACACAAACAGTGGCGGACTGACCGGGGCAGCGGGGATATGGCAGACACTGACAGGAGATCCGCCGTATCAAACAGCGCCCCACAACACGCGTGCTCCACAGTGCATACACACACATACAGGCACTCGCACAATACCCAGACTGATGCTGAGCTAGCGGTACAACCAATCCCGGCACAGCACACGCCCACCTCCCCTTCGGCCACACATGACAGTGGGTTTTTAAATACCATTGCACATACCCATGCGTAAACTAATGTGCCACCGTGTCAAGCTACAATCAAAAAATAGTCTTAACGCGTGAACAGGGCCCCCCCAACCCAAAGAGACATGTTTTGGATTACACTGTGGACGGCAAAAACGGGGGGGTTACCTAAGCGCGCGTGCCTGGGAAACTTTTGGAGCGTCATTAAGAATGCAGTGAATAACAACCACGAAAAAAAATCACCTGCAAATTTAATGAGAACCGAAAATACTATATTTTACCTGAATTATATTCAATTTTTTATAACAAAAGATTACATCTTAATTTTTCAAAAGCGAACAGACAAATGGACGTGACTCTCGGCTCCCCCGCCGATGTTCAGATGCGCTCCGCGGTCAGCAGGCTCAGTGCTTCGTGGCGGCACCGGCAGGCCGATGACCGACACGTGTTACTTCAAGTCCCGCTTGACGTTTAGCGTCGCATCAAAGCGCAGGCTTACAAAGACCAGTGCGACGTTCAGCGGGTCACATAATGAAAGTGCAAGTTTAGATAGTGACGAACAGGAACATGACAGACACGGAGTCACAGGCCGCAGTTCCGAGCCCGGCCTCTAGGTGGCCCCCCTGAACCACAATTGAATCCTTCCCCTTCAAGGTTCCAAACCATCATAATGATTCTGGAGCCTTTAAGTCATAATATAGACAGAATAGATTATTACTGAGATAAATATGACCGACAAGGTTATAAAGTGCAAACCTACAACACGTTTTATTATTAAAGTCTCTCGCAGTATTTCTTCTTCATCGGTACATATGCATTCTCTTTCCCCGGTTAAAACATAAAGCGCACGGAAACAAATCTGTCCAAACAAAATATGTATACAGCATGGCTAAAATAGTTATCTTGGTACCATACATACAATTTCCACAATTACGCACATAATCAATTTTATCTTCTAATAAATGTGAAAAAATATACCCTTATATGCTTTTTGTTACAGCCCGTTTCGCTAAGCGGGATTTTGCCTCGTTGTACAAGTACGTAAGATTTTGGGACCGCCAGAGTAACACCGAGACACGGGACAGCGAAAGCGCGGCTATGCAGATTGGGGTTGCGCGGCGGCACCGGCACGGCGCTCACCCCAGGGTCCTCAATGCCGCCCCTTTCCGAGGACCGACGCTGGAATTCAGGATCTCCACCACAGGCTTTCTGGGAGACCAGACCTCGTCTTGATTCCCTTGAGGTACGAGCACAGTGAAGGAAGCAGATCCTCGCCCTCGCCCCGTAGTGGCAATAAAAATAAAAGCATGAGATGTGGCGTAAAATCGCCACTGTCACCTAGTCCCCGCTGCTCAGCTCCGGAGCGTCACTACAGCGTAAGCTAAGCTTGGCCTGCACAATATCCCATGGCTGCATAAGTGAACCTCCGCCCCCATCCCTTTGCCGTCCTGCCGGTGTCGGCAAGGAGACTGGGTTTTACAAAACGGCGCTTGGAATGCATAAAAAACTTCGGCGAGGCGTGAAACGGCAAGGCTAGCAGGCGCCTACCCGCTGCAGCCTAACAGCCAATCAGCAGACAGACAGGTGCTCATCACCCCACACAAAGTTAATAGACACTTTACCATTCAGCATGTCGAAAACCATCCTGAAGGGAAACGTTGCAAGGGAAACATGAAGCTGCATCTTCCTCTGGCTTCCTTAAAACCCAGACAGCCCAAAAAACACAAATATTGCCCTGCCCCGCCAGCTGTGGTCCTGCCCCATCCACAGCAAAGAAAAGCAAGAAAGCTGATAGCTAGACAAGAAGTCAGCAACACGCTGCGACAGACCCACCACTGCCCTCTAGGGGGCACTATAGGGGGCTCTTCCCTCCTACAATAGGCACTTTTAAAAAATTCTGTTTTAACCCTTGTTTTTCAATTGCGGCACTTCCTCCTTCACCAGCGAACCTCGGGATCGTTTTGGACGGGAGGATCTTTGCGATGAGAGATGTACACCGGTGAGGAATTGAGGCCACGCTGCCACATGTGTACAGGGACACGCTGATGCCGCTTTTTGCAGCGTTATGAGGTATTCCAGTCTAAGCGTACGTTTTGGCCACGTCCCTCTCTCTCATCCACGCCACCTGCAGTGACCGCATGCCTTACTCGACAACTGTATTCTTCAGCTGACCGGAAAAACAAACAGTCGAGACCACACAAAACGTATCCGTTCTGGCACTGACCTAATGTTACCGTGGTGACGCAAGCAGGACCCCATACTGACCATGTGATCACTCAAACTGGAAGATGCCACAGGTGCCATGGAGACCCCTGGTGTCCCCGGTGACACAGTGGCATCCAGACCTCTATAGCGCAGTGTCATACACCTCCTGCTGGATGGCAGCAGAGGGGCCAAGGTCCTGGGGGCACAGCTGGGGGGGGTGGGGAGTCTCCCAGTCAGGCTCTCTGGTGGGCAGGGGAGGCAACGCTGAGGTAGGAGGTCCCGGGACCACAGCATTTTGCCCTCTGAGCTGTTCCCAGACGTCCTGCTTCAGGTTTGGGGGCACCACCAGCTGGTCCTCGGGGTCCTGCTGGGCAGGGGCGGAGAAGTAGCCCGATTTCTTTTTGGGGGCTTCCAGGGCCACCTCGATAAGATTGTGACTGTCCTCCAGAGCCACCACAGAGCCATTGGACAGCTTCTTCCCGAAGAGGCTGGAGGTGGACGGGGACTTCTTCAGCTCTGAGATCTCCCTGCCGCACACAGCCAACAGGCAGCCGTTGGTGGCTGACACCACCACACTGCTCTGCTGTCGCAGCTTGTCACCAAAGCCCCCATTGGAGAAGGCGGAGCCACGCTGGTCATGGGACGGCCCATGCTCCATACCATCACGCCCCGCCGAGCGGATCTGGAATGCGCAGCAGTGGATGTCGACCTCCACCTCCAGCTTGCTGCCGTTGGAGATGACGCCCTCTAGTGGTGCTTCGTCGTCACTGTCAAGCCCGTTGTCAGATTGGTTGCTGGAGAACGTGGCGCTGGAGGGTTGGCGTTGGAAGAGGCTTGGGTGGGTGGCGGTGGGGCCACAAACGGTGGCAGCTGGGTGCAGGCTGCAGCGCCGTTCGGGCCGCAAGGCGGGACCTAACGAGGGATTCTCGTCGGACGCTGTGGAGCCTGCCTCGCTGCCAACCTCAGAAGCCGACATCTCGCTGTTAAACTCGGAAGCGATGCCACTACTGGATGAAGGCGTGGCTGGGTCCCCGGGGGGCACAGTAATGGGCAAGGCTCCCCCAGCCCCGCCCCCAGACCCGGGCTTGCCCTCCCCAGGGGCGATGGGCAGCTCGCAGGTGCAGCTGTCCTCCCCGACATTGAGGGCCACCACCACCGCTCCCACGTTGTCCCGGCAACCGTAGCTCTGCGCCAGCGTGCACAGCCTCTTGGCAGCAGCACGGGGCTCTCGCACAGCAAGCACGGTGCTCACCGCCTCCTCATAGGACACCCTCTCGAAGAGCGCGCGGTTGCCCAGGATCAGGAACTCGTCCTGGGTACACAGCGGCTCCGTGCGGACCCAAGGCTTGGGCAACACCCAGGGGAAGAGGTAGGAGCAGCCAAGCAGGCGGGAGCAGCAAGTCACACCGCTCACCTTGTTGTCCTGAAATGCAGAGCGGCACAGAGCTGAAGCCCAGGGCTACTACATGCTACCCGTGTCACCTTAGATAGGTGGCTTGAGAGAACAGGGAGAATGTTATCAGCACAGGACTGGAGGAAATTACATTCTAAGCATTCTTATAATAAGTGCTTGTTATAATTTTCCATGGGTAAGCAGACATGAATATTTCCCATAAGTAATTCACCCTATATTTGGTCAAACTGTTAACTGTTAACCCTAAACTTGTATATACCTGACTGTTATTCTCTGACACATATACACAGGTAATGTGAAAAGAGAGTCACACTGGTGCATTAAGACACCCACAGACATAGGCACAGACACAGACAGCAACAGACAGACGCTGACACAGACAGGCACAGTCATAGACAGGCACAGACACAAACAGCCACAGACACAGACAGGCACAGTCATAGACAGGCACAGACACAGACAGCAACAGACAGCCACAGACACAGACAGGCACAGACACAAACAGCCACAGACAGACGCTGACACAGACAGGCACAGTCATAGACAGGCACAGACACAGACAGGCACGGACAGGCACAGACAGGCACAGACAGATGCCGATACAGATAGACACAGACAGGCACAGAAGGATGTCAACACAGACAGGAACAGACAGGTGCAAACTGACTCTAACTCGCACAGATAGGCACAGACAGAGACAGACAGGCACAAATAGACACCACCACAGAGAGGCACAGACACAGAGACAAACAGGCTCAGGCACAGACAGACATTGACACGGACAAGTGCAGACAGGCACAGACAGATACAGAAAGGCTCAGACAGACACAGACAGGCACAGATACTGACAGACAGGCACAGACACGGCTGAGCACCCACCTCAGTGATGATGGCTTTGCTACGTTTGACCCGCTCCGTCTCCTCGGCACTCTGCTCTAGGCTGAACACTCTGGAGAGCACCAGGGGCCGTCTGTCCCGGCACAGCAGGGCCTGGCAGGTGCCTACATTGGCCAGGGTGAGGCTGAAGTAGCCCCCTGGGTCTGAGGCCTCGTGGTGGATGTAGCAGAGCAACGCCGAGGCCCCCAGTTTCTGACCGGCCATGCCCAGCTTCCTGATTGTGAGGGGAGATGCAGCACCCTCTCTGAGTCTGAGTGTGGCGTGTACACGATTCTGCATGCATGTGAGTGGCAGAGTAACCGTACCGGTGCGATGTCAGGAAGGTGTTGCACATGTACACACTGTCCACTCCAGAGTGCTGGACCTCCTCTGACAACACATCTCCCATGGTGCACTGCAGCAGGCGCGGCACTTCTTCGTTGCGGTCGCCGTCAAAGATGCCGTATGTTGCCTCCGTGCTGTCGCCAAAGCGGTCCATGGTGAGGACTGACATGCAAAGCCTGCGTCCAATGGGAGAGCATGGTATTATGAAAGAGGAGGGGACACATATGCACACAGACACACCCACACACACCCTGCGTCCAATGGGAGAGCGGGAGGTTACTGAAGGGGCGTGACATGCAGGCATAGATACAAATACATAAGCCTGCGTCCAGTGGGAAAGCACTGAAGGGGATGAGACACACACACAGATATACATATACAAATACACACACACACACACACACACACA
>JAAGVU020000008.1:16589340-16600392 GCA_011763525.2 Mormyrus iriodes
ACACACACACACACACACACACACATATATATATATGTGTGTGTGTGTGTGTTGCCCTTGGGGTAAGCAGAGTTGCGGGGAAAGTTGTTAATCTGAGAACCACCCCAGGGGCTGTGACCCAGCCCAGGGAGCAGACAGGAGTGGGGCTCATTAAACATGAAAAGGCCACCGTCACACCTTCACGGGACACTCCGTTCCGGGAGGTTCTCCTCAGCAGCCCATGGGACCGCCTGTTGTCCCTGCCACACAGCCGTGGGTGCGACCGGGGCAGCTTTTTTTAGAGGATCTAACCTCCCTGAAGCCCTTCAAACAACAGAGCGAAACCTAACCCAACGTCAGCTAAGAGCTCTGGCTAACAAAGACACATTAACAATTACATACAATTAAAAAGAAAGCTTGTCTCTACTGTATAAAGCTTGTGATGGTCTGAGGCCACAGCTTTTAGCTCTGTGCTCTTCTAAGGAAAGAGCTGATGAGCAGTGTCTTGTTTCCCTCCCTCCCCTTTCTCCATGTCTGTCCGTTTCCCGGCAGCCCCGTCCTCCTCCCGCCCCGCACCTGCCCCACCCATGCCTTGCTCCTCACTTGTTCCTCTGGCCAGTCATCTCGGCGTAACCATGGCTCCAAAGGCTGGACGTCACAGGGGTGTCGCCAGTGTTCACAGCCGGCTTCTGGTCTAACTTCAGAGTGGTGATGTGGCTGAATGGGGTGGGTGGAGACTCAGCGGACCAATTGGAGAACAGACAGAAGAGCGATGACCTGCACCGAGCGCGGTGCTAGCGATTCCCACATCTAAATCCCATTTATTCATCAGATAACTGCACCCTACTGCACTCAACCCATCATATTTATTTACATGGGAATTTAACTTAATATTCAGTGCATTTCTATAGCAGATGCTTTGATCCAAAGTGATGAACAAGAAAAAAAAGATTAGGGTCAGAGAGTGGTGTCAGCATGCAGCACCCCAGAACAGTTGGGGTTAAAGGCCTTGACCGAAGTCCCGACAGTAATATGATTACTCTGCTAGCCACTGGGATTTGAACTGGTGACCTTCCGTCTGGGTGGCCCACCCCCTCACCTGAAGAGGTTGAGGGTCCTGTGCTCCAGCATGAGGTTGCTGTTGCCAGTGAGGTCAAGTTCCTGTAGGGTGGGGGGCAGGGAGTCGGGCAGCAGGATCTCAGTGAGCTCGTTACAGCTCAGGTCAACCAGCTGCAGACAAGGAGCAGACAGTGAGGGTGCTGGCATGCGACGGGGGGAGGGGGGGAATCGGGAAAACTCACCTTGACCTCTGGGAGGCAGAGGATCTCGGGGAACACGCTGATGTGGTTGGAGTGCGCAATGAGGGTGTGCAGTCTCTTGCAGCTGGACACAGTGGACGGTATGGTCTTCAGCTTGTTACCACTCAGGTTCAGCTCCTCTAGCAGCTCCAGCTTGCTCAGCTTGCTAAAACAACAGGCCACAAGGGGGCGGCAACTAGGATATCAATGTGGACCAAGGATCTGAATAGGATTTAACTGTACCAAAATCAATTATAAGCCGCATTTGCATTACATATTGTTGTAGGTTCGATGGCTTGTGTTAAGTAATGGGAAAGGCACTGGCTCAGGGATTTTCCCTGTTGATACAGGCATACAAAAGCTTCTAGAACATTCAGTGTAAGTCTAATAAAGACCGACCTTCAGATACTTAAAATGTATATGAACAAGATTCAATCATGGCATTACCTGGCTGGGAAGGAGAGCAGCTGGTTGTAAGCCATGTGCAGCACACGCAGGTTCTGGTGTCCCACCAGCAGGGCGGCACACTGCTCGTTCAGGTTATTGCCTGTGAGGTACAACTCCTGAAGTGTGCTGAGGCTCTCCTCTGATTGACTGCTTGGGGGGATGGTCTCCAGGGAGTTGGCAGATAAGTTCAGGTATCTTAGGCTGTTTGAATGAGGTTGGGTGGGGGTTATGAGCTCAATAAGGGCACATATCTACGCTGGTTTTTATGACTTCTGTGATGCAATGTTACATAATCCAGACTGCCTCGCCAGCAGTTGCCAAAGGACGAGGAATATTCATCTGATATCATCCCCATGACACAGTGAGGAGACAGGCTGACATAAATTAAACCTTTATAGAGCATTACCATGAGAAAATAATACTGTCAACGCACAAAGCTTAAGACGCACAAGACAAAAAAAGAGCAGAAACGAGTCAATAAGGACAAATCATCAAGGGCAAAGTATTTCGAGGAACTTAATGAAAAAAGCAATGTCTATAGAGACACGTTTTAGACGGTGTAGTAATCCACTCCAGATTGTCCATGCTGATTCAGACTTCAGTATCACAGACAGGCACTGATTAATGCATAGAGTATCCTAGGCTATAGCCTATGGCCCTGGCAAACATCGGGCCCCCGCCCCGCCACTGGAACAGTGGCACCACCATGTGTTTGCATGTTGTGGTCACAGATGCCTCTCTGACTATGACCACAGTTTACACACAGGTTCATTTTCTCTGTTTTCTATAATGTTAGCATGCCCAGGGGGCTGGGCAACAAGTCGACCTTCAACCCCCAGTTTTTTTTCTCCTTACTCAGGAGTTCTTCTTTCTCTTTTCCCAGTCTCATGCACCATTCTGTATGAATGATGTAGTGATGGGTTGCCACAAACTCTTGCCAAGTGCCTTGGAGCGACTGTGTTGTGAAAGGCGCAATATAATATATTGAATTGAATATCAGTCTAGGGCCTCAAGATGAGTTCATCTGCCCCTGACCATAGCCTGGAATTTGTCGAGGCCGTGATCCGATAACTCAGACAGGAAACAGGAGAGCCGGTGAGAAAGGAGAGGATCAGGTGATGGAGCTGGCTGAGAGCTACCAGGGGCGTCTGAAATCGGGAAAGACCCATGATGCTTAGCAAGGACAGTATCCCAGGACAAAACAGCCCAGAGCAGCCTACAGCATTGGGTGGGAAGGAGCCTAAGCGGATACACTCAGAGTATAAAGAGGGGTCGAGTAAAGACAGCCTTGGTGAAGGGCTTTTCTGTTATGCCCTTGAGAAAAGTACTGTAATGTAATGTGAATTTCTAGCATAAATATTCAACAGCATAAGTAGGCTGTCAGTTTGGAGTAAACACAAACTGGCACCTCATAAGCAAAGGGAGCTCCAAGCTCCAGCAAAGCTCAGCACGTCCTGCTAAAACAGCCAGCCACATGCCGGTCTCTCCATGAGGCACGCTGCTTTGACGTGACATTCCCTCTGAGCCACTTCATGGGCCCTTGCTCTTTTGCTGAATACTCCTCCCCGCAAAACTCAGATAGGCAATGGTGGGGTCCCTTTCACGCAAAATCTTTATTCCCCATTTACAGCTCCTCAGCCATGAGAGACATGCTAATGCTAATGAGCCGTCGAGGCTAATGCTAATGGGCCGTTGAGGCTAATGCTAATGAGGCATTGAAGCTAATGCTAATCCTAATGGACTGTCCAGGCTAATGCTAATGAGGCACTGAGGCTAATGAAAAATGGGGCGTCGAGGCTAATGCTAATGCTAATGGAGCGTCCAAGTTTGGGCCCAGCTATCAGCGGGCAAGGGGAGGCCCCAGGATTGGGCGGTGGAGGGTGGGGGATGCGACCTACTTTAAGGCCTTGTAGAAGAAGTTCTCGGGGAGGTCAGCCAGCTTGTTGTGCTGCAGGTCCAGCGCCTCCAGGGGGATGTGGTCAAGTAGATCGGGCAACCGTTGCAGCCGGTTGCAGCCGGCCATGAGCCTCCTCAGACTGAGGCTGCCGAGGAGCCTGGCAGGCAGTACAGGGAGAGAGAGGGGACAAAAAAGGTGAGAGCCATCAACACCCCCAGCGATATGACACAAATCCACACAAAATCCACCCAATGTTCAGTTCAACAGCCACAGTGTAAAACTTCAGTCCATTAAATCATTAAAGTCTAATTTTCTTTAGACTTTTGCAGAATCAGCCTTTGTTATTTCAGCAGCTGGGTCTCTGAGATCAGTCTCATGTTGTTTGCAATTATTTCAGGGTATTTCCAGAGAGATAAGACTTGGAAGTTTCAGTAGGTCATAAAAGCATTAGAATATTAAACCACTTCTGAAGCAGCAATTATGAAGTTACAGGATAATAAGCAGGGGAAGGCTATTTTTCTTATTGCATATATACCTTCTGTTATCCCATTCATCCATCCATCCATCTACTATACCCACTTGTTCTATGCAGGATTACAGATTCCAGAGCTTATCCTGGAGGCTACAGTCAGGGAGGGGAGGGAGGGAATCGCACAGGACACCAACCCATCTTAGAGCTTCCGTTAATAAATTTTATTCATATATATTTATCTACCTCACACCTCTGAGACCAGGGTTCAACCCCGGGTTCCATGTGTGTGGAGTCTGCATGTTCTCCCCGTGTCGTCGTGGGGTTTCCCCCGGGTACTCCGGTTTCACCCCATAGTCCAAAAACATGCTGAGGCTGATTGGAGTTGCCAAATTGCCCGTAGGTATGCATGTGTGTGTGAATGGTGTGGGAGTGTGGCCAGCGATGGGTTGGCGCCCCATCCTGGGTTGTTCCCTGCCTTGCGCCTGCAGTCTCCAGGATAGGCTCTGGACCCCCCACAACCCCAAATGGGATAAGCGATTACAGAAATTGGATGGATGGATATTTATCTATTAATATCCCCTTTCAGGATGTTGATGAACAGCAAATTTACAAAACTCACTCAGTCTTCATGTAATTCACTAAGATCTTTTGTTAAATTTCCAAATTCAATTTTCTCGAAAACATATCTGAGAGGTTGAGTGTGTTTTGGATATTTACCTTTCAATTCCCCCCTTGGATCAATAAATTTTCTTCCTTTTTTATCTTATTATCATATTGAGGCAATGCCGACCCCTCTTCTTGGTGGGCCTACTCCCCTGAGGTTCCCTTTCTGGGACAGGGGGGCAGATCTTGGCCCAGTGAATAGTAACTCACCTGCCGGGCAGCTCCGCCAGCAGGTTGTGAGTGACATCCAGCGCCTCTAGTTTGCGTGTGTCGCACACCCAGTCCGGCAGGTACTCCAGGAGGTTCCTGCAGGTGACCGGCAGCGGTTGGTTAAGCCAGACTACAGAACCTGGAACCATGAAGCGTAACACGAGCCATGTTCCACGAGGTGGGCCATAACCAGGTGACGCGGCCCCTCACCGCGATAGGTCCATGTGCGTCAACTGGTTGGGGACGGGGTAGATGTTCAGTGCGGAGAGGCCTGCAGGTGGGAGGAGGAGGACACGTTGTTCAAAATGAAAAATATTTGTAAAATATGAATCTGCTATCCGCCCCGCCACAACCCCACTCACGGTTCCTGCTGGCATAGAGAGCACGCAGAGCGAAGCCACTCAGCGTGAGCGCCCCCAGCTGGTTGTGCTGGCAGTGCAGCATCTCCAGATTGCAGGCAGAGCTCAAGTCCAGTGAGGACAGGTGGTTGTCCCGCAGATCTAGGTGTATTACAAGCTTTAGGGCATCGGGGCCCCCGCTCTGGACCCCACGCAGCC
Source organism: Mormyrus iriodes (assembly GCA_011763525.2). Taxonomy (NCBI): domain Eukaryota; kingdom Metazoa; phylum Chordata; class Actinopteri; order Osteoglossiformes; family Mormyridae; genus Mormyrus; species Mormyrus iriodes. Next base: position 16,594,864 of record JAAGVU020000008.1, read on the forward strand.
CATTCAACCTGGGGGGGCAAGCAGGCTCCTGTTACAGATGGATAGTCTGACCCCACTGGTGGTCTGAATAAACACTGAGCGGTTGGCGGATTTAAATATGACACTGAATTTAACACCGACCAACACTAAGAACACATGACCTGTAAACGATCAATCATAACAGAAAAGTGAAGATGCAATCAATGCTATAATGAGGGGGGAGCATCTATATTGTATATATACTGTATATATTGAATGTATATTATTTGTCCTCACCAGTCCCTTGTCATTTGCTATTTATTGTTCTTTATGGGTATACTGTATGTTGTTGAAGTCTGCATGCTTTATGACGTACGCCAGCATGCATTTCATCATACTTGTATAAATGACAATAAAGCTTTTGAATCCTTGAATCCTTGCATGTCCCTGTTGCCATGGCAGCCAGAGGTCATTGCGAGATCTTGCCCCCCAGATGTCCGATGCCAAACACAACACAAGGTTTTCCACATGGAGTATTGTAGGTGCAGTGGCCAACAAGGCAGGCTGCTGTTGCATGTGGCAGTGGGGGGGGGGGGGGCAAAGGCACATGCAGAGGGGGGTGGGCTGCCCAGGAAAGATGACACCGATGCTCAGAGAGCGCCGTCTGCCTGCAGCTCGTTCTGTATCCATCCACCCTCCCCACCCATATGCATCCAGACATAAAGTGTTTCGGCAGGTGACCCCCCCTCACCGAAGGTCAATGCTGCGCAGGTGGCCCATGCGGCCCAGGCTGGCTAGCTCCAGCATCTCCACGCGGTTCCCGGCCATGGCCAGGCGGTCGACCCCCGTCAGCTTCTCCAGCACAGCAGGGATAGCCGAGAAGTTGTTGAAAGAGAGGCCGAGGCTGCAGAGCTGCATCAGGCTGCCCAGCTCTTCAGGGAGGGAGTCCAGGTGATTCCCATCCAGGGAGAGCGTCTGCAGGCTGCGGGGGGGACATGGAGCAGTGGTGACATTACCGCCATTATCTCCATGCTCTGCATGCGTTGAGGGAAATCGAGGCTGCGCCAGCTGAGCCGGAGCATAAGGAGGATGGCCAAGTGTGACTTAATGTTTTCTGACAGTTCGATACAGGAAGACGCTGTCCAGCAGAGAGGAGACCCGGAAACACGCCAGAGGCCTTGGCGGACAGGAGACGCGCCTCACGCAGCCCATGGTGAGCAGCGGGCATTGTAGCTGTCAGAATAGCCCACAGGCCAAGAAACTCACATCCTCAGGCACCGGGTGCACCACCTTCAGGTGCCAACACGAAACCGGTCACATGCTGGTATCCATGCATGTGATAGGAAACCACACCTGATTTAATTGGTGTGCCATATAAAATATGCTGCTTGTGGGGTTTCACAGATGCTGTTTTGTAGTTGCCTGTGCCTGATTTGCCATGATGCCAGCTATCCTGTATCTTCGCAGAGCAGCAAGGATTCATGGGAAACTGAGTATTAGGAAGCAGACAGTACCTAAGTTATTAATATCACATTATACCTCTTAACTCACTGAAGACTTGGCAATAAATGCTCAATAAACATGCAATGGGCATCAATACTAAAGACAGCATCTGACTGTTTTCAGAGCATGAATTTCACCTTCATAAGGCATGAAACAGAAAAAGATGCCGGTGAAGATCCATGAAGAATGGATGTTTTTAACTGAAGTCATCACAAAAACTGGGGATGTGTGTCAGGCCTAGCCATTTATATCAGACTGAGCCGCTCCTCTACCCATCACACCCGCAGACGGAGCCTCGGCGCCCTCGTCTGGCCAGCCTCAGGGCCTGCTGGACCACTACCCCCTTGCTGCCCACCTCTGCAGGTCGCCTATACGAGCTGGGACCGTCTGGAGTCCGTTACAGGACAGGTTCAGCTCAGTCAGGGACGGGATGTCACATATGGAGTCCGGGAAGGTGCCCAGACGATTGTGGGAGAGGTTTAGGCTCTTCAGCTGTGAGAACCTGCGAGAAAGAGAGAGGGAGGGAGAGAGAAAGAGAGGGAGAGAGGAAGGGACAGAGAGAGAGAGAGCGGTAGGGAGAGAGAGATAAAGAGAGAGAAAGAGGGAGGGAGAGAAAGAAAGAGGGTGAGAGAAAGAGAGAGGGAGGGACAGAGAGAGAGGAAAAGGGGGAGGGAGAGCAAAGGAGAGAGAGGAAGAGAGTGATAAAGAGACAGAAAGTGAAAGAGAGAGGGAGGGGGATGGAGAGAAAAAGAAAGAGAAGGATGAGTGCAAAAGAAAGAGGCGGGGAGAGGGAGGGAGAGTATTTGGAACTTTGCATACTTAAGAAGTCAACTTTTCCTATTTTGAATAATTTGAATGTGATAGTTTAACATGATTTAGCTAAGCAGTGGTGATGTCATCTTCAAATGGGACATTTTTAGATCATCCCTGTGCATCTGACCCAATGCAGCAGAAAGGGTTTCTTTCTTAAGAAAACAGCCTCATGATTCTTTGAGGTCCCACATCAGCTGTTTCTGGCATCCCACTCTCACTCACTTCTTCATTTCTTCATATTCTCCTTTGATATCTTAATGGAGGGTCATTGACCTCGTTAACGGATCCTGCCCCTTCAGCGGACATTGGCCGCAGCGTTACAGTGTTCACACCCATCCTACTGCCCAATGCGGTGAAGCCAGCGCACGTCAGTATAAAACAGGACACTGGTTAAGAAAGGCTCCCTCAGAATGGACTATGTGGGCATAGCAGCTCTTTTCCAGAAGCTTCCACAAAGCCCAATGCAGGCATGCTGCACTGAGCACATTCGTTCAGTCTTTCCTGTCGGGTTCTGACATTTCTGAGGGGGGGGGTCTCCTCACGGGTGGGCGACTATCTCTTCTCCCTCTCGGGGTGGGGGGAGGTGCAGACTGAAAAAGGGCAGCTTTATAAAGACATTTCCTTATAGAGCAGCAGAAAGCGTTTTTAATGCACATTAAAACCATAACTGTGCCATAATGGACTGAGTGATGTGGGAGTGCTGGGATGTAATGGGCCTACAATTTCTGTGCCGGAAGATTCTGCTGAACGTGCCCCTGGCCACATGTCCCTTTATCCTGCCCCCCTCCCCCCCGTGCCCCGGCGTGCCCGCGGCCGCCATCGAGAATCAGAACATATGTTTAGGGTGGGGTCAGCATGCGTGAAGGCCGGCCACGTCACCAACCCGCACGCTCCACCTTTTGGGTTTGTGGGCGCTGAGCGGGGTGTTTCTAAATATACAGGCGAGCCGCGTGGTGAGCGGGCGAGCAAGAGAGAGAGGGATGAAAAAAGAAGAGACATAGAAAAACAGGAGGAGAAGAGGACACATTACGGTGACTGGAGGCGAAAAAACAAAGCATGCGAGAAAGAGGAAGAGATGGAACAGCGAATAGAAAATGACAATGGAGAACAGAAAAGAAGATGAATCGGGCCATCGGCCCCTAAGAGAAAACACATTACTGTGAGTTGAAAGGATGTGTCCATTAAACACCGCAATGCAATGCGACCCCAGGGGGAAGGACCCCACCCCCGCCCCCTGCCCCTCCAGCTAACTGGTCCTGAAGCTCACTGAGCTGAAAGATCCAGACAGGAGCCTGCCTCAGGATGGAGAGAAAGACTGGACTCTCCTCACTGAATACAGAGCATTAAAGAGACAGGAGTGACAAACTGCGTAGGGACAACTTTCAGGACACGCTATAGCATGGACAAACCCTTTCTGGAGAGATGTGGTTCGGGTGACTAACTATGAAAGGTCAGGACCAAGCATCACGAAATGAGGACCACACCCTGACCGTGGAAACAAGCGGGCAGCAGCAAGGGCAGCCGTAAGGGCCTTGTGGTCAGAGTCGGTCCTTAATACGGTGCCGCCCATGGAAAACCTGTCATCACAGACTGGGAGGGGAGGGCAGCCCGGGGCTGGAGATGGCAGGATGACAGAGGAATACCACCACTGTGGCTGCTTCTTGTCGGGGCAGCTTAATTTAAAGATTACGAATCATCTATTTATGTGTTTCCTCTATTGTTTGAGGTCCCCATGATCACACACACAGACACATCAACAGACACCATTCAATGCTCAGTCCTTTGTTTTTGTGGAAAGACCCAGGAAGAATGGCTCTCGTGGCCAGTGGAGATTACCAACGGCTGCAGAAAGGCTGTCTGATGCTCCAGTAAAACCACATTAACACACCTTTGTATCATATTTGTGTTTTTCTAATGCTATAAGGTCTTATCGGAAATTCAGATGTTGTATAATTCCAGCAGTAATCTGGCCCGGTTGATTTGCAGAGGTGATTTATAGAACCCAAACTTTGCATGGTTTTAGCACAAAGTTTCCTTAGTGAGAAGAGGCCAGCTTCCGGAGAATACTGACAGAACAAAGCAGGGTCTCGCAGAGAGCAGCAAGGGTCAGGGGACCTGGGAGGGCTGGCCGGTACCTCTTGAGCTGATGCAGCCCCCCTGGGCCCTCGAGCCTCATGAAGTTGTGGCGCAAGTTGAGGTGCGTGACGTCCTGGCTGTAGAAGAGGTACTCAGGCACCTCCTCCAGGCTGTAACAGGAGAGGTCCACCAGGCTCATGGTTTGTGAGACCACCTGCAATACACAAGCAGCACACGGGACACGCATGTTATGTAGAGGCAGCATGCACACACACTTGCATGCATACACTCCTCATAAGGCAGTATGCAGCTCGGAAACTGTGAAAAGGGGCGTGGTTATGGGTGGGGAATGCCCAGCCAAACAGAAACTGACCAAATCTACCTTATTATAAGTTTTTTTTTTTTAAGAGAAGCACCCTGCATTGGACCACTCTTACCCACCAGGCATCCCCCCCAAAGCTTATGACAGTTGGAACATCGGCACCCACCCAACATACCCAAATCCATAACCAACATCCTGGTAACGCCGCTGACTGTGAACACAGCATGATGGGAAAGTGCACATTCAGACACACGGTAAACGCACCCAAGTGGGACTCATGGGGAATGAAAGCGGATGTCATTGCCAGGGAGAGGCTTCTGGATTCAAGGCTCTCCAGGTATCAGCAGGTCAAAGTCGCCAACCTGGTTAATGTTTCACCTACGACTTCCCGGCAACTGGAGCTACATGATTGGCCACGGCTTGCCACACAGGGAGCCCCTGCAGGATTCCGGCTCCTCGTAGCCACAGATTAGATCCCCCCCAGGGTGCCAGTCCCAGATGACGGCTCCTTAAACATCATCCTGCCCTCAAGGTGGGATCCTTCCCAAAAAAGACCAAAACTGCCATTATCAGCACTGACCAACCCTACGGACCCCTGCCCTTCCAACCCCCCCACTGGGGGCCGAGCTGAAACAGTTTTATTACTAAATATTGTTTGGATATACTGGTTTTCTGCTATTTTTCAAACTGATTTTACTCTGTATGTTAATACAATGCTTTTCAAAACAAGTAGAAAATTAAACATCTAAGACTTATGAACTTATTTACCCCCCCCCCCCCCCCCCCCCCACGCAGCGACAGCATTTTCCCCCTTCAGCCCCCCCGGATGGGAGCCTTTAACCAAACACATCCCACCC
>JAAGVU020000008.1:16612978-16632735 GCA_011763525.2 Mormyrus iriodes
CGAGACACAATGAGAAAACGGGAACAGGGGGGTAAATGACCTTCTGGGGGCCTGTGAGTGTCACTGTCATGTTTGAGAGGCCTAGCAGAGCGCATACAATCACACACACACATACACACACACACACACACACATACTTACACACACACACATATGCAGACCTGTACTCACATCTTTGTGGGGACCGTCCATTCATTTCTATGAGCAGAACCATAATCCCAACAATGATAACCTTTACCCCCACCGAGCCCTAATCTTAACCATAAGTAATCAGACAAAATACAAGATTTTTAGCATTATTAATATTTTGATTGCAGTCACAGATTTTTATTCAATTAAATTTCCCCTTGTGGTCCCCACAATGTCAAAATAGCAGGTTTTTATCACATTGTGGGTACATTTGGTCACACACACACACACATACACATAACATCAGCTGCTCTTCAAAAATGAATTTTACACGGCTACCCCCGATTCTCCAGCAGACTCACACACCAGACTTTCCAGCGCTCTCCATTTACATATTTTCACGTTTCCTGACAGAGAGTAAAAAAATGAATCAACACTGCATTAGTCTGTGCCTGTGTGTAATCAGCAGGGGGCAGTGTTTTAGTGAAGCGTGGCAGAAAGACGCAGACATGCAAGACGGAGAGGCACCACCCACAGCTGGATGGTCCACACCTCTGCATTTCCTCTCAGTCGGGCTCGGCGCCTTCCCATCCAGGAGGTACTCCGATCGTCCCTCACTGTCGTGACGGCAAGCTTCCATGTGCTTCTAGCAAGACAGGCTCTGAAACCGGGTCATGGCTGTATGCCACTCTTCCAGGATAGCCCTGAGCATCTAAACTCATCAGGTCGGGTCAGGGTATGATGCCCCAGGTCCCTGTAATTCCCCCCCCCAACCCCAGTGTGAGTTCTGACTGGCAAACTGGTGGATCGCGACTGCACATCCCATCTTTGTGCCCAAGGTTGAAAAATAGGCAAGATTAAGAAGTCTGACAAGCACAGCACCTCCTGCTGGAGATAGGCAGGTACTGTTTGGAATGAGCCACCACCAGGCCTGCAGGCCCTGAAAAAACACTCTGCCACCCTAAAACGGATCTAAATCTTTCGCAAATCCACTCCCCACTTACACCTGAGAAAAAGGAAGCTTCTGAATCAACACACCAGCCTAATCCCTTCAGGAAAGAAAAAAAATACAGAACCAAAGGTCTATCCCACTGTTCACCACCAGCCTCCCTTAATCTCCTGGCTGACAGTGAGAATTTCCATTAACGAACAGGGGTACTGTCTGAAATGGGGGGACGGCCTGCTTAAAAGGTGCACGTATAAAGAACACTAGGGACTGTAAAGGAAGTCCCAGCAGCGAACAAAGCCATCACCCTCCACAGCCAAGCAAAAATAACCCTGTGAAACGTGGCGAGGAGGTGGCCACAGGGGCCAGATTACAGACTGCCTGCGTGTAAAACAACGTCTCAGGCACAGGTCAGAGTTATTCCAGGCAGCTAGTCGCTGTGGTGACATGGTGTAGTAGCGCCACATCGCCAGGCTCTCGCTGGCGCTGGCGGCATGCGGACCGGCGCCAGATTGGACATGAGGGAGGCTCTGCTGAACCTAGGGTACCCCTGTCATTTCACATATTAACTAGATTCAATCAAGTATTACCTGGGCCGTTTAGGCAAAAGTTAAAAGAACAACTTATGCCCACATATAATAAAATAAAATACAGAAGAGCACAGTGACACTTCATTAATCCCCACCGAAAAAGTCTCTCTTCACCTACCTGTCTTACTCTCCATGAGACACACAGACACATTGGGGGTCACGATGCAGGGCCAGCCAGCATGCAGGGCCCATGGACCTGGAGCCTAGGGGCCTTGCTCTGGGGCCCAACATCGATGCCAGTCTGCCAGCCTCGGGATTTGAACCTGCAGCCTTCTGATCATGAGTCCTAACCAACTGAGCCACCACCGCCCCATAACAACAATAATAACAATAATACGTTTTATTTCCTACGATACGCTTCAAAATCACATTGACTCTGCAGTTCATACTCATTTAGATTGTGGAAACTAAATAGACAGCTACTTAATTCTATCAGAAATTAATTTTAGAAATGACAAATTGTTAAGTTAAAAATATGCCCCCAAATGTTTACAAGACACTGATCCATGTACTGTTGCTATTACAACATTCTACCAGCCCTATTATCTAATAATATTGCATGCTACACAAGACTATTTGGCCGTTTTAATGGTCGTACTATCAATATTCCATCAATATATAATGGAGAAAACTGAATATTTAATACGCAATACCAACAAAACAGAAAAACAATCCCAAAGGTGAATTCTAACATAAAAAATGTAAAAGGAGAGGGAGTCCGCAGAAGGCTGTTCTGGTACCACACGGGAACATCCTCTGCATTTCCCGAAAACAACCATGCCAGGTAAATCTCACCGCACCCGTCTGTCACAGGGCTTATGGAAACAAACGACTTCTGGGTCTGATCTGGTACACTTGCCAAGGAGACATTAGGCCCCAGAACATGGCCCTTGTGCACCCAGGGGTACAGAAAAGTCCAGTGTTTTTTGTAATTTTTCACCACCTTAAAAAATCATTTAAAAAATCACTTTCTGCTGTAAGACATATTGCCGTAATTCCAAAATCCCATCAGAAATACTGATACAGCATATTAATCTAGCCCACGGCGAGGATCTCTTGGAGTAATTAAGATATCGGACCATATTCGGATTATAAACACAATCCGGCAATCCCTCCAACCCGTTTCCTGAAACTCGCCTGTGCCCTGACCCTCCATATCACCACGCTTTGTGGCGTTACAGTGTAGGGGTCATCCAGTGAGCTACGCTCCGTTTGTCGGCCAATCACCTTTTATGACTGGTCCAAAAAAATAAAAACGCGGCAAGAGCGCTAAGTCAACGTTGCTTTTTTCTGTGACCCGCTTGGCAGGATTACACGGCAGTATTACAGCCGTCTTGCATAATTGTCCAAGGACGAGGGGCCCTTATCAGTAGGACGCAGCCTTGAACTATGGCCACCGTTCCACACAATATTCATTACAGGTAAATCCAGAGCTAAAAATACCCGGTAATATTAATTTACATCCAAATGACTTACACTTACCAAAACAGTCTCCTAGCTATGTTTTTACAATATACCCTACCTGATGGGGTATCGAAGAACAATGTAAAAGCATAATAAAACCCACTTGACTTGACTTGTAAGGTACAGACATTCTATTCTTATCTAATAGGTAACTAATCTAAAAGGTGTGTGGCCCCTTTAAGAATACCTGCTTCTCTCTGTCACCCGGGTAACATGGCTGTTGACATGTATTGTATGATTAATATGCCTCAGTGCAATCAATATAGCTATATAGCCTTATGTGAGTTGTTTGGTAACAGCAGTGGTGTGAGCCCCAGGAGTGTGAAGGTTAGGATTAGGGCTAGGGAGATCCTCACCTGAGCAGGTCTCCGTGGAACTGTAGGTACAGACTCTGGCCATTCCCCTGACTGCACAGCTCTTCTGCTGTGGTGCTGGTGGAACAGAGCACCAGCCGCAGGTCTGGCTGTGAGGACGAGGCGGGCTGGGCCTCACCGGGCCCATACAGGCAGACGCAGCCACGCTGGGCTCCGCCTTTCAGCCAGTCCCGCTCCCTGGACCCGAAGCGGTTCTTGCGGGTTACGCAGCCCTGGCTGCCGTTCCGCTTCATGTTACGCTGGTCAAGAAGAGGGGAAAGGTAAGGAGCAGGTGAGTGGCATTGAAAGAGGACGAGTGCAAGCCCTGTTCCTCTCAAAATACGCCTCATGAGCTTCAAGCTCTCAGAAGAATTGAAAGCTTTATACATGGACATACCTGTAGCACATCAATAATGAAAGAAACACTGTTTAGCTACAGGAAAATGTCCAAAGTGAAGGTATATTATGTAAAAGATAAGTCGTACACATCAAACCAGCTACAGATCTATGAATTACCTGTGTGTACCAAGGCAAAGATACAGTCATTCACGTAGGCCTTAGCACAGGTCTTCATACAGACTTCCACACACTCAGGTCTTAACATAAAGACTTTGACACGTGCAGGTCTTCACACGAAGACCTCTACAGACGTAGGTCTTCACACAAACAGCTCATCAAACTCAAGTCTTCTCCTGTAGACCTCCACACAGACCTCCATGGTAAATATGAAATGTGAATAAGGCCCGCCATTCTGTGTGAGGACCGGGCCTCACCTCTGAGTCGGGTAGTACCAAGTGATTAGTCAGCCTGATGAAGTCATCCACCCACCATGCTGGGCTTTGCCCTTGTCCACTGGGCCCGTACATGGCCTGGCCATCCAGACGGTACACTAACCGCACTCCCTTTCCCAGCTGGAGGAGACCTGTCCTGGATAAACGTTTTAGCTGCGTTTCCGCTGAAACCAGCACAACCGTCGGGACAGAAGAACAAACAGACTACATATTACCTACAACCAAACGGCCTGGGCAGTGATGAGAGCATATCTGTGAGGGATCACCCAGCTCCCATTCTATGGTATCAAGGTAGCAAACAGGAAACGCTTCTAGATAGTACAGGGGACAGTGTGCTGGGCATACAGCCAACTTAAAGGAGATGTTTCCAGAACAGGTGCTTAAGTTGTCCTGCTCCTTCTGATAATAGAACCACGCCAAGATCCCAAAAGTGTCTGCAGACCTACCAGAAATATTCATGGGATGTCTGGCGTAGTCTGCTCCAGCCCGCTACCCCATAGCACCATACAGCTGACTCACCTCAGTCCAAAAGCCTGTCTTCTCCTATCGTTTACCTGTGATGCACATTTCATCTATGTGTCACAGCTTGGGTGACTCAGTAAGGTTTGAATACATATTTCATCATTTTTTGGTGCGATCGCCTAAAAATATATCGTGTTTACCGGTGCATCCGGTTACAGTGTTTCTTTTAAACTGATTTTAACTGATGGCTAGGGTTGTCGGAATGCAAGGCGGGCGCGGGGGGCGCCGCCTCCGCGGCGACCATCATAAACCCTAATGGTAAATTACCGACGCGACGGACGGGGCAACTTAGCATGGACATCCACCCCAAACTGCCACCCCCCAGCCGCAGCATGCCGCCGCACTCTTTTTTTCACAAAGCAACACGATCGATGACATATTCCGTTACACCGAGATGTCGGATGAAAGCCATCTCAAAATCCTACAAGGCTCCTTTTCGTCCATTCATTTAATTTATTCGTTTATTTATCTATCTTGAGCGAGGGCGTTGCTTACAATGACAGCAACATGCAACAAAGTAGCTAACAGGTAAACTGGCTACATCTGCGCTACGAACGCAGCTAGCGGGTAGTAATCCGGCTGGGCGCATCCGGGCGCAGCCTAGTCACTGTAATATTAGTTATGAAACCGGGCACCGGTAACCGGTAACCAACGGCTTTAACCATCCGCAGGGCTCGCCGTTTATGGCATAATTTTGGCTGTGTGGAAACCCGAAGATGTCCCACGACGTCCGATTTCGCAGCGAAAATCAGATGACAGTCGAGAGTGTCGCCGGCAGGGCGCTGCGTGACACCGCGCGGTCCCCCCGTACCTTTAGCACCCGGATCCCCGCGGCGCCGCGGCCGTTCGGTGCCGAGAGGTCGGCTCGACCCGCCGCTCTGCTCGGTCCGGTCGCGCTGGGCTCGGCGCACGGTGGAGCCCCGGCAGAAGCCCCGCTGTCTTCGGCACCACCTTGTTTTTTTTGGTCTGGAGCGGGATCCGGCACCGCCACCGACAGACTATCTTCTTCCTCCATTTACATTGAAATTTTCTAGAAATAGTGTGGGGGGATAAAAGATTTCTAAAACCGGTACTCGCTGTTAACACCTGGTAAATTCCAATGCATGGGACGGCAAAAAATCCCATTCAGGTCCGGTAAGACGCCATAACGAGACTGAACATCGCGGCTGTCAGATAGAGCTGATCAATAAACATTAAAGAGGCTGGGCTACTTATTATTCATATGCACCGGCCGGCTCAGAGGCGGGAACTCGCTGAATTATTTATTAGCTCTCGTCTTTTAGCTTCACAAGGTGCATGCCTTTGTATTATTGCATTAGTCCCATGAAAATACATTTTTAACCAGCCACGATGCATGTAGATGTACATTATTCCTTAAAAGCTATATTACGACTGTCATCCTGAATAGATTTTCAGATCCAGCTTTATATCTTGATTATCCTGGGGGTATTAGGTTTCAAGAGACTCGCAAACAGCTAGGCTAAGATTATGACCTTTTCTGTCAATAATATGCCAACATTTTTATGAAGATTAAAGGTATGTGCTTTAGAGATTCTACAAGTAATGGTTAAGAGCCATAGCATGTGGGATCGTGGAGAACTATGAATCTCAGATTTAACCAACCTCTAGTTGGTTACTTTATTGGTCCCTATGGAGTTAAACCAGGCACTAATTGACAGAAAAATGACATCTGAGCTTACATGAGCTTTCGAAAGCTCAGTTCCCTTTCTAATTATAACTTTGCAGACTTCAGATCACAGACCTACATCAAAAACGCATTTGCCCCTTGAAATAAATAGTAATGTTGTAGATCACTCCATGTGAGGCAAAGGAATGACAAACTCACCACAGCGACGACCTCCTCAACTACCAAGGATCCACATAAAGCTTTACATTCGAGCTTCCATTTGTGTCAGCCCCAATATGCACATGCATTGGCAAACTATTAGTATTATCTCTAATGCTAAAATGGAAACATCGAACAGAAACAACAGATTTGCCATTATTTTCATTTTACAACCTTAGATGTAACTGGCTTTGTAATTCACATTGGCATGTCATTCCTGGTGAGAAATATTACATTTCCTCATCCTGGATCATCAGATCTTGTAGGGGTTTATAAAAGGAGTGAGACTTCAAAGGTTTTTTTCTCCTTATAACTGAGAAAAATCAAATGAATGTTACAGCCCAGCCTGACAAACATAAGACAAACAATAAATGAGGGGGGAAAAACAAATTTAAACTGTTTGTATTTTGAGATGATTTCCTACATCATTTAACTCCCATGTTATACAGTATGTGTACAGAATCACATCACATAGGTAAACATCATTTTTTGCTAATTGCAAGACAAGCTGTGTAATTTCAGACAAATATTTAAGGTGGGTTGAATTGGTTTCTGAATGATTTCATGGTAAACAGTGGTAAACATGTACCCCTGATAAAAGAAAAGATAAAGTATTACATCCAGCTCATCGCTTTCCTTTTAGGGAAATACACCACATTTCTTTTTACTTTTCATCTGCATTGGAACAAAAGCCATTTCAACGGTATCATTTGACCATCTTACAATAATTCTGACTTCCAGGGAAAATCACTAGTCACAGGTCATGGTACATAACCTTGGACTGGCATACACCTTGCTAGCAGGCTGTTTGAAGATCCATATGAAACTCAGTGAACAGCAACGATAAGGACTAGGTAGATGTTTTCCAAGTTTCAAGTTTTGTTATGCGTGTTCTGAGGAACATTGTGAAATTCTTATGCTGCTGCTCCAGGGGATGGGACAGGTGCACAGGGGGACAATAGGACAGGTGACAGTGCAATACAGGACAATATAAGAACGAGTGAACAAATAAATATGCAATAAATAGGTGTTGTGGTAGAAATGCGGATGTACAAAAACCTCATAGCGTGTCGCAATAAGATGGCGTCATCTTGGTGGCTCTGGTAATAAATCAAGCCTGGAGCCGCATTTTCACAGACAGAAGTAGTGAAATGATTATGACGGGGTAGAGTGTGTAGAAACCGTGTTTTATATGTGGAGTAACAAAATGCCCAAAGATGGCAGACTGGTGCCAAACTTCTGGTTGGGTATTACACATTAGTCCACAGAGTGGCAGCAGTGTGGAGCTAAGGACTGCTTATTTTCACTCTAGCTTCATTGCATTATCTGCGGCTCCTTTACAAGAGAGAAGATCTGCAGAAGAAAAAAAACAAAGTATGATATTCAAGGAAAGGAAATGGTTAAAGGACGTTTTACATTTCTGTATTCGTCTTTCACATTTATCTTGTTGAAATTTGATAAATTGACAATCACATAAATGCCGTATCAACTAACAATTACCAGATATCTTCAAATGTCCATTTTCCATAACTGCTTACTCAGTATGGGGTTGAGAAGAGCCTGGAGTTTTTACTCAGGATGCAACGGGCAAGAAGCAGGGGATACCCGGGACAGGGCTCAGTCCATCGGCAGGTTCTCACTCACACTCTCTCTCTCTCTCTCTCACACACACACACACACACACACACACACACACACACCAAAGGCACTTAAGAGTCACCAATACACCTGACTACACAAAGAGATCATGCGAAATGGGAATCACTCAACGTGTTATGTGAAGCTACTATGTCACCTACCTTATCCTCTATTAAAAGACATAAACCCACCATAATTCACCGATTCATTTCAGATTCAAGCAATCAAATAACATTTGGGGTTGTGTTTAATGTCAAAGTATAAAAAAAACACTGGGTTTCTTTACTGTATAGATGATTCCGGAAAAAAAAAATACACCTCCAAATGTACACTGCAAGGACAAGTGCAGACAAATTACCTTCAGCAAGCTGCACTCAAATGTCAAAATATCTAGTCCAGCTGAAACGGAGGTAGCAGAGACAGGTGGACTGTGGGATGTGGTTGGAAGACACCTTCATGGTGGTCACCACCCAACACCACCTCCAGGGCTGGGAACCAGGGCATAAACCTTGCTTACACTTACTGGTTAAAATGTTTGTTAGCAGCAGTACGTTTCCAAAACGATCTGGCGGGAGACTGAACTCATGGTGAACTAGGCCTACAACTGATCAGCTCAGGCCCCAGCTATGAAAGTAATTTTCCTTATACCCTTGTAATTATATCAAATTACAATGAAGTCTTGATGAAGCACACACAGGAACATATCTCAAATGCAAGAAATAGTGGAAGTGCTCCAATGACACCCCAGCAAACCTGCATGTGTCCATATGCAGTTCATTTTATATTGTATTATTAAAATTACCACCAGGATTGCTCCTCAGACCCATCAAAGAAATGTCCTGAGTTAGACTACTTTGCAGCAGGGACATCAATTTAATATTTCACTTTTTTTTATTTAATTTCTTTTACAATTATATACAATACACAGGCAGCAGATACTATTTCTTTTTAATATACAAGGAAACAAGGAGAGCCATTAACTTAGGCTAATATGATGCTAAGATCCGTTTCAGACAATACACTTGTTACTCAACAAAATCAGAAATCAGTTGGTTTAAAAATGGATGTGAAGAATTGATCTAAAAAGCCCACAATATATACAGATAAGCCAAGATTGCATTTAGTCATTCAGTCGAAAAAAATCAGTCATATTTACCTCCATATACATATCACACTGCTCGCAAAGATTCAATTTGCAAAAAAGGCTGATTTGGTCACAAAAGAAAAGTCTAGAAGAATGCATGTAAAAAGCTTAGTATCTTTTTATCCTACAGAAGAAGTTCAACATGGGTGGTTCTGCATTCACATCATCACAAAACCTTTCAGCAGTATGTTAGTATATTGAGCAAAATCATGGTGCACTCGACATCCTAATGTGGGCTGATGGACGTGGTCATGCAGATGGCATATTCCAATTCTCATACTCCAGATCGTGTGAGACAATGTACAGAACAGAGGAAACACGATGAGGTATTTATTCTGGTGACAAGCGCCCCCCATTCTCAGCAGACGAGCCAAATGCACGGCCCCTGGCACATGATACCACAAGACACCTTTCCAGAGTTGCACTAAGACCTCAATATCTAACCTTTATTATTTAAAAAAAAAAAAAAAGAAATCCCTGCCTCTTTTTGCAACATCACTGAATGGTCATGATATAACTGGAATCAGAGCCCAATGATCATCATAGTCAGGGCAAATCCTGGCTTTCTACCTAAAGGGAAAGGCACATTTTTGTCATATCAGGCAGTTTTGCAAGACGTCAATTATCACCACTGTGCAACAATGTTATTAGATGTCAATTCACGTCTGTTGAGCGGGAAAACTAAGCGGGGCGGGATGGGACAAAAAAAAAATCATATGGTCAAGATGATGGCTTTAAAAGACCAAGAGAAATTTTCAATGGTGCATAGCACTACATTCAAGGAGTATCCTAATATAGACAGCCAGATTTGTACCAAAGGACACAAGAGAAATGCTGTGAGATATACCTGTGTGGTTGTTTTGTTCCATTTCAAGTTTATTACATTTCTTATACCGTAGAATTTTCAGCAACAGAGTGGTTGTTCTGATGGCATCTGGGAGGGGAGAGGACACGAAACACAAAATAGACATTATGAAGTCTATCTAAAAACACATGGCTCCTGCTGACCAATAAGAGAACATTCTGCAAACCTTTAACAGTGCTCAACAACAGCCAACCATGAAATGCACTTACTACCCAGGGTCACTCAGGCTTGGTCTGAGGACCACCAGCATGTTCACATCCCAGATACAGATGAGCTAAACATTAACGACATGGCCAACAATGAAAAAGCCAGATTGTTTTGGTTCAAGTCAAGCTCATTTACTCAAAACGTGGAACAGAATATTCTGGAGAAAAAACAAAATGAATAAAAGCAAGGGGTGCCAAACATCACAGGACACTCCTAAAAAGGTTCAAGTTCGAAAATAACCGAAGCCAGTGAACCTTGCCCATTTCACTATAAAATTAAAATGGGAGAGTATTGCTACGTGTCGGAAAGAACTGCTGTGCAAAATGTTTAAAATGATCATATGAAGTCTAAACATTGAAAGAAAAAAAAAATGCATATATATAAAATCTTGTATGCCACCAATGAAAAAATCACTCCCTTATCCTGACCCAAAAATTAATATATAGCATATCCGTCAAATATGAGCAACACTCAAAGCTCAAAAAATATTTTTATTCCCTTGACTATCCCCCAGCCCATGGTCACAGGGGTCAAAACACTCCGATTTCCCTTTAATGTTGAATGTGAACATGCAAAAGCTTTCACTCCTTATACACCCTGCATAATCTGACATGATTCAAATTAGCATCACGTCCTTCTGGTTAATAACTCAGCAAATAAAGCTGAAAGACATCAGTGCTACAGTGCAAAAGTTAAGTCCAAATTCCCACAAACTCCTCAAATCAAATAGCCTTTTTGCAAAACTGCAATTCATTCTTCAATCCAGTGGAACTAACACGCTTTATATAAAGCATATGCTTACCAGGACCTTGAAGTTTGTACTTGGAGCAACAAGCTAGCAGGCTCAACAGAATTTTGTTCCTGCAATTTCAAAAATAATATAGTAAAATAAAATACCAAAGCTAATCGAAAACAGTGATTACCCAACATGATCTGGAACAGTGACCAAGTCTGCATGGTGAACAGACAGTGTGATAAAGTGCAAATGTCATAGTCTTTGACCCCAAAGACCCCAATGAAAAGGGGGGGGGGGGGGGAACCCGTCAACACATCGCAAAATCATTCTGATCTTCCCAACCATTTTCATTTAGACTTAGTTAAAAACCAAAAAATATGCACACAGGCACACACCCACACACAAACAATGACAGCAGCTCCTTACGGCAATGGCCCAGGAAGGTAAGACCCCGCCCCCCACACCTGTAAGTGACTGAGGGGGAAGCTGATGTATCCGAAACGATGGGGTTTGGAGAGTGTCGGAACAGTAAAAGGTAAGAGATCAGTGCCTATTGCAAGCCATGACTTCGAGAGACCAAGGTTGGAATCACAAGTTGCAAAGTCTGGAAATGGACACGATGGTATCTGCTTGCTGTTGTCTCCTCGTCACCTTCACCGCCACCAATGTCGTTGTCGTTGATTCATGTCAGTGAGTCGATTTCCCCTTGTGAGCCTGGGGCAACGACCTTCCATGTCACCGGCAGGTGGCACATACAGGCCCCCCCCCACCCCCTCGGGTCCCTAGATGGGTCTTCAAGAGTGAGGTGAAATTGCCATCACTGCCAGGACTGAGGGGGAAAATTGTTGACCTCAGCCAGGTCCTGAACCGGGCATCCTTTGTGGGTGTATGTCAGCTTAATCCTCATTCGCAGTTGATGCTGGGAATTAAAAAAAAAATAATAATAAAAAAAAAGTTTCTTTAACATTTTTTTTTAATTTTGACCAACCAGAACTGAGTTCTGACACAGGGGACAGTGAGGACAGAGAAAGCTTCTTACCTTCTGGGGGTTGAGCACCTTGATGACCTGTGTGACTGCACCCTGGTTAAGGGCGGGGATGATGTTACTGCTAGGCGAGAGGAGCTGAAGCTGGAACGTCTGGTTAGGGAAAAAATATTATATAAATAAAAAATATTATATATATGTGTGTGTGTGTGTGTGTGTGTGTGTGTGTGTGTGTGTGTGTGTGTGTGTGTGTGTGTGTGTTACAAAAAAAAAAAAGATTATGTGTGAAGGTGCTGGAAAAGAAAAGCTTGCCCTAAAACGCCCCACCACCGGTCATCACTGAGACCATGACCTTCAGATGCAGCCAACTCACCTTTGGTACCGCAGCCTGGAACACAAAGTTTGTCATCTCTGCCTCAGTGTGGTTGGAAGCGTGAATGGTTATGACGGCTATATTTGGATTCGTGTTGGACCTCTCAAACGTGAACTCTATTTTCAAGCCATTCTTGTTGTATGCAGTCATCGGCGGGATGCCTACGAACACATTAACGCATGTGCACTCATTGACAATAAATATTCCCTTCAGGTGAAATACAAATGGGGAAAAAAACTAATACAAAACACAAATCAATTAAAGTGAAAATAAGCATCGGAGCAAAACAATGAATAAAAACATGAATGATTCCTCTAACAGGCACTAAATGGGTAAGAGGTGGCGGTTAACCCCAAGACACAAAAAACGTTACAGATAGGTCAGCCGTAGTCACCTGCAGCAACATCATTAAAAAGGGGCTGTGATGAGAGGCCGTCGAGCAGGAAGGGAGGCTGAGTGACAGGAGCTTGAGGGGCTGGGCCACCTGGTGTCAGGAGCGAGAGAGAAAAAGACGTGACATTCCATAAGACTCGAAACCACTCGAAATGAGAAAAAAAAAAAAAACTTATGATTACAAGGAAAAGATGTATTTGGTCAAAATGCAGAAAAATTCCTAGTATCTTTTTTTGGGGGGGAGTAACTGCTGCAATGGTCTCTGCAAGAAAAGGGTGAAAGATATAAACAGGAATGCCGCTATCTGCAGTGAACAACGTATTACAAGAAAAAGCCTGAAAGTTTCATTTGACAGAGAGCGCCATCTGTGTTTCGCTTGAGTGCAGCATAGGGAAATCCTAATATTCCAGACAAGTCATTCATATTAAATAAAGGGTTATCAGAGGTTATTATAACACATAGCTGATAACAGGAAACCTACTGGGGGACAAAGCCGGGACAGAAATGCAGACTGACCTGACAGAGAGAGATCTCCCAGCAGGTCGAGCAGCTCCCCCCCCACAGATGCCGGCTTCGTCGTTGGGGTTGTCTGGATCACAGGCACCACGTCATTCCCTCCGAGGAGGTCCAGCAAATCGTTAGCCTGAAACAAGAGAGATGAGCCTCCAGACACCTACCCTGAAACCACACTGCCAAAGTAGAAACAACAATCTTCAAACAATTCAAAACCTAAAAAAACACTCAGCAGGATACATCTTTTAAGAACAAGCCAATATGACATAAAGCTCTGTACTGTGAATGGAATAAATCGTTTGAATTTCCCGAATATGCCAAGATCTTTATAAAATATTTCTCTGCAACCCATGCAGACAGAAGAAAGGGCTATGCGGTGGATGACATCAGCTCAGACCCCAGGGGCACAAGCAGATCTCATCCAAGGTCTGGAGGCTCAAGCACATGCAGAAACACGGCGAGGTGAAGTAAGGCTTGAGAGTAAGCCAAAGGCCCTGGGTCACGTGACAGATTTTGTGACTGCCAATGTTCTCAACGGGGTCAAGCATTATAGAAGTCAGGCAAGCAGACAATGGGCATAATTCGCTGATCTGCGCTCTGCTGATGACTGCATGTCAGGAACAATGTGATAAACTTCCAATGTGTTTATTAGCCAAAAACTCCCTTCATTATAACATTCAGTGGACACATTCTGATTTAGGGATCATGACACAACAAAAGCAACTTATCCATTTCAACTCAGTTTTTTCATTTGCATTTAGGGGTGTAACAGCACCTTATTCTGTGAGGTACTAGGTGAGGCTTGATGAGGACAAGGAGATGCAGCCTTTTACACAGAGGCATGTGTATGCATATAAATAGGCTCTCAGATTGAGACCTAGATATTAAAAAGACCTCTGAAGTTAAACTGACTAGGAGGCAACATCTCAGCTGCTTAGCTTCAACGCATCCAAATGAGAACTAAATGTTACTATAACAACTATAAGGGTACATTTAGGTCATTTCCAGCTTATACCATCACTGAGGACTGAACGTGCGATGTCACAGGAACACATCTGTACACCCATTTTTATGCGTAATGCCGAAGGGGCACAATCAACACAAGACCAGTGTAAAAGCACTTTTTAAAAGGCAGGTAGCACTAACACAATTGACTAACTGGATTTAAAAGTAATAGTTTTAACCTTAGTAGGAGACAGTTTAACTGATGTGTTGTGTGCTTGTGTGAAATGACCTCTGTTGGTATTAATCCAAAATATTGTGGGGAAAAAATTCTGTTGGGCATTTTCTTGACCCGGCCATTGTTCAACTGTAATTTAATATTTGGGGAAACCTATTCCTAAAATGAAAATGGCAATTAGTCAAGGACAGATATAATGAACAACCTACAGGGATATTCAGCAACACCATTTTTGAGAAAATATAAAAAAGATCCACAGGTTCACAACTTCCAAGAGTCTTGGGTTCTGCTCAACTGAATAAAACATTCCTTGTTTTACAGCACTGAGTCAGATCACTTGGTTGTCATTCAGGATCAGCGGAGACTGAATGAATTTATATTGTTCAGTTCCCTCTAGCCATTATAAGCTATGCTGACTATTAGGCACAAATATTTCAATAGTCGTCGTGATTTCCCCTTCTGCTATGCATAACAGCAACTGGAATGTTATCACACACATAAGCTGGACATTTCAGCAGGAAGAAAAGCTTTTAATGCAGTCTTGGGGGCGGAGGCACGACTGAGGTACTTAACTTAAAGCACAAGCGCACAATCATTGTAAAACATCTCACTTCTGCACAAGGACTATACTGCCATGGCAACCGGCACAAACAGAATACCAGCTGAAGCAGCAAAATAACCGTGCAGTTTAATCTGCAGCGACATTTAACGGCCCAGATGCCTGTCCAACTTAACAGAACTGACTCACTCATCAGCGTCATTCAACACCTGCTCAATCTACAAAAAGGTAGTATTTTTACAGCCTTTGCTGGTATTAGGACTGGGTTTTTTTTGCCCTCCAAGACTCTAACTCCCAGAAACAGGGTTTACTTAAAGCACTTCAAAAAAATTTAAATAACTTGAGAGATGAAAGCTAGTCATCAAAATTCTGCTGTTCACTGCTGCAACAAACCTGACACTAGGCTTTAAGAGAGTGACCATCTCAGATCTCATGTCAATTCATTTCTGTGCAGGTGGTAGGTAGGGAGTGTGATGCGTCACTAGCAGATTCCCCACCACAGCTGACAAACAGTCTTGTCTAAATTCCTCTCAGCGTTTGACAGAATTTAAAAGCAGTTATTAATGGCAGCTAAGTCTGGATAGATGCAGGCTCTCAGAGAAAGGAGCTCAAATGATCTACAGGCTGGAGGCTTCTAGCAGCCCAGCTGGGTTAAGCAGGTGGCTTTTTCTGGTTCTCTGGTGCTCACTGCAACACAGTAAAGTTAGACTTGACCCAGACTTCCAACTGTCATACCAAGACAAACCAACAAATACCTACAATGTTATTTGTTGCCAGCAGATGTTCTTCTTTGATCACAGAGGGAGGTGCGTTTCAAATAAGTGGTCCATTACTCAAACAAGCCATACGGATCAAACAGCAGCAGCCCCAGCTGGAACCCTGTGAGGCACGGTGACTGGCGGGCTACAGATCTCACCTGGCTGGCAGGTTGCGTGACACTGGGCGGGTGCTTGGACTCCAGCCCTGATGGCTCCGCCTCCCCGTTAGTCTGCACCATCTCCGTTGGGCCGTTGGCGGCGGTCTTCTCCATTATCGGCATTCGCTCAAGTAGGGCAGACCTTCAGGGGCCATACACCCCACACTTTTAATTATTTCCATCTTATCGAAGGGACCCAATACATCATCCATGAAGAACACTTCCAATATGCAGTTAACTGTCAATTTAAAATCTCTTATGCCTGTGCGCAAAAATGTGTAACCAAGCTATGCTATATTTGGTAGGGGCGGGTGGTATGACCCAAAATTACTATCATGGTATTTTTCACTTTTTGGACAGTGACAGTATATCACTCCCCCCCCACCCAAGTTTTGGGAGGAGCAGCATGTCCTGTTCCTTTAAGAAAATATATTATCAAAATATTTTAAGTACACGGAACGTATCATTTTCAATTATGAGACGTGAGAGAGTATCGACATTTATTTAGCGAAAAGCCTAAAACTCTGGATATTACCTTTTACGTGCTACAACAAAACAAATTTTTATTTCTGCTCTACACAAAAGGACACTTTTGTGGTCACATGGTAGCTGTGAGCCAAATTGGATCAGGGAACACAGATACGCAGAAATGAAAGCATCAAGGCACACAGCTTTAAAAACACACAGTGCAGACATCCCAGCTCTACCAGAAGTTCCAGGAGTCTCCTGCATGTTGACAGTGGCTTCCTCACACCCACAACTTGTATTGATATACTGGACACTTTTTTCTTAGAGCAAGAGCACTCGCGAGAGAGCAAAAACCCTAAAGCTTATCTAGAATCTTTGGAGAAGGACAGCGGGCATCAGGGAGCCACTACCGACATGCGGGAGACTCCTGGAACTTCCAGGACAGGTGGGATGTCTGTACAGTGAAATATTTAAATGAGGTGCTACCCATAGTAACTTACGAGAATAAAGATGGGGAGGTAACACTGCATGAGTGCGATCACGACAAGGTGACAAAGCTTCCATAATATTGAAGGCTGCTCCATGTCAGATGATTTAAAACTGAATCAGATCCAAATAAAAGCGGTGCCCCCCCCCCTTTTTGGAATGAGAGTCTCCTCTGCTGTTGACGCTTTGGCTGGTTCCAACATTCCACTCATGTCTTTTTTATTCCTCTCACAACCTCTCAACTTTTTTAGGGTATGTAATTGGGTGGTTGGGCCTTTTACCACGCACCTTGCATGAAGGCAGCAGTGCATATATATGTTGATTTGGCAAATATGTTTTAATTTGCTACTATATAACTGGGTTATTTTTGTTTAATTACACAAAATCTGTTTATTCTGAACTTGTTAATTTGCCGTCGCGACACGGTGTCAGAGTGTATAATAGAAAATTCACACAACGCAGTTAAATTGGTTACATAAGGACAAGTATTCAGACTACAACTGAAGCTTTGAAGAAAATAAAATGCTTCTTTTTTTATAAATAAGCTGTTGCGTAATTAAGCTGTCAACTTCTTGTGGTGTTAACAGTATAGTGCAATCCATATCGTGGTGCACAATCACAGCGGTAATGAGTATGAGACTGTTGTATCGCCCATCCCTAATACTTGCCATCACAAATGGCCACACACATATTACAGTTTATATCATATGTTCAGTTGCATAACTATCATATCCTGCAAAGCCATCACATACTAAGCATATTCTATAACAAAAAAAGAAAAAAAAAACACACACTGATGAGACAAGAGCTGGCATAAGTCCTACATAATCCTGCAGCTCAAGAGAGGGCGCTCACCTCATGTGATCATATTTCTTAAAAAGCGCATTGTACTCCACCGCCCGCTGCTGCAGTTCCACATCTATGCTACTGCCATAGACAGACACCACCTTCTTTATCCGACTGGGAATGGAAAATACCAGGATACAGGTCAGAGGACATGGTTATAACATCAGTAAGAAGCCCCGCAGATACTTCGCACCTCACTGGTTCTGGGCTGGAGGCTTGTGCAGCCACTTCGTCAGATAGACTGGCTCATTAGCAAAAGGTGCTTACGTCACGCTGGGCAGCTTCAAGGCCACAGTAATGGCATAGCCCTGGGTCACTGGGGACAACAGTTTAGAGAAAGGTGCTTACTTCACACTGCTGAAACGAGTGGACAGCTTCATGACTGCAGTAAGGGCATAGCCTCGGGTCACTGGGGAGGACAAGTTAGAAGCCAGGAGACCTTCCAAAACATCAAGGACCTCGTCTTCCGTTACCTACAACCAAGGGAGGAACAGTTCAATACTGCCATTGTACCAGCAGCTTCGTAAATAGCATCAAGAGCAGCTGGGATATACCTGGATAGGTTCCTCCTCCTCACACTGGCCTGACACCAGCAGATCCCCATACTCCCCTATACACCAGGAAGACACCTGCACTAGAGGTTGCTGGAGGAAGGAAAAACACAAAAAACAAGCCTTTATGCCACAGTTTTACAAAAGCAAAAGTTACAGACCATACTTCTCCACAAAACCAAGCCTGGCGTTTTTCGACTTGGCAGTTGACACAAATATCCACAAATGGATGCACAAAATGGTAAAATGACAATTGAGCAACCAGTGACAATCCTATCCTGTTGTCCTCGCTCCCCTGAAGTGGTTCTGAAACTTTTCCTTGAATAGTCCCAACAATGTTACACCTTGTACACATTACATCATCTTCATGGTATAGCTAAGAGCTATTCCGCCTGAAGTGTTTAACCATGGGTGATCAATGGCAAAGTTTTCACAGAGGTGCCAGATGAAACCTACAGCAGATAAATCACAGAGGGGACACTGATTAAGGCACTGTAAAACTGTGGGAGAGGGAGAAGGACTAACATGCTGGATACCACATTGTCAATGACCCACATGTCAGTTAGGTTTCACTGACATCCCTTCCATATAACAATTATATGAGCTTATGCACCGATAACTGGCGCTAATTGAAATTTTTACAGCCAAGTTCAGACAGGACATGCAAACAATATATTCCTGGTGACCAGACTGTTAAAGTCATAAATGAGATGATAGGAAATACTGTCGGTCAGTGTGGACATGGAAACAGACAAGCTAGAAAGCGACCAATTGGCTTTTGCAAATCCAACAACCCTTCCATTGCAGACACATTTGAATAAACAGAGCATCATCTTTACCATCACTAGACGGCATGCCATCATCGCAGTGCCAGATAATGGAAAAGCTCGATACAAACAGCAATGATGTAGTTAATGACCTGTTCCCCAGTCTGCTCTAGACCACAAGGTCCAAACGATGCTAAAAAGGTCAAGGTCATCAGACTTCTAAGAAACGATCTTGATAATATACCCACTGCTTTCAAGGAAGATATCAGGAACCAATTAGAGATGCTGAAACTATCAGATACAAAACCAGAGGAACCAGAGGAACAGAATTTAAAGAATCCATCTGAGAGCAATCTGGAAAAGACTGGAAATTACAAAACAGAAGGTATTAAACTGAGAATTCCAAAAAGCTACCATCCATCCATCCATCCATTTTCCAGAACCGCTTATTCCATTTCGGGTCGCGGGGGGTCCGGAGCCTATCCCGGA
>JAAGVU020000008.1:16632895-16652423 GCA_011763525.2 Mormyrus iriodes
GGAACCCGGGCACAGACGCGAACCCTGATCCCAGAGGTGTGAGGCAACAGTGCTAACCACTGCACCACCGTGCCACCCCCAAAAAGCTACCAGAAAAGACAAAGACCAATATCTGCAAAGTTAAAGAAAGATGGGCTGCTTATTCATATGATCCACGACATCAAACTTTCAGTCATGAGCAGATATGCTAAAAAGACACTAACAACCAGATGGAACAAAAAGCAAAAGATGAAAGAAATATACAGAGGACCACTAAGGCAAAGATGAGACGATACATTTAATGAGGTCAGGCACACGGAAGAAACTCCAATGAGGTAAGACGAGGTCACATTATCCCTGAGATGACCTCTGAAAAGCAGGCCATGGGGACAAAGGCATTCCAATAGAAATAGTACAAGCTAATGAAGGAAGAAAAAAGTAAATGAATGAATGAATGAGCGAATGAACAAATGTGTTGACCAAACAGACTGTAAACTTGAAAACATCTCAAAGGTCTACAGAAGGAAAGATTTATATCCCAATACCAAATAAAGGAGACCTCACTGAACCTGAAGAACCATGGATTCGAGAATGGTGAAAGAAACAAGAACCTTCAACCTTGTTTGGAATATGTGACTCTTTATGGCGGCGACAGCTGGACAGTGGAAAAAACAGGACATGAGTACTGACGCCTATGAACTTTGCTAGCAAAGATTAATACTGCAGACTGCAAGGAAAAAAAGTAGATTCTTGAATGAGTCTTAATTTTCATTTGAAGTACAAATAACCTGACTTCTGATCTGTGGACATACGAAGAGAGCCAGGGCACTGAATAAGACCATAGTGATTCAAAACGTTCAGGAGGAATAAGACATCAGCAACAAGATGAATGAACTGAAACCAGTAGAACTATTAATATGCCACTGGGAAACCTGAAGAACGAGACCGATGACAGGACATTCTTCAGGAGTGCCCTCTGGATGGCTGCCGGGCGTTGACATTTACTGAACAGCAGAATACTACTATTACTACTACTACTACTAAAGCACCAGCCATCACCACATTTACCTCTATGCATGACCATGACAAGATTCACAGGTTAGAAGATTGATTTTACCTGTAGTACTCCTGATTCAACTAATGATGAGCTTGTGCATTCACTGAGTTTCTTCAAAATCGGACAAATTGTATCCTATTAACGCAGTATTATTAAAAGAACAAGCGTGAGAGAAGGAAGCAGCGATGCAGACAGGCACACCTGTGAGATGTCATCCAGCAGCGCCTTGTAGAGCCTCTGGACCGTGTAGGAATGCATCTCCACGCTGTTTGTGATCAGCTGGATGAGGTTGGGAACACAGTCATCCCGAACGTAGCTCCCCGCCTACAGCAATCACAGGAGCCAGGGACTCAGCTGTAGGCCAGGTCTTACTTGGTTTATTATGCCAGGCATGTTGCCTGCTTTACACCTTGAAACTGTGTAAACTGTTTATTGGGCTAGGAATTTTACAGAAGTAACTTGTTTCATCTTTCACAAAACAACAACAGAAGGGGCCAACCTGTGAGTTAAAACTCATAACGTTTTATCCAGTTCCTTAATTTTTCTGCTAGCTGCTTTGCCATTATGGCTCCAAATCACTCCCCCTACCTTCCACCAAACGCAATTACACTTCTGACACAAACTGTAAACCAATTGTCCATGACCAAAGTATTCTTCAAAGTTTCCCAACTGACGAATGATTCAGATCTTTCTAAATAAAGCAAAGCACAAAGTTAAAATATTCCTGACAGAAGAGGCAAGTCAGATTAAATATGGTAGGCCTTCCAGAGTTTTGTTAGTGAGTATTGTAACAGAAAAGCATACCGGAAGGAACTCCTTACCGTCGTCAGTACCCTCAGGATTGTGTCTATGTGCCACCGCTTCGAAGGCGCGTACCTATGGCCAACAGAGCAAGCAGCGGAATCAGTGACAATCAGAATGGAATACTAACTACTATGATTACCTACAGAGAAACCAGGAAAACAGGGTGGTTACAGCGGGCTAAACGAAGCATGCTGCAGGGACCGGTAAAGTCTGCACGGGCCACAGTTAATGCCATCAGGTAAAACAAGTGTCAGCAGTATGTCTCTGACGATGGATCACTCATTTTATCATCACGCAGCATTTCCAATGTTTAAAACTACACAGGTCTGCTGTTTCAGAGGATAGACAACGAAAGGAAGCATTTTACTCAACCCCCATATAAACCCAAACTTTCATTACAATTATGTATATCCTTTCTGGTTTTCCTTCTGGCAGCAGTCTGGCACCCATAGTCTAAAAATGAACAGCAAATTTAACAGGCACGGAGTTCAGACCGGGTTACCGCCGAGCCTTACTTCTCAGCAGCGAGGAAGATACCCGACGCGCAGTCCGCTTTGAATTCTGGGTCGCAGGAGTCCAGGAAATGGAGCAACTCTTTCATCATCCCACGGATGTTGTTCCCGTTCACCAGAGCAAAGCTAAGCTCCATCGCGCGCCTGGAGACCGAGGGAGAAGTGTTCAAAAGATAAAAAAATAAAAATCACTGCCAAAGTGTGACACAAATTCACAGCTGCTTCCAGTAACAGAGCTTTGCTTACCTCTTGATAGACACATCCAGGTCTTTCAAACAGTCCACAATGGTGCTCCTATGCCTCTGTACTGCATTGTGATCTGTCTGCACAGTCTTCAGCAGAGATGTTAATGCCACATACCTATGCATGGACACCAGAGGCCGTAAAACTGTGACTTCACCAATAACGTAAATTGATAATGTACAGGTGTCCACAGGATAACAAATGAGACGTTTACCCAATAAAAACAGGAGAACATGGCTCACCTTATATTTTTGTCATTATTTAGTAAGAATCGCCCCAATATGTTAATTGCTAAAACCTGGGGGGGGGGGGGGGGGGGGAAATTGGAAGTTTAGATTTCAAAGAAATGTTAATAAAAGCTAAAATAAAGTGAACTTTAAAACTTTAAACTTCACATAATGTTTAACAAATGAGAACTGAGATGAATGGAAACTCACCCTCAGCCCACTTTCAGACTTGATGTCCATTATGGTCAGAACAGTTTCGTAAAGTATGGCATTTCCTACATTTTTACTTGTCTCCGTGTTGGTTGCCACCTTTAAAAAAATGCATAAAAAAATAAAAAATTTAGAATCAAGCATGGAGGGTATTAAAACAGCCGCAGCTCAGAGAAACACCAGACAACCATGCTGGCACTCACTTGGGCGAGGATGTCATTCATAGCTTCGCTGGAGTCGTCATCATTCTTACCCAGAATCCTCAGCAGCCGCAATATCCGCACCTGAGCAAAAACATTCTATCGATGGGGAACCGGCCAGGTGGATCATAGAGACACATGGATGGGGAGGTCGGGCTCCTCACCTGCAGAAATGGGTCACTGATGCCCGACACGTCGTGTTCTGGCGAGTAACCCGACATGATGAGGTTCTTTAGGATTCGGACTAGCTGTGGAACGAGCTGTAAGGAGACCAATGCACTGGTGAGGCTTAGGTTTTCCCTTAGAGGATGAGGAATTAAGAGCGTTTTTAAAAGTGAACTGTGACACAAATATAGTTTTCTACATGGCAGATGCATACATCTAGTCATAAATGAAATAACAGTAATAAAACACTTAAGAAATCCAAGTGGAATCATTTCCTTTTATCAAATTATTAAAGGGGGGCAGATTATTCTCAAAAATCTATCATGATTGTTAGATTATTAATAAGCAGAATTTATGTGGTCTAAGGACTTTTGCTCAAACACAGTCATCATATAAAATCTTCAATATAAATTCAATATAAGTCATGTTTAAATACTGACAGACAACAGGACATTCTACACTTACAACTAGATTCATTAACAGGTGAAATTATTAGTGTCTGCAAACAGATGGTGACAGAATGAATAATTACAGCACTCTATGATTAGTCTGGGGGAGTGAAAAGTAATACTGGCAGGTAATGGATTTAGTTAAAAAAAAAAAAAAGTTAATAGGAACTGTACGACGGAAACTGAAGAGACAAATGCACAACTGGCAAGTACTAGGAAGAGCGTAAAAGCGGTATCTAGCCCACAGCCATGATGACCACTTGAACCGATCACCCTGAGGAAGCATGCACCACCACGTATGAAGCAGAATGTGCTCTTACCTTCTCATTCTAACACAGGAATTTCATCAAAGACAAATGACAGAAAAATGAGGCAGATGTTAGGAGGAACTAGGAGAGATTTAAAGTTTAAAGAAGATTCAAATAATGCTTTGATTATGAATGAGGAGCGGCTGAGCTGGGAAGTCATTCACAGACTGAGGGGTGGGGGGGTTTGGAGAGGAGAGAATTCACAAGCTGGAACGCAGAGATTAAATTAAAAAAAAACAAAAAAAAAAAACACCCCAAGCCAAGCCCACTCTACCTAACAAAAACTCTTTACTGCGGTCAAACTGCCATTACAGACAGGCCCAAATCAAACAAATGGTTTCAATAGTCACAATATAAAACTACAACTAAAAACACAATCCACCTGAAGGTCAAAATTTTAAAAAGGTCCTAAGCCCTAAATTCAGACTGGCTTATTAAATGGACGACTATAATTTAAATATGCATAGCCCAGCAGCCGAAGCATACAGGGATCTGAGGTGCCGGGACAGGGGCGAGACTCTCGTACCTTGCGAAAGTGAGCGAGCATGTCGGGGCTGCGCTCACACATCTCCGTAAGCAGGACAACCGACGTGTGGAGAACACCTGGGCACAGGAGCACAAGCGCATGTCAGTACAACAGCAGCCGCGCTTCTGCACGGCTTCACGCACATCCACGGACTGGAAACCTGATTGGCTGGTATCTTCAGTTCAGTTCCTTATTTGAAGAAAAACTGAGTAAACAGAGCTGGAAACCCTGCCGCTGGGTCCCATCTGTAAATGATCTTGTTTAATTAGAAAAAGAATCACTAATGTACTCATTATATTCACAGGTTCAGATGGTTAGTAAGCTTGTACGTTACAGAAAGATGCAATGGATTGAAAAGTCAATTAAAATCACCTAGCAACAAACAGTAATTACTGGATTTGAAAGATTTTAAACAATGGGCCTGCAGGAGGAGACTTTCCATACTAAAAGCAAGACGCGTAATTCTTTCTCCAGACCAATGACAAGAAATGCATCCCTCAACTACATTTACACTGAACTGAAAAGCTAAGACACACAACTAGCACTAATGTCATCAATACAAAAAAAGAGAACAAGACATCTGGACAGCAAGACTTATAAATTCTAGTTTTATCCCAGGGGCAAAATATCGGTGTGCCCACTAATCGCCACACACACAAAAAAAAAACAAATTGTCACAGGAAAAAGTCTGGTCCTATGAGGTCAAGGCAGCACAGATTACAGCTTTTAATTCCGCCCCCCCATCACAAAGCAGCACATTAAGAGAAGAATCAATTCTTCAGCTTCCAGCTTTAAACTTTACATTGTAAGCAGGGTTTCCCCAGGGTTGTCAGCAACAGACCTTTTAATACAGCTGACCAAAAGCTGTTCAATTTCAAATTCCACTGACGCAGCATTGATTTTACTTATTAACTTCTCTTTTGGGCTCAACAGCGAGGCAGTGACTGGAATTCTGAACTACTGCCTGCTGCTTGTAAGTTCAGCAAAAGTTAAAACTTGCTGCACCTTCAGAAACCAGGTTAAAAGGTGAATAAGTGAAGGTTCACCCTGACCCCCCACACTGCCTCTCCAAGCAGAGTGTCTCACCATGGTTCTTCTCACTCAGCAGATTCTTAGTGGCGGGGAGGAACATCTCCATCAGCTCAGGTACCTTCCTGATGACATGAACGGCACACAATGCTGCCTGTGGACAAAGGCCGATTTCAGAAATAAAACTCATTACCATACAAGACATGCTTTCCTGCACTAGAAATACAATCTACACTGTTCAGAAAAAACAAGCATGACAAAAAGGAAAAAGCTGCCATCTTTATTTACAGATAACGCCTGAAGGGAAAAACAGGGTACATGGGAACCGGCAGCATGAGATGAGCTAAAATACTGTGCCTTGAACATGTATTCAGATCTTTGGTTCTCACATTTCATCGTTTAGAAGCTTGACGTCATTAAGTAGCAATTATTCATTAACTTCTGGACAACCTACTACAAATGTTCTAAGCAAAAGAACTAAAGCCATAAGTAAATGTGCAATACACTCCACAATCACAATTCCACAATCCTTCCTGCACTGACATTCACACTCCATGCCTGAGAAGACAAATCCACTGTGCTGAGCGTCTCTTAAAACATCTTACATTTCAAGTACATGAAAACAAAGACCAAGGGCCTGTGAAACAAACTCAGGGGCCAAGCAATTTTACAAAGTGAGCTTCAGAGCAAAACGGGAATATTCCTGTGGGAAGACCAAGCCTTATGTTCAGAGATCTCACACCACTCATCACCACCTCAGCCATAGCGTTTTAAAAAAAGGTATGTGAACTACATCGTACAAAATGTGACACGAAAAAAATGCGTTGTTCACTTTTGAAAAGTGCTGCATAGCAAGAGGTTTACAATAGGTGTGCAAGCCCATCCCTACTAAGCCAAACCCGTGATTTCCGAGAGCGGGCTGGGCTTGCGTGCATGGCATCCCATGATGGACTGAGGGGATATACCTTTTTCCTCAAGTAAGAGTTTGACGTTTTGAGGAGTTTCTCCACTTCCCCCGCGAGGTCGCGGCACATCTCGGAAGAGCCCATGCAGCCCAGCGTGCATAGGGCCAGGCCCTGCACGTACTGCGTGCTGTGGTTCAGGTCACTGGATGGAGGGATGGAGGAGAGAATGCAGGTTTCCGAGTATCCACTTAGAGAATGCTGTACGTCACAGCTTTGACAGACTGTCTTACAGAAAAGTAGCGGCTCACACGCATCCCCAGCACATGCCGCTAATCTTTGCCCCAGCTTTACTTAAACATCCTTGCGATCGACGGTGGAACAAGAGACTCTCCTCACTTCTTTATGCAATTTGTCATCAGTAGATGGACATCTTGTCTCTCATCCAGCAGTAACATAGCTCCCAGGTACCCTATTCGCTTGTCGGTGAACTTCTGAGATGCAATCAATTTCAGGCACTCCAACTGTGAACACAGATCCATTAATTTTTAATTAAAGAAATGACAATACAATGTACACAAACAAGCGTGTGTATGTATGCCAGCAAGAGCGTTATTTAGAAGGGAAACCCTGAAAGCCAGCACGTGCATCTGTACCTGCCCAAAGTGTGCCGGGTAGCCCAGCATGTGCATATAGAGTAGCTTAGCAACATTCCTACAGCGGTATGTGTTGTCCTCCTCTCTGAAGGACGACCTAATAGCAGCACATTCTTTCTGGATCATTTCCCGTTCCTCTGCCTGGGTCCGCGCAGTCCGGATAGTCCGGATGAGCTCCCGAAGCCTGATTGGAGCTGGCATGCTCTGTAAGAGGGAAATAAAGGTTGGTTAATGGTGCAACACAAACTTAAGGCACTGGTTAGAGTTTGAAGTTCTACTTTTTTTTTTTTACTGAACGGTTCATTAAGATAAAAGTAAGCCTAAGTGACAGATATTCACAGGAAACTATACAACAGTACATCTGTACGCGAGTTTCAAATATCAAGCTACTCAGAACACTTACTCAAAGCGATCCGGCAGCGCTCTCTCTGTATTAAGCTTCGAAGTTCCATCACAACAGATTCAACTCTTAAAAACTACTGAAAAAGTTTTCAGAAGTTCTTCCCAAAGGCCATTTTTGAAAGGGCAAAAATAAAACTTCAGATAAGCACATAAACTTTTATTAACTTTTAGGGAATAAAATTGGCGATGAAAAAGAAAGTACAGCTGAAATTCCATTCTGTTCCACTCCCAGTGTCTACAAAAAAAAGCATTAAGGTTTCAAAGCATCAGTACTCTAGCTGATTAAAAATTAAAGCAAGCTCATGCTCAGTGGTAGGATTGAGTTCTCCAGGCTTTACATTTAGTCCAAAAAGTCAATTAACTGCCGTGCCTATATTTAGACAACACATTCTACTTACATCCAGCTAACAGACCTCCCAGGAAAATAATCCAATATCGGGATTTGGTGAAAAACTGTTTGATTATACTCCCGTGAATGATAAGTCAATCACAAAATACATACTGTGAGTAAAAAGGAAATCTGCTTATATTAGAAAGAAACAGAAGCCTACAATACTAGAAAATCCCACAATGCATTCACTAAATGATAATTCCAGTAAGCCATTGTCAAAATTGGTTGCTTCCATCTCACGAAAATGAATTCCAAAAGACAGACACTTCCGCAGTGCTCGATTTTAATGGTTGTCTGGGACATCTACATTTTCCCTCAGGCAACAACAATAGGCATTGATGGTAGCCTGCCGGACAACCATGAAAAATATCACCAGGTCCCTATATTGCTCTTTCTGCTGCCAAACAGTTTTTTATTTAGTGCAATTCCTGGCTTCTATAATAAAGGTTGCCATCCATCCCTTATAATACGGGATTATCCCTTATTGGAATGCTGCGTACTGTATTATACGGGATGGGTAGCAACTTTTTAATAATTCTGCCAGAATTAGCAATGTTGGACAATGTAAATTACTGTTTCGCTACAAACAGTAAACATGGTGCATCTGGTCCTTATGCATAAATGTATGTTATAATTTAAATGCTACTGTGAGCTCCATATGTAATAAAATAAATACTGTCTGCCCTTGAACAACACGGGTTTGGACAGCACATTTACACTGATTTTCAATAAATCAATTGGATTTTTTTGTCTTGTGCAATGCACGACATAAATACATAAAATATGAATTGGCATATTATTTCTCATTAACAATACAATATGTATTACACAAATGACAGTCTGTTACGTCAATTTATTTTTTTTTAGTCAAAAGACCTGTGGTTCTGCACGGTTTACGCGACGATGCTAATCATCTCCGCATAAGTCAGCAAACAGTTACGAATTTTTTTCCACATTATCTTTTCACTTTTGATATCTAGTGCTAGTGATAGAACACTACATAAATGTATGTATGTCATATAGGCCTAAGGCAATATTAATGTAGGGGCTAACAGACAGACAATTCATCATATAAATAGATGACAAACTTACTGTATCGATACAGCCTTTTTTGCAGGCCAACCTCATTTTTGAGCAGACAACCTGGGGTTACCCAGCAGTTTGCGCTATGGACAACCTGGAAAAATCCTTAAAATTGAGCACGGCTCTGTGTCATACAATATCTGAATTACCTTTGTAAAAATTGAAAGCTATATATAGCAAGCATGTACAACCACATATGAATGCTTCACTGTACAGAAAGCCACATCACATTTAAAGCTTACCTGTCAAACTCTACTAATGTACACCATGAAGGTTAATCCAAAAGAGTCATTTGAAATATCAGCTAACACTTAAAAAAAACACACAAAACTCTTCACTGCAGTTCTCCTCCCTTCATAAATCTTGAAGTAAAACTCAAAGTATTAAATTCCCCAATCTTCCTTTCATTTTTCACCTGCTACTAAAACCAAAGCACATAATGTCAAGTGAAACTGCTTCAAGGCATTTACTGAAGCAGAACTTGTAATGTCGCATTCCCAGATC
Organism: Mormyrus iriodes; assembly: GCA_011763525.2. Taxonomy (NCBI): domain Eukaryota; kingdom Metazoa; phylum Chordata; class Actinopteri; order Osteoglossiformes; family Mormyridae; genus Mormyrus; species Mormyrus iriodes. The sequence goes on from JAAGVU020000008.1 coordinate 16,642,543, forward strand.
TAACCTAGTGGGCACCAAGAAAGTTTGGGAACACCACTCTCTTTCGACCACAGTAAGATTTAAGTTGGGTGCCAGGCTTCAGTTAAGACAGGTCACATTTTTAACCATTCGGGGAACTAACATCCCTTTATATAAAGAAAAAAAAATTGTTAACAAAAAGTAACTACTTCCTCTAACTAACCAAGAAAAAAATCAAATTACATATAGTTTAAAAAAAAAAAAAAAAAAAAAAAAAAAGTTACCTGTAAACGGCCATACATCTGGTCCAAAGAAAATGCGAACTCAATTCCCGTATCCAGAAAACTCATTTTGAAATTGTCTTGTGTCGCCTGTTTTAAAGTTGTGTCATACAGCTTTACAAAAGCAGCAACATACAACCAGGAAGAGAGTATCCACTGCTTGGGGTGGGGCTTAACTCATTTGACTTGCCACAGGGAGGGGAATACAATGCAAAACACATGGATGAGAACTGAAAAATCTGACGTCTATTTGACTTGAAAACCAAAACAGACAAAGATCGTAAACAAAAAGCAATAACACAGCTGTTTCAATCAGACACTACAAATTTGCCAGCCAAACATTTCTGGACTTCCCTTAACCAGTATTGTTGGACGCATAAAAGCACAAGAGGTTGCGTAAAATCAGGTGACTTTAAACAATCCATAAATGCTGCATCATAGTTGCTAGCATTAAAGAGTAGCTGTCTAGCATCAAAGGAATGTTAAATTTCAGGCAGTGAGCACAGCACTGGAAAAAGGGATGCACTGAATTGTGCTTGAAGTTCTCTGACACCTGGCTATATTACCGGAGCCTGCATGGCAAAGGAATAGTGGTTAACTATTAATATTACCAGTCAGCTGATTAGAAAAAAAGTCTTTACCAATCCTGTAGAGCAGACAGCAGTTAACTACCATGATCAGCAGCAGAGACACTTATGCGCTCACACGTTAAAATTGAGAAGTTATTGCAGAAGTTAAAAAAGGTATATTTGTCAGAAACTATGCATTTGGCACATAACACTAATTGTTAACAATAATATAAGCCATAAATTATTCAGGCAGAAAGTGGGGACGCCCCCCGATCCAGAGCCAATGCTTGTATCACATTTCTGCCAGTGGTAACTGACCTCTATGAATGTTAATTTCACTATTCCGGCAGTCCAGGCTCAATTGCACATATCCGTATTCACAGACTTAATTAACAGGTCTCTAAGACCTCCAAGACTTTTTTTCTAAGTAAAGAAAAAAAATGCATTCTTGCGTTAACATTACTTATGACTAATTTTGCCCATTACTTCACATGGTTAAGACGATACTATTAAACCTAATGGATGTTAACCGTTTAACAGTAATTACCTTGTTTCAAATTTTGTGGATTCTTTGACTTAGCAGTGCACTGCACTTTTTTGTGAAAAAAAAATTAGGCATCTATAGAATAGCAGGCAGGTTGCTTATAAAGTGAGGTAAATGATGAATTAGATTTACTCAATTTTAGCCAGCATACATACCAAACAATTAGTCTAAAGGATGAGGACTACATTATGGCTTCCATAGCTTTGGAGACCATTTTCTGGTCCTGACACTGATGACGAAACAACATGATGCTGTCCTATCCCATTCATGTGATGTATTCTGTGGTATGAGTGTGAAATAAATAATTTATCCTTCAATAACCAAGTTACTTGGTCACAGGAACTTCCATACTCCATAAAATGCAAACTCTTCCTTGAATATACAAGAGGTTTATGATAGGGTTAGTCCAAGCTTTATTATTAACCAAATGGTTTGCAGTGTTCATCATCAAAATGAACACTGCTCTGCACGCAAGGCTCAGCAGAAGAAAACAGGACTGAGGACAACAGAGGGATTAGAAATGGGGTTGGGGGGGCGAGTGGTTGGGGGGCAACAAGCTGAGGTATGTTCACTCAAGTCTGCTTGTGGAGTGAGGAGAAAAACAGAACAGCTGAGCACAGTCATTATTGCTGAGGACTTCTGCATGTCGCACTTTAATTCTGGCAATTTAAACACAAGGAATAAAAATGCAACAGAGGTTCCTCACAATTACTTTTATTAATATTACAATAAATCTTTAAATGCTATTGTTCCATCCAACCTGTGCTGCAGCGCACACCAGCTGTAGCTACAAAAACAGCCAGTCCTGTGAGACTCACTCTGATGCACTAACACCATGAACATGGCAAGGGGCAAACTGTGCGCAAGTCCATGCGAGAGAGCAGGCATGAATTGTGGCCCAGCACACGGGGAGAGAAACCACTGAATTCCTACATCAAGTAATGACAGCAGTAGTACTGAATCACCCTTTACAAAAGAAGTTGCGCAAACAGATGTGAACTAAAACCCAACTCTACCACACTATCCTACTTTACTGCTAACTTTCCCCATATTTTATTCAACCTTGCCTTCAATTACTCTCAAGAATACACCAGGGGAAAAGGACAGTCTTCACCAAATTAAAACATTAACACGTGAGAGTTAACGTTCATAGTATATGAGGACATAAATGGCACTATTTAATACGGCAGGTTTTGACATTTTAATTTCTCCCATTTAAAAGCCAAGTTAACGTCGTGTGCTTTTTGCCAACCCACAGAAAATCATCATCGAGCTGGCTGCACAGAATGAATGACTCCTAGTTATTCTAGGGGTTAAGGGAAAGTTGCGGGAATGCGAAACGGTCCCAGAAACCGTCTAACTGTCGTAAAAATCGGGGCATCGTGTGACACAGGCACATCAGCGAGGACCTCAGTCTCTGGCCGATGCAATCTACATATCCACAAGCTCAATTTCAAAACGGATACGTCCAGGATTTCCAAACAACTGCCCCTCCGTCCGCCGCTTACGCCAAACGCCAGATATAAAGATTTTAATCGTGCCAGCAACCGCATCCTCCCAAATTATTTAACAATAAACCCCGTTACCTTACTTTGGATAGAAGGTTTGGATGTCAAATGGTGCAAGACGGTGAATCGCAACGGCTCCGGCATGAAATGCCGCCCATACGAGGAACTGTAACAGCTTTATAGCAAATCAATTAAATTGCTTGCCTACTGCATCCTTGCCGCTACGCTTTAAGGGATGATTTTACTTTCTACCTACCAGCCTCTGTACGTCAGGATCACAGTCATAGCACGTTTAAAAATCCACAAACCCAAACGAGTGTAAGAGGGTGGCGAACAACTGATGTGATTCATTCATTTACCAAAAAGTAGGCTCTTGCGTCGGAATGTCACAACTTTACAGAGGGCCGTATAGTTCGTAGCGCCAATTAAGTGTCTTATAAATGGGTTTTCTTTAAACGACCATGTACTCCAGAGTACGAACCTATCGTAATGTGTAATCTATCAAAGACCATGCAGACAATCTGGAGAGTCACGGCTGCCATGCAGCGGGCGCGGGGCTTCGAGCCACGCGGAATCCGCCCATTAAAACGTCCGTAGGCACAACGCTGCTTCCCGGCCGGATAAACGGCCCCCTTACCTGTATACTACAGTAGGCTCGGGGGACCGACATGACCGCTTAGCTTACAACGACGTCCATTTCGCCACAGTGCCAAGCCACCCGTCTCGGGCCTTCCCGATAGCAACGTTATACAGAAGCCCGGGGAGAAAGACTCCTATCGGCGGCGCTAACGTCCCAGTCAGTGTAAACTACACAGGGCGGAGCGGTACACCGTCTGCCACTCATACCTTTCCCTCAGCTTTATTAGAGAGACATACGAAGCGATGAAGATATCCCATCCGAGCAAGGACGGGAAGCGCGAAAAGCTCGACAGTCGACTTGACTGGCGAAACACCTTCCTGCTCTAAACACCCCCCATGCCAGCGACAGCCCCGGCGGACATCATCGTCCACAAAACGGATTCTCACAGAAACGCGTACTTAATCACCCAGAATGCCCGAGAAGCGAGATTACATTTAACCGCCCCGTAACCAGCGACCGACTATACTTACCAGCCTCAGTGACACCAGACAGAAAGCGGAATTGTCTCTCTTAGCTGGGAAGAGAGGAAGGAGCCCAACATTCAAAATGGCGGCTCTCTGAAGCCTCAGCACTTGTACCGCAGGCGGAGGATTACAGTAAATAAAGGTCTGAGCATGGGCGCGAGCACGGGGCGCCACGCGGGGCCCGCGTCACATCCACTTATTCTACCTCGAGAATTTGAGGTCGGGCCGTCCTGGGTACCACAGGGAATTAGTTTCTGTAACTCGCCCCCCGCAGACAGCCATCCACCTGAAATGACTTGAGTAATCATAACTCCCACTAAACCAGAACGGCATGCATTCAATGAAGAAAGCAACTTCGCAAATAGTTTTAACTAAGTATATCATATTCTGATTTTTAGGTGCTAGTGGAAATACACCTTTATAGTGCTAATTTTTCCACATACAATTACGTATTGGAAAAGCAAATTAGAGATGGTCTTCAGATACCCATTACGAAAAGTTAAACTATCGGCTTGTCAGTAGATTAATAAAACGACAAGCCCTGTCCATTGGTGCAAACCGGTGTTATTTACAGTAGCGTGTGTACCTTAGTGCGGATGTACTGCAATTTAAGGCGGCACTAGTGGAGTTGTGCTGCGGTCTCGACTTCACCTCGTGGCAGTCGGTGATGACGTCACAGAGCCTATTCCTGTCATTGCACAAGCTAGCCACTTATTGGTCCCTCCATGGGAGAAGCAGAACTTGCTCCATGTCCGATGTAGAAAGAATTCGGTACAGGTGCGTTTCGCAGGGATTTACGTTTTAGCTGAGGATAAATGTGCATTGAAACCATTGCGATAAAATGTCGTGGTAGTTGGATGGGCGTGTCTTAAATGTGGAAGCGTTAGTGTGGGCGCTGTCTCAGTTTAATGGTTTACTAGCTAGGTTATCAGACGGCACGCTTGAGCGCTTTGCGTATACCGTTTTCATTACGTGGGTACTGCCTTTTAAAATATGTGTTCAGATATTAATCATGTTAAGTAGGACATTCCAGTTAAATATTTTGTTTCCCAAAACATTTTAGAATGTATTTCGCCATTTCTCACATATTAAGTTTGTGGATGGAGAGTAGGTGTTCAGGTGTTGAATTTATTACTCTCATTATACTGTAATAGAATTAATATGTGTGCATGATATCTTAGCTAAAATAATGTGCGTGATAAAAAACAATGTATGTTGTTTCAGTTTGACGTATATTTTATTTCGTGGCAGGATTTTGACTACTTGTTACCGTTAGTCAGGTATTTTTTACACCCTTCAATGAACATGCCATATGTGGGACATATCTGAATCTAATTTTGTGTTTTACGTGGGAAATTCAGATCTTTACATATATGTATTTCTATGTTGCATGTAGCTACTGGATATTAGTCAAAGTGTATTCAAGACCAACATTTATTTAATAAAAAATAATAATTTATGAAATTGAAAAGTGAAAATGACAGTTTTTAATGAAAATTGTAATTTAGTGTAATTTTATATGGCCAACCATTAGACGTGCTTTGTAGCAATCTCAGATTGATAAAGATGTATTATTTTATCCTACTCCAGGTGACTGCTTTCGTCTGTCAACTAGAAAAGCCAATGGCAATAATATGATTTGTGCATTCCCTAGTTTAAATCCTAGATCAAACCAGTAGATCTTATTCATTTGGTTTTGTAGTACTTTTATTAGTATAGTAAGTATTTCTAACCTCAAACTAGATGTTGAGTGCTTCAGGTCAAGCTTCAGATCATATGATATTGTACTGAATAGCCAACTTAAATTTCCACTAGAGGCCAGCATAAGATTATGGGGTGATAAATGGACTGGCTTTCCGTTAAACCCGTGGTAAAAACTGCTGACATGCGTTAAATCTTATTTCGAAATGAATGTTCCCAAATCATGGCAGACGTTGTTATATAAAACATCAAATGCATCGCTATGAAACCTAGTTGGAAACTGAACTTTTGAAAGTATACGTAGATTGTATTCCATTATAGAATTGTTTGGAAAACATTTCTGATTGATATTAATTCTCAATTTTCTACATTATTTTGTTCAGTATACGTAATGGAGGTGCTTAAAATACAGTGAGGATAATGCTGAATTAAAATGTTGTCCAAATCTGATGTCTTAGGTATAATTGGCCTACATGAAGGAAAACGGATGCATCTTTGATTCCCATGCAAATGATATAACGAAAGCGTATTTTTTATTGACGTAGACGTGTGCAAGATGGGCGAGGGTAAGTGAGGTCCCGGTAATAGTTTACCAAGCTGATGATTCAGTGGTGCTGCGGACTATCTCACGGCACCGAGATCCGTCCTCCAGTAATTTGTTGTGTATCCCACAATTCGTTTCGGTGCGTCTTTTGTGAGCGGAGGAGCGACCTACGTGCTCGGCGAGTGTCTGCGGTGCATCTCTGCAGAGCCTTGGCAAGGCGACAGCGACACTCATTCGGGGTAACCCGGGGCTGCTCGGGAAGGACCATCCCCACGGTGCTGGATATTATTACATCGAACGCCTTTTTATCCGTCTATTGCGTGAACGCATTTCATTTTAAACTTGCCGGTTAATGAGATGACTATGTAATCACTTTCAGGAGCTGATTAAACATCATCCAGCTGAAATCGCATTTCTACCCGTAGGTTCAATGAAGAACGTTGTATTTTGTCGCCACCGAAGCGAGCGGTTTTGAACATCAATTATTTGTATTTTTCCTAGATTTTTTTCCCCCCACATGACTCCCGAATGGGAGCTTTGTTAAGGAATACACATTGATCAAGAAAATAGAAAAATCTATCGAGTTCCGGAGGAGATCGGAGTGTTTTTTTTCCACCCGGGAGCTGGGGATAATATGTCCAGAAGAAAACAGACCAACCCCTTCAAAGTTAATTGTAGGTATCGCAGGTATTGTAATTGTTTTTTTGATCGATACAATGTTTCATGTGCCAGCACGACATTTGTTGCGACGGCTGTCCTCGGCTGCCGTAACCGGCTGTAGCAGCTCCGTGCACTGCTCTTCTCATCCTTTTACCCCTCCGTATCGACTGTCCATGGACATCTCTTAAACTCTGGCCGTGCCCCACATCAATTTCACAGCTGATCTTGTTTTATTGCACGGGTTTAGAGGGTGATACGGCAGTCAAAGGCAGAATAGGGCTGCCGTTTTGCGATGCCGGTGGCTGGTACGGTGTTGCTGTCGTCGTAAATCGCATAATGGTCTACACACCTTTTGTTAAGTGCTGTATTTAAACACGCCGGTTCATCACGCGTCCTGCTACGGGACGGAGTGCTTAGGACTGTTTTCATTTGCATCGCAAATAATAGATCTTTCGTTAGGCTACATGAAAGGCACATGGGCCACCGACAAAAAATGATAGCGTCTATGAATGAGTTTTAGCGCATTAAAAATTAGTCAGCCAGCGACGTCAGGTTCCCACGCAGCTCTCGTAAAATGCTGCAGGTCTAAGGTATCGTTTTCTTTATGTAGTGTAGTGCAAGTACATTACAATTAAGTAACCGTCCGTTTGAAATGTACATTTGGTGGACAAGGAAGGGCGCCTGCGGTACTAATCATCATATGAAAATAAATTTTCAGTATGAAACTAGATTTGCATACGACCTTAACACTGGGATACAAAACAGAACGATGTAGCTATGATTTGAAATCTTCTCTGGAAAAATAAATGTGGACTTTGTTTTAAATCATTAATTTAAAGTATGTAAAACGTTCTTATAAACGAGGAAAACCATTTAAGATGGTCTGAGAACTTACTTGTAGCCTGCTAGCTCTACATTTCAGACACTAATATACAGGTCTTAACATGGTCCAGATTCTAACTAGTAATGTACAGGCAGGTAGCCAGTGGCTGGTGACGGTTTTGGGATCCCCTGACCTGCCCTCTGGAGATTTTTGTAACCTCCTTACTCCGGCTCCTGAAAACGTACAGTTATGGTCAGTTTGAATCCTTCATATGTTACCAAATCCCTTTTCGATGTTCAGTTCAGGAGTGGCTGTCTCAACATCAAGGTTCTGGATTCCCCTGTATTTTACATGGCCATATTTCAAGTACAATTATGGAGCAAGCCAAATAAAGCCTCCTCAAAAAGCTTGTATAGACTATTACACTGTATTCGGTAAAGACTTGGTGGTGAGGCTCATTTAAGCATGTACATACAGTATAATGCAGTTCTTTCAGAGTATTTTAAGCTAGTAACCTATTCAGAGTTTTCCCTTAACCAAGGTGCCCTTTATGGTTGGTTAGTTTATCAGCTACCTGCTGCTGATGTGGAAGTCTTCCATGAAGACATGGGTCTCCTGTACTGTTGACCCTACTGACTGGCAGGAGGCTTTGTTGGTGTTAAGTCATGGTCAGCGTGTTAACCACGTCAGTGCATCTTCCTGGAATAAGGCAGGAGCACTCGCAGCAATCCCACACGAGTGAGGGGGTTCGGGGCCCGGCAGGCTGGGATGAGGTGACCATGCCAGTGAGATCATTTTAAGGCTGCTTTTTCCGCCACTTCACAGCTGACTGCTGCCCGGGTGTGTGTTTACGTTCTGAAAAATATTGTCTTTCCATACCGGCTCTGCTTATGGGGGGAGATCGGGGAGTCGGATATCGCTGGTTCCCCTGTTGTCAGGCGGCCATTGACATGCGCGCTCGTTTCCATGTTACCCGCCACACGGGACGAAAGAGACACACTGGCTTTACTCAACCATGGCATATTAGTCATGAGCACTGACTAACCACTCCGTCACCTGAATCTCACCCTTGGTTTGTCTTCTACAATCCCTCTCTGTACATTCTCTTACTTGAGCTTCTCGGAAGGTTTCTGACCACCTCCATGACGGTTCATGCCAGGGAAGCCCATGCAAGGTGCCATTAGGGATTTGGATCCCTTCTAGACTATCATAGGTTACGCCCTTCAATAGTTAGCAGCCAGCCCATAAGCATTTATAACTCTTTGCTAAAATTTGGCTCTTCTTCAGAATTCAGCTTTTAATTATTAGACAGAATCTCCTGCCATGCCCTGAAGGAGGAGCTCAGAAATGCCGTTCGACGTGGGTGCGAACCCTGGCATTGTGTGTTCAGACATCTTTGGCCTCAGGTCTTTATTTGTTTTTTGCTGTGTTGTTGTAAAACACTCTCTGTAACACGTACAGCTTTACTCTTTGGCACTTTAAAGCTGATTTAGGTTTTTTACTGTTAGTGTAAGGATTATAGTAGAGAAAGTATGGCAAGTAATATTCATATTTGCATCGCATTTAACTGTCAACACAACAGCAGCTACGCCAGCTGGTAAAATGTATCTTTAGTTTTAGCGCTTTAGCGAAACCGAACAATGTTTCTGGAATCCGATAGTCCTGGTTCTCTCAGGTGGGCGGTGTGTCGGCAAGAAGATGCCCAGCAGGGGAAATCTAATCACGCCTCTTGCACTCATTTAGGAGGGGGGTGGGGGAGCCATCAGGCGGCGGTCTCTCAGTGCGTGTGTCGTCCACCGCATTCATGAATGGCTCCTTCACTCTCCGCAGACAGACCCGTCCGCTAGACTTCCTGCTTGCTTCGTGGCGGAGGTGTGATAATTTTAGATGTAGCATTTGACCCCAGCAGGCCCCGTGGGGAGAGGGAACTTTCGGAGAAGCGGGAGCCGAGATCATGTGACCTGTTGTCTGTGTGAAATGGAGCTGAGAAGGAGATGGGTGTGGGTTCGGGAATCATCCACTCCCTCATCTCCACGCGGACCAGAAAAATTGAGAACCCTATCCATGATTGGAACACGACCCCCCCCCCCCCCCCCCCCTCCCCGTGCGTCGCGCGCTGTGCTGTGGGGGGGGGGGGGGGGGGGGGATCCTGAGCATACAGGCGCAAGGCTGGGAATAACCCAGGATAG
>JAAGVU020000008.1:16652523-16664571 GCA_011763525.2 Mormyrus iriodes
GAACAGGGGCTGAGAACGGGAGGGGGGGGGGTTCGGGAATCACCCCCCCCCCCATCTCCACGCGGACCAAAAAAATTGAGAACCCTATCCATGATTGGAACCCCACCCCCCCCCCCCCCCTGCTGTTCCTGTGGTGCTTTCTGTCAACCAGTCTTAGGCTGAGATGTGTTTCTGTGTGTTGGGGGGCAGGAGGCTGGGGGAAACTATGTGGGATTTTAAGAGCACCCTCCTGCCTAGCACCTCTGCAGTTCAGTTTTCTCCCATTTGTCTGTTTAGCTAAAACTCGCCATTCTCAAACTACCACCGCGAGTGCGCTGTCCTGCTTGTTGGCTGACGAGTTTGCTTCTTTGTCTGGTTTTACCGAGACACTGCGTCACTGCCTGCCTACAGACACACAGACTCACAGCGATAACATCAGAATGATGATGGTTGTGGGGTGGGGTGGGGAGGAAGGGAGAGACAGATGTACAGACGGCACTTGTGAGGGGGGGGATGGGTGACGCTTGTACATCAATTGCGGGGCTGTGCCATCGACTCTGATGTGGCAGCTCTGAATCTGGGGGTGCAAGCAAAGGGCCAGACGCTCACTGCTCTCTGAAGTGGTGACGCGCGTAGCCTCCTGGAAAACTGAGAAGGGGCGGGGCCCCATGTGTGGCGGCACACCAGTGAGCGAGAAGGGAGTATGGCCACTGTGGACCCAATGAGGGGAGATGTTACGGCTGGATGGAATTATCACGCAGTGTAAGGGAGTGTTCAGGAGTCTAGGGGACGGGGGGGGCATGTAGTTCCAATATTTAATTTGGCTTCCTTTGCTTACCCCCCGCCAAAAAATAGACATTTAAATTATAAAGTTGTATCCCCCCAATACCAAACAGGAACTAGAGGGACACGGGCGTATAGAATGTGCGGGAGGGGTCGGGTAATGTGGGCCTGGCAGAGGCATGCCAGGGAAGGAGCCGGCCAGGAGGTTCTGGGTGTGTTTGGGAGACGTGGGGGGGGAGGTGCAGTGGACGGAGGGGCCCGGGGTGAAGGCGTGAACGGCTCCCCAGGGCCGTGTCAGTCAGGAAGGCAGGCAGGGCTCTGGGCCTCCTGAGGCTGTGGAGATTAACGGCAGCAGCCGTGAGACAGGCTGTCGGGGTGGGGGTGTATGAGGCCAGCCTGGGCGTGCATGAGCGACAGGGTCACGAGGCAGCGAGGTACGGCTGCATGCCGCAGGATATTCTGCATTTTTCATTTGCGAGCATGCGCCTGTGTGTGTGCGTGTGTGCATGCGAGCCCTGCGGTTCGTGTGGAAGTATTCTCGCCCATGACACGCTATCCTCAAGGGGGAATATTTTTACTCCAGTCCTACGCATTCAGGGCTGCAGCGCCACATGCAGATCACTGCAGCATCGCTCTGCTTGCAGGACTGCGCTCCCACCAGGCAGGAACTGCAGTTCTTCCACATTAAAGCTGTAGACCATATGTTCTAAGATCACTTCCAATGATACAAGCCATTCACCAGCCCCTGTTAATTAATGGCCACGTTTTCTCACGTTTCCTTAAAATCTCCCTACCCTCCAGCCCCCCTGGATCATAAAATCCCACATATTTTTTTTTCTTTTAGCGCCAGGCACTGTCCTACATGCGAACATTTTGTATTACGCAAATGATGAACTTCTTCAGCCTTTCCAGAAAATGCCACCTCTGACATCTCTGTTCCAGGTTGTATTGATGACCAAGCAGAGCCAAGCTGTGCTCTACAGATTGTTATAGATCTCAGTGTTAACATCAGTGTATCTCTCTGTCTGTCTGTCTATAGTTTAAAAATAACCATATACCCTTGTTTCTTGTCCATATTCTACCAAACAATATTGCTATACTGAAACATTTTCATTGAAACATTTTTCCCAGTAGTTTATATTCCTGTGCTATTAAAAGGTAAACAGTGGTGCATATATACAGCAGTAAAGCAGTAGTGTAGATTTCTACTGCAGTGAGCTCTAGATACTTGGCCCCGCCCCTTTAAGTAAGCCCTGCCCATCATTGTCTCTAGGTAGAGTCATGATTACTTACTGTCCCATGTTGGGCATACTCAGTACTCACGCCACTGAGTGGCTCTCCTGCCTGTTCCCAGGGTCGTTCCCCATAGCAGGGCTGTCCGGCTCTGAGCGCACGATGAACACTGAGGGCAGGGAAGATTTTGCCGAAGACAGCGAGTGTCACAGCAACAATTCCCAGGATCCTGGGGAGCAGGACAGCGTGACCGGTGAGTACAGGGGGCTTGGAATGCTGGGAACTAAGGAGGAAGCCCAAGGGGGGGAACTCTTGGGTAGCCCTGGTGGGGCCACTCTCGCTGATTCTGCCAGTGATGATGACACAGTTTCCTGTCTGTGCAGACGACAGTGACAGCGATCCAGACAACCCTGGCGAGGACTCCTCCTCAAACACGTCGGCCGACGACAGCATGACGGGAGCCAAAACCGGCCATCGCTCCCTGCAAGGCGGGGAGGTGAAGGAGGTGAGCCGACCTTTGGACCTCCATGTCCAGATCATCTGTTCGGTGGCCGCCCGCCTCCCCTGGACTGAAGCTCCCTCACAGTCGCTCACGGCGATGCGTCACAGATCCCTCTATCTTGACACAGTCTTCCAGCTTACTGAATGGCACCATACCTTGGCCCACGGCGGTAAACCCAATCCCTGGCTTCTCAAATCCCATTTGTTCAGGTGTCTGCTGCTCACTGCTAGTAGGCGACCCCCCAGCTGAGAGCTAGCATGCGAGTGTGCCCAGTGTAGAAACAGAAGGGTTTATCTGGGCATTTGAGAGATACCACCCCCCCCCACCCCACCCAAAAGCCAGGTGTCAGTGACCCCTTCTCCCTGTGGTGGGGAAATTTCAGAAACTTTCAGTTTTATTTAACTGTTGTTACATTTAGTTAATTAGAGACTTTTATCCAAAGCCGTTCCATCCATTTTCTGAAACTACTTGTCCAATTCAGGGTTGCAAGGGGTCTGGAGCCTACAGGCACATTGCAGGGTGGGGTGCCAACCCATTACAGGGCATACTCATACACCATTCACTCACACAGGCACACCTATGGGCAATTTGGTAACTCCAGCTAACCTCAGCATGTTTTTGGATCATGGGGGGAAATCAGAGTACCCAGAGGAAACCCCACCACGACACAGGGAGAACACACAAACGCCACACACATGGAGCATGCTGGAGACTGGAACCCTGGTCCCAGAGGTGTGACCCAACAGTGGTAACCACTGTGCCGCTCCTTTTAGCCAAAGCAATGTACATTTTTGAAAGAACAGGGTAAGATTGTCCCTGGGGTAATTTGGGATTTTTCTGCTCAGGGGTCTGATGGTAAAACCACTCTGCTGAAGCTGGGATTTGAACTGCTGACCTTTCAGTGACCTGTACTGATTATAATGGTAGGATAGGTACAGGTATGGCACTGACCGCCCTGAGACTTACCGCACTGTGGGCACGTCAGAGTTCATTAAAAAGGGTTCCACACAGATAGCCTGCAGGTACTTGCCTGCAGAGTTTACATTGCCTCCACAGGCCAGAGCATGCAGCTCACTGGGCTCTCCTGATATGTGCCTGCCCCCACCCCACTTGCCACACAGGAGAGGGAGGAGGGAGGCGAGCTGGGGAACAGCTACTTGTGTCCGCTGTGCACCCTGGAGTTTGGCAGCCCGGAGCAGCTCATTGCTCATGTCTATCAGGTAAAGAACACAGGGGGTGGGGCCACAAGGCCGCGGGGTGCTGGGGGGGTCCGCAGGACTGCTTTTTAAGGGGTGTAGCTGGCAGCTATAATTTAGCTGCGATGCGTCTGCATGCTGTTTAACAGCACGGCTCCCAGCGTGGCCAAATCCATGTAATTATGCTGTCATCAGCATAACTTTTCCCAACCTTCACATTGTCTGGGACTCCGTTCTACGATCAGGTTGGTTAACCCCCCCCCCCACCCCGGCAGCACACAGCGACGGTGGGCAGCAGTAAGAGCTATGTGTGCCCTGTATGCGGCCGTGCCCTCAGCTCCCCTGGTTCCCTCGGCCGCCACCTCCTCATCCACTCCGAGGACCGGCTATCCAACTGCGCCGTGTGCGGGGCACGCTTCACCAACACCAACAACTTCAACAGGTCCGTCTGCCCATCCACACCCCTGACTGCATTTTCAGCTGCTCAAATTGGAGCACATTTTGGGGGGGGGGGGGTTACAGCTACCTGCTCAGGTTCCACACATTGTCAAGTGCCTTGGGGCAACTATATAACACTGAAATGGGTTAATAGGGGAAAACATTGCATATCAGATCTTAGGGTTTCCTACGCGGTATGGGTAAGGATCCCAAAACTGAACGGAAAGCAAAATGCAATAAGTGTGAAGTTTTTCAGACATGGCAAGCTGTTATCCACATGGCCAGCAGAAGCATCTAGACCCAGTCTGTAGTGGATCCTAGCAAACTCCACAACAAGATGGGCTATTGCCCAGGACGGAATCTTCTGAGACAGCACCCACCCCCATCCTTCCACCATGGCAGCTGTTTCCACGCCCATTCCAACAACTTTTAACATCTCCACCCCCCTATAGTCTAGAAAAGTGTGGAACCTTAAAATGTAAAGTGTGTTGGAACCCTGAGATCTAGATACTTCTTAATGATGCCAGTTAATGACAGGAATATTTTGTCCACCTAGCTGATGATCTTTTCCTGGGTCTTCTGGCATTTTCCATACAGGGAGAAGCTGAAGGAGTTTCTGAATGCAGGCAGCGCAGAGAGCAGTGGCGACGAGGCGTGCGGCCTGTCGCAGGTGTTCTCCAGCACCCCGATGACTGACGCCGGGCCTGGTGCGACATTGCCCTCACTGTCCGACAGCCTCCTGTCCCCGGGCCCTGCCCTGCCCTCACTCCCGGATGGTCTGAGCCCCCCTGGCCCTGGGCTGCCCCCACTGACTGACATCCTGGGCCCCACACCAGTCTACCCTGCTGGGGTGCTGCTGGTGTGCAACACCTGCGTGGCATACCAGCAGCTGGTGGAGTCACAGTCGCCGTCCACGCGAAAGTGGGCTGCACGGCGCAAGAATGAGCCGCAGGAGGCACGCATGCAGCGGCTAGAGCGTGAGCGCACCGCCAAGAAGAGCAAGCGGGCGCGCGAGACAGCCGAGGAGCGGGAGCTGCGGCGGCTGCGTGACCGCGAGGCGAAGCGGCTACAGCGCATGCAGGAAACAGAGGAGCAGCGGGCACGCCGGCTGCAACGCGACCGGGAGGCCATGCGCCTCAAGCGTGCCAATGAGACACCAGAGAAGAGGCAGGCGCGGCTGGTCCGTGAGCGCGAAGCTAAGCGGCTCAAGCGGCGGCTGGAGAAGATTGACCCGTCGCTGCGGACGCAGATCGAACATGACCCCGCCGCCATGGCTGCCCTCACCGCCGACATGAGCCTCTTCCAGTTTCCCTGTCCCATGCCCTGCCCCACGCTGGACGCCGGGCTCCTCATGAAGCTGCCCTAGGGCCGAGCCGGCCTGTACCACGTTCCCTCCCGTGGGGGAGGGAGACAGGCATACGCCACATCCACCTTGGTGGGGGAATGGGGTGACTTCTCCCCAGCAAAGCATGCCCGATCAGGTTTGGCTCCAGCTTCAGGCGTCCAGCTGAATTATCTTCCGGATGTAAACTTAAAAGGATAAACACAGGGTTGAATCTTTTTAACCCCTCCCCCACACCCCAACCCTAACATGAACTCTATGACATCATCAAGCATGCCCTGAAGATGATGTGCTGCTCTCCTGAAATGTCATACCCTCTCTCCCCACGCCAAGCGCCTTGAGCGGGGGAGGGAAGTTGCTCGCGCCCGGACTAGCGGTGACGGGAGCCACATTCCACCCCCCAGTCCACCTGCCTGCCGTTTCCCAGGAGCGCCCCCCCAGCTGCCACTGCAGGTCACTGGCAGGCTCACACTGACTGAACCTACGTCTACCTCGCGCGAGGGCCTCACTGGCCCTGTTCCGGATAGCTCTGTCGAGAAGCTGACACCACATCCTCCAGGAAAGCACTGTTCACCTCACTCCAACGTCCTCAGCAAACCGGACCCAACTCGTGGCGCTATGTTAAGGAGACATTGACGGTTGGCGTGACTTCAATTCCTGTCTGTTCTTGAAGGAAGAAATTAGTGTTAGCAACCCAGGGGCCTGTGCAGTCTGCCCCCTGCTGGACTGGAGGACCCCCCCCCCCCCAAGGCCTGTGGACCATGTACCTCACTGGTTCAGGACCCAGCAAACACTGCCAATCGCTGGTGTCTTCTCGCTCTCCTTACTGGTCACATTGACCTTCCTGACCCTGATTTTGCACATCACTCCGTATAGGCTTTTGAGTGGCCCCGGAAGGACATCCCAGATTCCTGGAGGACGCCCAGTGTGAAACCTGGATGTCTTTAGCTGCTGTGTGTGTCCATTACCTCTATGAAGCCAGGAGGCGCTCCATACTCCCTTTACGAGAGCTTGAGTTAGGAGCCGGGACACACCCCCAAGGAGCTGCCTTCCTGGCTGCCCTTATTAATTGCATGCCCACATGGTCTTTGTCACAGATAAGTTCATTTTGTGTTATGTCCCACCCCCCAATGCCTTTTAATTATGGATTGTAACTTATTTGAATGCTCAGTCTCTCTTGACCAATGGCTAATGAAAGAATCTGTTAGGTAATACAGTGTTTCAATGATCTAATTTGTCATTGTTCGGCATTATAATTGAACTGCATCAAAGCAGAGAAAATCCGGTCATTACCAGGCTGCCAACCAGTCGAACTGATCATTTTGATGAGATGTTTACTGAAGCTTCACCGAACGCACTACAGTGCCCGGTTCTGTTTGGGCCATTCCAAGGAGGAAGCCGGTTGGCTGTTCAGAACGGGCGCGGCCTTTTTCGGAAAGGCCATGGTCTTCTTCGGAAAGGGCGCGGCCTTCATCGGCCTTGTTGCTCTTTAAAGCCGGCACCCGGAGTGGTTCCAACCGCTATGCAAACGATGGGAAAATGACACTTAACTATGCAGATTGCGTGGCAAAAGCGGGCACAAGCGTAACAAAAAAAATATATATATGATTATAGATACCGTGCAACTGCAACTCAGACAATGCAACTCTGTGGCGCTTCTGTGGAGCCTGAGCTCTCAGACACGATGGGACAGAGTCCTTGGTAACCGTTTACCTCCGGTATGGAGCCTGTCTGCATGGTTCCGGCTCAGGCCGGCAGAGATTACAGGCCCGAGAGACCGACAGCAAGCTGAAGGCTCATACTCAGTCACAGCAACTCAAGCTTGTACGAGCCAACGGTTTAGCAACGAAATCCTCCTTTAAGCTGATTTTTTTGGCATTCACCCGTTTATTAGTGGGAACTAATTTCTGAATCCATTTCACTACATACATAAATTACCTCAGTTTCCCTTCACTGTATGCTGCCTGCACTCTAATGGGTCACACGTCATCATCTGTGAAGCCGACCAATCCGGACACGTGTGCTGAGCCGGGGGCCCGCAGCAGCCAATTGGTATGTCTGGGATACTTTGACTGATGTGACATGTTCGAAGTCTAAAAGTGGGATTCCAGGGGCTGTCTGCTCCCCCACCCCCAAGACCGGCTTTGCTCAACACTGCATGTTTGCAAAATTACAATTTGAAGCAGCACTTGTCGAAGTGTGTTTCTAGCATCTGACAGTGACGATATGCTTGCCCTTTATAAAAATATTTTTCCAAACCCCGGACCCCATGGTGTGCTCTTTTAAATGTTCTGGCCTTCTGCTAGGTTTTCAGGAAGATCAATGTTCATGTTTACAAAAAAAACAACAAACCTTGACAAAGGCCAACTGAAAATGATTGAAAAACAAAAAAAAATGGATGGGTGTGTCATTCTGTGTGGGACCCAGTTCTGTTACTGGACAAACAGATGTACAGGTGAAAATAAAACACCAGGGAGTTCATCTTGTGTGTCTGTGTGTCTTTGGATCCCTTTTTCTGCACCGTGTCTCAGCAGGGAGCATTTTATAAAATAAAATACCCTGGATTTTCTTTAGAACAGTGATTCTCAACCCAGTCCATGGGGACCCCCAGACAGTCCACAACATCCATCACACCTGAACCATACAATCAAGAACACCGACTACCTGGTACGGGTGTGCCGGGAGCAAAAATGTGGACTGTCTCATCAGGTTTGGCTCCAGCTTCTGGCGTCCAGCTGAATAAGCTTCCGGACGTAAACCTGTGGACTGACCGGGCTGAGAAACACTGCTCTACCACAAAAGGATTGGGTACCTCAAACACAATGCCAGGACAACACACCCTTGGAGCAAACACTGACTGCTCTGTATCTAAGATGCATTTTAGTCATGTTTTCTTTCCAGGCGTATACTTTCGTCTTCCACAAAAGGCCTGACGTTTGCCAAAATAAAGTCAAGGCAAAAGACAATGCGCTTCACTCGTCTTGGGTTCCCATTGCACTGGAAAATAAGACTTGAACACACACGGAAGAGGCAGAGTTGTGTGTAGCAGAAGCAAGTCAGAGTAGAAACGCTCATTTTAATATCCAGAGCACCACTAAATTGAGTCCTAGTAGGGTGTTCCCAATTCTCAAACAAATGTTACCTGCAGAAATCACCTGCAGTATTTCAACTAAAATACTTAGGTGAGCTGTAATCACAAGCAGATTAGGGCTGGGGAGAATTTGGTCTAAGGAGCGTGGTACTGCTCTTTGAATACGGGTGCGCCCTGCGATGGACTGGCATCCCATCCAGGGGTATATCCCAGCGCCTTATACTGCCTGGGATCAGCCCCAGGCTCCCTGCGACCCTGTACTGAATAAGCAGTTTGATGGATGGATGAAATTACAGACCAGTCACAGAGAAGAAAGACACCCACTCCAGTCAGAATAATATTATATCTATATATATATTATGTGTTTACTTAACAAACATGATAAATGCAATGTTCCATAAGAAGTTTAGCTGTAACAATAAAAATACAATATCTTTGTGTCCTTAAGTACATCGAATTAGAACAGCGAAAGAAAACTAAAATCAGCCCTAAGTCACAAAAAGGTACAAATATACAGTACAAATCTATTTTATTCAAAACAGGTACAAATAAAACGAAACAAAATATAGTTATTAATGCTTTTGAAAGTTCAGGTAGGTGTAGGGTATTCTAAGAAAAGGGAGCACTTTAGGTAGACAACTCTAAGGCTTCTGATAAGAATTAATACATATGGTACGGCCATAAGATATTAAAACTCACTATACAAAGTTTATACAACCTGGATTATACTTGAGGATTCAATATTACATATACATCATTGCATATATTTTGTCGTTTTTTATGCATTGAAGAAAAAGATGCTTTTTAATGTCACGTCACATGAAAGCAGTGTCATATAGTGACCGAAAGTACAATTCCTTAAGTGATACTACATACAGTATACATCATTGAGACCTTATAACCATTCCCTGCTTTGATTTAGTCTCATGCCATCCTCTCAACCAACACACCTCACTCAGGACCAACCCCAGTTTCACTTCACCGTGCCCCTTAACGGTATGACTGAAACCGATAAGGGACGTGGCTGAGCGCAGTTAATTAATTCCTACACCTCAGCACACGAATTAGTCATTAATAAAAGGGGAATCTATAAACCTACAGGACCGTAGCCCTCGAGGTCTGGAATTACCATCCCCTGAGCAACAACACGCTTTGTTTCCACAAGACAGGCCAAGATGCACGCGAAACGCCTCTAAAATCGTTAAAATAAAACCGAACAGCTTTCCTCACTGGCAAATTTTTTTTAACAGTTAAAAAGGCAGCTTTCTTCTTTGTCCAACATGAACTTCTGGGCAGGGGGAACAGCGAAATGTCCAGCTCCTGTCCTTGATAGTGACAGGGGATCTTTAACTTCTAAACTACTTTACATTTACAAATCTATGTGACGAGATATGAGAGAGAAAAGCATTACGATGAATGGGTGCTCGCTGGGATTTGAACCCACAACCTTTGTGTCATTAATGTAATGCTCTATTTGTTGAGCTACAGGCATTATCACTGAATTATATTTAACTGCTTGGCAACCCTCTCTTTCTTCTTTTACCTTGAAATTTTTACTGGGATATAAAGGGTTCTGCAAGAGGGTTCCTCCCAGCTACCCACTGGTCACAAAGGGTATTCTTTACCCCCTGCTGACCAGGCTTTCTGGATTATTTTACACCCACCCACCCAGCCTGTCAACCAATCCAGTGTCAATTAAAACAAATCCTTAAACCTGTAGGCTCGCGGACTCTAAGGACCTGAGCTGGCAACCCCAGTTCTACTCTGACAGGGGTAGTAAAGACATCCACTCGCCAATTTGTGGCAGATCGTAAATGTCACCAAAAAAAGGCCTCAGATCTGAGGGCAGGACGAGTGCCAACAAGCTGCCCCGTCATGCCTCTAGAAAACAACATCGCCACCCACCAGGTTAAAAATCAGCGTCTTGTGGAAACAAAGCCACTTTTTGGTTGAAATGCGTCAGATTTCTTCCCAACCCTACGCCACCTCTCCTGGGCATCAAGCCTTAGTCTCTGCCCCAATCGCTGCATGTCTACATACCTAGACAGGAGTCCTTATTTGAAATATTCTGACCTCTTGCACTGTTTTGGGGTGGAGGGGGGGGGTCTCTTCAGCCCGTCACTGAAATAACATTTAACAGTTCTTAAGGCAGTACTGACAACCTTGATAAAATACAAATCTTACAACATTTTTATATATAATATATACAATATATATTATATATAATATACATATGCAATCAGTTAACCAACAGTTTCCTTATAACACCACAAGTTAAGAGAAATTAAGTGCAACAGATCTTGTTTCATAAAACACATAAATAATTACAGAAAAACATGCAAGTGAGGTTTTGACAAAGTGCAGTTTCTAGTTCACCCCTTGTCCACCCCTCTATACCTGTAGAGGGTGCTGTACAGGTGTGTGTGGATGTGTGTGTGTGAGAGTGCGTGCGCATGCGTGTATCTTAGCAACATGTCAGAGAGCTCATTGGATGGAAGGTGTCACATGCTACTGAGCAGAGAAAGAAGCAGTCAAGTCCACAGCCAGTCACAAGTGAAACATCCTTCACTTAGAGAAGCTCGCACAATGCAGCGATTTTGCGGTTTAGCGTTCAGTTTGATGCTGACCTCATGGTAACCAAGCTAGCTGTGCCCCAGCAATAACCATATTCTCCTTACCAACCACACCTGTGTTATATCTGTGCCTCCAAGAGGCTCTGAACCCACCTGGATTCCTCATGTGTAAATCCCAAAATGGGACCCAACGGTGTTGGGTGCGCGACTGACCACCGTTTGGACCATAAGGGACGGCGAACACACACTCTCCAAACAAGGACGTGCTGGCGCTCCATACACACCCTGCACAGTGCCACCTGACCACAATTTAGAAATATATTATTTAATGTATAAGTATCATACGGTTTTTTCACAATCATTCCTCAAGGAAGGAGAAACCTACTTGCTCATGCGCCGCAATCCGCTGTGGTCTAAGAGATTGGCCCACATTCTCAAACATGGCTGCACCTTGACTCGATTTTGCAAAAGTTGGCCTCCCTGTCCGCAGCATGAGGATGGGACAGTATTACGAAGCCTTCTGGAAACACATGAGAAAATAGGGCTGTGCTGGCCGTGGCCAGCCCATACAAGCCTGACTCTCAGTATCTGCCACCACAGGCGCCATGATCCAAAAGCCTCAGGTCACACTACCTACCCCCCACCCAACATGCAGCAAAGACATGAGCTACGCCCCATGTGATGTGGCAAAAACGGGGGCAGTAATGAGGTATTACGCAGATCCAGTACTGCAGAACACACGCGCAATTGGTGCTTTCCATCAGCAGTCAGGGGAGGGGCTTCACAAAGCTCTCCCAATTTCAGCTTTCCCTGACTGACTATTAGAGTAATGGCATTGACAAGTGATATCACTGTACAATGATGTAATCAGTACAAGATTTTTTATTATATATATATATATATATATATAT
>JAAGVU020000008.1:16664671-16691995 GCA_011763525.2 Mormyrus iriodes
TGACTGACTATTAGAGTAATGGCATTGACAAGTGATATCACTGTACAATGATATAATCAGTACAAGATTTTTTATTATATATATATATATATATATATATATATATATATATATAATAGAAAGAAACACCCTACCAGACAGTTGGTAGATATAAACAATGTGGAAAATACTTCATTTCTCTTACTGCATAGCAAATACCAAATCTATAGGAAAGTCATAATAATAGGGTCTTTATGTATTTAGTCTAAGGATATTGCTTATAGCATAAATGTGACCTAATGGATTTATAAATACATTAGTCATTTGTGACATAAATAACACTACTTTAAATGGCTACCGTTCTTTACATGAAGAATACATACGTTTGCTGTGCATACTACCAGGGCTGGGAGTCTTTTTAACACTTAATACAGGGACGTCAGCGAATCACCGCTGTGTCACGTGACCATCTTAACTGCAGCAAGACCCCACTGCTCACACACTGCAGTGAACTAAGACCCAGGAGAGGGGAACGGAAAATGTGGAAACAAAGCAGAAACATCCAGATAACCGAGGATGGCGGGAATGTGACGCGATTGTTTTGGAATGGCCTTCCTGAAGTCAGTATGGATCTATGTTCTTTCCACCCTCCGTTTTAATTGCACTTGATTTCAATTTAGGAATTTAATATCTGTTACAAGTGAATGCAGCATTTGTGGCTGTTAAGTTTGTAAACAATGTCAACCAACCCAATTCTGCTTTTCCGCTTCTTAAAAAATAATGCTAGAACATGAACGGATTTTTCGACCGTCACCGTAACCCCCATCGGTTACTGCTATGACACAATCCCCGGCCCTGACATGAACGAGATTTTACGGGCTGCTCATAATATTGCCAAGACTGAAATAGAGCTCAAAATAGTTTAACAGTAAATTAAACAAAAGGACACCAGCATACGAAAACCACATTTTCTCCTCATGACAAGCCTTCTGGCTTCTGGCCCGGGTTGATTATGCCTTTAAACCACAGAACTTTACGCTGCTACATTCCTCCTCTTTCCACTCACTCTCTGCTTACAACAGCAACTGAAACATTAATTAAAAAAAAAAAAAAAAAAAAAAAAAAAAAAAAAAGGAAAAGGTTTACAAACCAAATGACCGTAAAATTGTGCAT
Organism: Mormyrus iriodes; assembly: GCA_011763525.2. Taxonomy (NCBI): domain Eukaryota; kingdom Metazoa; phylum Chordata; class Actinopteri; order Osteoglossiformes; family Mormyridae; genus Mormyrus; species Mormyrus iriodes. Next base: position 16,665,824 of record JAAGVU020000008.1, read on the forward strand.
TGTCAGTGAGACACAGGAAGTTTTTAGGTCAGAATTACCAAGGGCAAGAAAACCACAACAAGAAGACCCTCGCCGGCTGACCGAGGAAAATCTGTTATTGCTTTGCTAACGATTACTGGGCATCTAGGATGTGACAGATATGCGGGGATCGTATTTCTAAAAATCAAAACAATAATTGCAACAATATTGATACCCATTACAGTTAAAGGCTCCCGAAAGGGTACAAATATCTTTGGAGGATTCGTCTCCTACTGACACATCATACTCCCCTCTCACACCCGGCCCCCCCCACCAACCTGCACGCACAACAGGGTTGGATGTCTTATTGATGCTACGCCGTTTGCCATCTCGGCTGTGTCAGAAAGAGGTGACTCGAGGACGATGTATTCGTCTCCGTGGTGACACTGAACAGTCAGAGGCCAGGCTCCTGCCTGGGCTGAGGTATCGAGAAGGTGCCGGGTAGGGGCGCACGATCCCTTTGCTACGGCAAGCCCGGGAACCACGGCAATCGGGGCAGAAGGGAACATGCGTGCATGTGTGTGTGTGTGTGTGTGGGGGGGGGGGGGGGGTGTCAGGAGCGTCCAAGGGATTGATCTGATTGACATGATTGACAGGCTGATTGACTAAACAGTTTCCAGGACCAACATCCACTCCCATCTTTAGCAAACTGTCCTAGGAAAAGTCCAGAAAGGACAACACAGAGCCTCTCCCCATGAGAGTCAGGTGCACAACATGGCTGCATACTGCGCACTGTTAAAAAGCAGATAAAAATCACTTAGAGAGGAAAAAACACACACCACTAGGGCGGTGACATTTTACCTTCCAGAGACCTCCAACAGTTCCAGGAGCAAGTCAGTTTTCTCGATGTGCTTTTGCTCTTACCACTACTGGGGTATGTGGGGGGGAGGGGGGGGGGGTCAGCAAAGGGACAATGAAAGGGAAACTTCAGGTTTATGCGTGTGATTTTGGTCAGAGGGATGGGAAGAACGTCGTCGGTGTGGAAAATACATCAGACGACACTGGACCCCTTCTTGTTTTGGGAGGGAATGCAGATCTGAAAGCTTTGGTAGAAGATTCAAAGGCTACAGCCAAGCACGGGAGTGGGGGGGGGGTGCATTCTGGCACAGTACTTCCCACGCCAGGCCTGCCACCCGTGTAACTGAGCGTTCCTTTATGGTTACTGATCCGTGGACAGGAGCAGTCAGAAACCACGCCGTCAGTGCACAGGGGGGTTGGGGGGGCTGTAACTTTGAAGTGTGCAAAAATCAGACATTCGGAGGCGCTCTCCTGGGGCGACAACCTCTCACTGCTATTTCCCAGCATTAGAGCGCCCCTCGATGGACAGCTTGACCTCCTGAGGGATGAAGGAGGGCCGCGAGGGCCCAGCAGAGCAGGCGGAGGCATGGGCCTCCTCCTCGGCCTTGCTCCCGTATCTTTGGAGGCCGGGCAGTGACCAGCGCCTCTGAGTGCCCTCTAGGGACGGGGCGCTCCCCGACCCCACGCTGCCGTGGAGGTGCCCCTCTGTGTGCAAATAGTAGCCACTCTGGCTCCGGACAAGCTCCACTGGAGGCCTTTCAGGCCTGGAGGGGGCAGCAGGATGCCCCGTGCCTCCCACGAGCATAGGTTCCTCCTCGACCTCTCCGTCCCGCTCTCGGTGAGTCCTGTCCAGCCGGAACCGGGCGGGCGGCCGCGTGTGCTGGGGGGCAGGCGGCCCCATGGCCTGGGAGACGACCTTGGCCTTGCCGCTCTTGACCGCTGCCTGCGGCTGCTGATTTTGCAGTGGTTTCTGTGGCTGCTGCAGCGCGACAGACACGCACACATCACCCACCTGCAGGGGGTGGCAAGCCAGCCCGTAGAGCTGTGCCGTCCGCTCCGGACTGCACGAGGACCACCCCTGTCCAAAGACGAAGAAGGGATGCTCCGGGGGCACGTCGACGGCCACCTTGCTCTGCTGCTCACCCACAGTGAAGTGCAGCGACACCAGGCCGGGCCGCCGCGGACTCCTGTGCACGTCCACAACCATGCTAGAATCAATCCTGAGGCCGCCGCTGGCCTCAGCGCTGCGCACAAAATCCTGCGTCTGCAGGTCCTCCACGCGCTTCAACTCGCCCGTCGCCAGCTGAATGATGGCTCCCTTCATGAAGTGGGAGGAGCCGCCGACAGCCGCGGGGGGCTGCGCGGCCGCAGGGATAGGCTGGGGGTGCTGCTGCTGCTGCTGCTGGGCTACCAGCTCTGGCCCTGCCCTCTCAGGGAGGCACGTTCGGGCCAGGGGGTCTGGGGCTTTGGGGGCACCGTCTTCAGGTGGGCTGGCATAATGATGTGGATGGCGGTATTCCAAGGGGACAAGCACCTGCTGCCCATTGGCCAGGATCATCGCCTTGTGGGAGAACTGGAGCTGGGGCAGAGGAGCCCGGGCGTCAGCCAAGCTGGTCACGTGCTCTGAGTACCCAGACCGGCCCGGATCTGTTGTCTCACTGCTAGCCCAATTTGCCTCCCTGGTCCGCTGAGAACCCTGGGACAGGTTCAGGGGGCCGACGGATGCCTCCTTGTGGCTGCTGGTAGTGCCATGGTTTGGAGAGGTGAGGCGGCCCACCACCTGCTGAACCTTAAAGACATAGACAGGCGTGAGCGAGAAAACTGCTTGAGAGCAAAAGGCTCACCGATACCCCCACCCCCTGCGACCACAAGCTATTAACCCACCCCCCCACCCACAATCTGTGTGCGCCACATGGCTGCATCTCGGCCCGGATTGCGCAAACCACCAAAACGCGCCACGAGTCCGATAAGGAAGGAAGCCGAGGGTGAGTGTGGAAATGGGGCCGGGCCGACCGTGCGAGCAAGCGTGCAGACAGGATGGAGGAGGAGGAAGTCCTTCAATCTGTCTGCAAGAACAGAGAGCCACATCTGTCGTTTTTAGGAAGCAATAAAATGCGCTCAAGCACTTCAGATCTCATTTGTAAGAGATCATCCAAAGATTTAAACATTTGTATATTTTCCCTATAAAAATCCAATAGAGGTCAATAAGTAGAGCTGTCAGTTAACCCATTATTATGTTAGCTATTACTTCTTTCATTTTAATTGCGTTTATTTTGTTTCTCAAATGAAAGAATAGTACGAGCAAAGATCATAAATTGCGCTGTCAAACAGCCAATTTTCTAAATCATGGATTAATCGCACACGGGGATTAATCGCATATACAAGCACGTTGCATTAGCATAAAAAAATAAAAGATTTTATGATATGTACATTCAATATAAAAACTAAATTAATCAAAATTAATAAATAAAGAAATCATGCATAATGAGTTTAAGATTAATGCTAATGCATTAAATTGATCTCTGACAGCAGCATTAAGGTGGCTGAAGAGGAGAAAGGTATCCAGATGTCATAAAATAAGTTTATTCCCATGTTCATTTTTGGAATAAGATTATTTGCATTTACATTTATTTAGCATACACTTTTATCCAAAGTAACACTTTATTTGAGAGAAAACAGGGTCAGACAGTCCCTCAGTGCTCAGGAGCCCAACAGTGAGGTGACTCTCCTGCCCGTCAGATTCAAGCGGGCACAGCTAACCCGCTAAGCCACACACCGGCAATGACAGAACCTGTGTTATTCAGCTGGGCATAAACTGTGCACCACAACAAAGTTAAAATACCCCCCAGTATGTCTCACCTCCAGATCTGTGTCCGGGGTGCTGCTCTGTGCGGGGGATGCCCTGCTCTCCGGCCTGAAGGGGGCATGGTTTCGAGAATGTAGGCCGTCCACCACCCCGGGGCTGGCAGTCATGTGACCAATGCGGGCGTTCTTGGAGGAATAGCTGGAGTCTTGCACGGTTTCCCTGGCTCCCCGGCCTGCCTCCCCTCCATTGACCTCCTTCTTGCGCTCCTGTGAGTCCCCGTAGGCGACGGCCAAGGGCATCGCTGCTGCTGCCGCCGAGCGGGAACCCGAAGGGTGGTAAAAAACAGGCACGCCCCTAAGGCCGACATCAGCGGCCGGGAGCCCCCCCACCGTGCTTAGGTGCTGCTGCGGCGTCTGCTCAGGTGGCAGCATGAGGGGTACGCCCCCAGCGACGGGCACCTTAGCGAAGCTGTGGGCAGAGCTTTGAGGCTGAGGGGGCGGGGACACCACACCCTCCTGGATGACAGGAGGATACGGCACCAGATGGGAGACGTGGTGGGGCTGAGAGATCGCAGACTGCGGTGATATCAACGGACTTGGGACAAAGCCAGGGGGAACCGCATATGGGACCGCGTAAGGGGAACCAACGAACTGCAAAGAGGGGTGCGGGAGCTGGGCATAGCCAAGTGGGTGATACGGGATGCCGGCATGCTGGAGGAGGGGAGAGGGCACCGTGTAGGCGGGAGAGATGTGGCTGAGCACCGGATGCAAGCTGGTAGGGGAGTACGTCACAGACGGCACAGCGACTTTGTAGACCATGCCGTACTGGTCCACAGGAACACCATCGGAGTTCTCCACACTGTAATGCAGCCCCGAAGGGACCCTCATCCAGTCTCCCGCAGCATTTGATGTTTGGGCTTCACTACCCGTGGCAACTGTGCTAGGGGTGGAGGCAGCCTCTTCTCCCCCGCTGGCCCCGCCTCCGCCTAGCCCCTCCTCCACACTGCTGCTACTGTCCATGGGCAGGTCCCGCTTCTTCGGAGGTAGCCATTCCTGGTGGCGCTCATGGGTGGGCTTCATGGTGGCACTGGCTGGGAGGTAGTGAGGGGCGTGGTCTGGGCGTGGTCAGTGGGGCAACTAGCGCACAGGGACAAGTTCGGAGATCCTCCTGCGGACCACACTGATATCACCTGGACGAAGGGAGGGGGAAATAAATAAAAAAAATTAAAAAACAGAATCCTAGCTGGCTGAGAACAACAATATATGCATCAAGTCCAGATATCAATTTGCAGAGGAGACCCTTCTCAGCAGGCATTCCTAGCACTAAGCAATACCTGAACTTCTCTCTACAGCATCTCTGTAAACAACCTCCAAACCACAGCACCAATCCACAAACCTATTACGAGTCTCCCTCCCAGACCTAGTGACGCAGTCCCCTAACCATGGCAACACAGGTCATGCTGGTCTGGATGACTGGAGCACCATGAGTCACAGAACCGTCAATGAGAGACTAACGCCGACCTCGGCGGCTGGAGCATGCAAAGTTTAAGCTTTCTAACGGCTTGCAGATGACTCAAAACCTCTGAGCCTCCATCTCCTGACTGAACGGCACTGCCTTGTCTTGTAATGCTGCTACCATTCCCCTTCGGTACAACTAAACCCTAACGTGAAGACCCAATCAAGGGCCACGGTATACGTGCTGCGTCTTACTGAGAGCGAAGGGACCGATCGCGCCGACGAGGATGTGCTTTGGCTTCAAGGAGAGGACGGGTGTCGCGATCTAGGTTGCGGCGCTATCTAGGTTAGATCGCCGGGGCTTTTCCAAAGACTGAATGAAATTAAGCCATGCACAGGGCCCAGCAAGACAAATGAGAAAGAGGAGGGCGCACCCCACGGGTGGGAAACAGACACACTGACCGCTGCCTGAGGTGTGGGAGAGTCATTCGCAAAGAATGCGGGCTTCAATGCACGCATCCTACTACATCTGGTCCCATCATGGACATACGTACCCCGTACTGCACTTTAAAAACGACTTGTTAAACATATTCTCAAAAATGCGAAACACCTAAAAAAAATAGCGCAGCATGTTATCAGTCTGACGTCGCTACTAAGTCTTACAGTTCCGAAAAATCTGAAGATGTATTTAAAACGGTATTCAGAAATGTACTTAGGGGCAATGTAAAACTACGTCGTTCAAGTCTTCAGCGATTTATGTTAAATTCAGCAGAGTAGCCAAAAACCAGCAAAGCACACGCCGATCTCAGACGTGTTTTAAAATCTTTATCAAAATGATGTGACGGTAAAAGCAGTCGCCATAAACAGCAACACCCAACATCATCGAACAGCTGTGCCCACTTCACACCACAAAAATCTTACACTTTGCGCTGCATCTAATCCGCTATCCAGTTAGCAGTCGTTTCACGAAAGTTCTCCTCTTAATCTCGCTCCTCGTAAAGGAAACCTACGGTGGAGCATAAATGGGGGAGCCCGATTATCATCCCCGCGGAATGCTCACTTCAGCCGGTCAGACAGTGGCGCCGCGGCGGGGGCTGGAGCAGGCCGAACGACGGGGCTCTCACGGCGGAGCTTTCCGCCGATGCCGCCCCATCTCCGCAGGACCTAGCCGCCTCCAGCCGGGGGCACCGTCGGCGACGAGGCCACTCCACTTACCTCTCCATGTCATCGTTACCCTCCGGCTCGAGGTCGATCTATCTTTGTGGGTTAATCTGGTTATAAACTCGCAGGGGATCAGAGCTGCTAAATCGTGCCCACCTCGGAGCGCAGCAGCCAGGCGAGAACCCAGCGGCGCATGTGGATTGCGTCACCAGGGACATGTTAACTTCCTGGATGGCCTTCGCCTCGGCCGCCTCCGGCATCTCCAGACGGCACAGGCCGACTCTGCGTTTCCTAGCCAAGAGTCGCCATCTGCCGTAGGAGAGCACCTGGTTCTTAAAATACTTTAAATATACTGTAGCATCACAATCTACGCGACCCTCCCGAATGGTATTGGCATGAGTATGCTTACAAAGTGCATTCAAAATAAGGAATCGTGCCCCATGTTTTTAAAATCTTCCTCATCTGTGTATTTAAGTTATTTTAAACAATCACCATTCGTCCGACCTATGATCCAGGCAGCATAGGAATACCCCAAGAGAGATGCCAGTCCATCACAGGCCACATTCATGCATATGCTCACAAGGGCAATTTAGAGACGCTTAAATGCACGTTTTGGGATTGCGGGTGGAAACCCAAGCAGCAAGGGGAGACCATGCAAATTTTACCCACATAGAGCGGGGACGAGATTCGGACATCGTGCCCCATATAATCAACCAAGAAAACAATAATGATAATAACAGCAGTAGTAGTATTAAGAAGAAATATCCGCAACCCAATGGGGGGTAAACTGTTGGACCGTGGATCGATGGGTTATATAAACAGCGAAGGGATAAATGGGTGAATTGTGGGTCCTGAATCAGTCAACGGTCTTGGCTACGTGCTGTCGTATGCCACGCTGCGTCAGACGCACAGTATTGCGGAAGTGAAGACAGTAAATATTACTCTTCAAAGGTGGAGCTCTATTTTGGATCGAAACTGTGAGGTAATGTGGCTTTTACTCCCTTGTAGTATATTTTGATAGGGTTAATGCATTTGTTGATTGTTTATTACGGCCGGTTTCAGAGGTTTGGACATTATAAGGTAGTCATTGGATTTATTTCAGTCAATTGTGTTAAATGGGAAAGCGCTTCCTGGTATCAAGAAGAAATCAGGAGACAGCCATTGTGTTTCGGACTCTAACTCGTCCCAGCTGCTGTGGGTCGGTTGCTTCTAGCTGAGCTAATCCTCAGCTGTTTTGTTCCAGTCATTTTGTTTAGTGAATTATCAGTCACAGCGTAGACGAGGACAAAGAACAATACAAACCCCCCAAAACTAACGGGGCGCATTCGTCGTTTCTGCTTAGGGATCCGCTTACTTTATCAAAATAATATATGCTGACCGAAAAAAACAATACCGGTCTTGCGATAAACATCTAAAATACCAGCAAACATTTGTTGAGAAAGGTAAGCAACGCTCGCTGTTTGGGAATGTGTAACTCATTTCGCTACTTCTACTACAGTGTTTGAGTATTGGCGCTTTTTGCGTTTTATTGACGGTACGTTCATGTATTTAGTCAAATATACATTCGTAGGTCTTAACCTTAATTCATACTCTTCTATAGTTAAAACAGAATAAACTTCGTGGTATGTCATTTTTAATGTACAGCTAATGCGCAGGTGCGTACCTTAACAAACAGACGTTGGCCGTCAGAGCCGCAGGCAGAGAGTGTTTGGCTCTTAAAGTTGTCAGTGCAGTGTCCGATAAACGTTTAAAAGGCATTCCCTTATCTATATATGGATCCTTACGAAGTGAGATGCAGCTTTAACCCGGGACCTTGCATTATGTATCTGATTACACTGTAATTAAAATAACATATCAGTTTGTTGCACATTGTAAGAGCAGCTTCCGCATTGATAAATGCCTTTTAACCAGTTCGGCGGTGTGTAGGTCCCAGCCTGCGATTACTACCTTATAAGTGACCGCTTCCTCTTCTCGTAGTATCCATCATGCTTGGTGGCGGATACAAAGCGGAGAGGCTTCGAGTCAACCTTCGGCTGGTCATTAACAGACTCAAGCTGCTTGAGAAGAAGAAAAGTAAGCCCTCTCTTGGCCTGCTATACACACACCCACGCACACACGACTGATCTAATTGAGATCCCATGACTTTCGCCTTATTTACAGCCGAGCTAGCGCAGAAAGCGCGGAAGGAAATAGCCGATTACTTGTCTTCCGGGAAAGATGAGCGCGCTCGTATCCGCGTGGAGCACATCATCAGGGAGGACTACCTGGTGGAGGCCATGGAGATCCTGGAGCTGTATTGTGACCTACTACTGGCACGGTTTGGCCTCATTCAATCCATGAAGTGAGTCAGGAGCCTTACCACAACTTAACTCTCATTTATCCCTTTTCCAGTCACCGCAGATGCATATAAACATGCAATATGGGTTTTGCTCACTAGGCCTGCTGATATGTTCCATCAATAACAAATATGGCGCCTTTAAAATGTTAGCATATTGTTTAAACACCCAAGTGAAGATTTTAACTATGATCAGCTCACAGGGCTTTTTTGTGTGGGATAACAAAAGCGTGATGTGTCTAATTGCTATAAATGTGCTATTAGTTAATTGTTGCACTTTCAAAGTGGTAAAGACATCCTGTCTGATGTTCTTATTCCATTAATTTACCACACTACCATGTACCAGGTGCAATGAATTATGTTGTCTTTCTAAGGGAGCTGGATCCTGGCTTGCAGGAGGCTGTATCCACATTAATATGGGCTGCCCCACGTCTGCAGTCAGAAGTGTCTGAACTGAAGATTGTGAGTATGATTGTGTACTCTGACTCCTGAAGAACTGTACACAGTAAAACATTTTTTAGCATGATCACAACCAGGAATTGTGCATAAATGTTCTTTGTGTAATGGCCAAGCAAAAATGATGGTTAATGGACCTTCTTTTCCCTGTGTCCAGGTGTCCGATCAACTGTGCGCAAAATACAGCAAGGAGTATGGCAAGCTGTGCCGGACAAACCAAATCGGAACGGTCAACGACAGGGTGCGCTCTTGCCGCGAATCTAATTCTAATTCTAAGTGCGATGCTTGCATGGTCTGCGGAATCATGGCAGATTCTCTGTTTTGAATTCTGTCTGGAAGCTGATGCATAAGCTGAGCGTGGAGGCACCCCCAAAGATCCTGGTGGAGCGGTACCTTATTGAGATCGCCAAGAATTACAACGTACCCTACGAACCTGACGCCATGGTCAGGGTGAGTGCCACTGACAGTTTCCTCTTCATCACTTGGCTTTGCACTGTCCCATTAGATTCTCAGAAAAAAGGGTACCAGTTTGTACCTTTACTTGTCGCTGGGGCTCTACCTCGAAGGGTCTGCCAATTGTACCCTAGCTGTAGGTAAATGTACCTTTTTAAGTCTAATTTAAGGTACAAACATGGACTCTAGGGAACATTCCCAAGGTACAAGCATCCATTAAGGTCCATTTCTGTACCTTAAAAGCTGCAGTTACCTACAGCTAAGGGTACAATTGCCAGACCTTTGAGGGTACAGCTCCAGTGACAAAAAGAGGTACAAATTGGTGCCATTTTTTTCTGAGAGTGTACTGTTGGGTATTTTTTTGATACTTATCAGCTCCCAAATCTGGTTTTGCCTGTTCAGTCAGTTGAATGTTGTCCTCTGATCAGCTGCCATTGTCAAGCATGTGGCTGGTGGGCCCAGTCAAATTGGCAAACTTTTGGCAGTGTCACTGTCATGCTCCTCTTCCCCCTCCGGTGTATGGTGAGGTACCTCTGTTCCCCGCAGCCCGAGGTAGCCTTCGGTGAAGAGGCAGACCTCATTGACGTAGACAGCGACAGCAGAAAGCCAGGCGGTGGGGGTGGTGGCTTCACTGTGCCAGTCGCAGCTGGGTCTGTGCCCATGCCCCCCGGGTTCAAATACCCCACCCCCAGTGGATCAGTAAGCAAGCCGCCTGCCTGTACTGAAAACCACACCTCATGATATCATGTTTGGTATAACACTGCAGGTCTCGAAAATCATATGTGAGAGTGGAAATCATCCATGTCTTTTCTAAACAAGCCTGAAAAGTAATTTTATGACTCTTGTTGTTGCAGGAGCCCTTCAATGCCACTGTGGGAATTTACGATAGCATTCCCAACTTTCAGCCCCCGGTGAGAGGACAGCCCCCCCAACTGCCAAGTGTTCCTCCCACCTACGAGTCTGTAAGTGAGAGTGGCCATCACCCACAAGAGGGATGGCTTTCTCTGCCAGCTATTCATTTTTGGATTAAGTTTTTCAGCCCACATGTGCATTGTGCCTCATTGTTATAATATCGGGCATTTCTAAGGACTTGGGGCTTGATAGACTCATTCCCCTTGTCATCATGTGATTCAAGCAGTTTCTAAGGTTGTATTTTTTTTTTTTTTTTTTGGATAAAAGATATTGATGGGTTTTCCTTTTCAGATCGATGATCTGGCCATCAAACCATCTGGTCCTGTCCTAGTATCTGGTAAGCTGTTTTTCAGTTTTACTGTTAGATATGGCTGTCTGTCGTTAAAACAACAGCCTTTGTAATCACGGGGCGCAGGATGTCCTCTGGGCCGACTGAAGCACTCTGTTCACTTGCTCCAGGTCCAGGTCCCTCCACTGGGTCATTTGACAGCAGCCCCCTCCCCGAGCTCCCCTCTGTCCCTGATACATTACCCGCGTCCTCCTTCGGCCGGAATGCCTCGACTTCTGATGACATCGACTTTGACGACCTCTCGCGGCGCTTTGAGGAGCTAAAGAAGAAGACCTAGAACGCCCAAGGGCATCTTGTCCATTCTAGTCTGTCATGTTGGTGACTGGCTAAGGGGCGGGAGCCCTGGTCAGATTTAAGCATATGGATTCTCTCTTGCAGTAAATTTTTCTCTCTCCTGTCTTCTCCCCAAGTTCCAATATTACGCTATCTTACATAAACACAGTGAGTCTGCCAAGGGGTGGGACTTAGATCACGCCTTTCTTAGTGAAAGACTTGATAAAACACCCAGGAGACATTGCAGAAAAGCTACCGAAGGCCTAATCCCAAAGCTTAGATAACCATGCTGCCTCGCACGGAAACTTTAATGCCTAGCGTTTTAATGACGGCCTTTGAGAGTTTGCCAGAGCAAAGAACGCCATCTCATTGTCTGTCTTGATGGTGTTTCTAGCTGTGGTTAAATATCTTCGGTTGTGGATGGAATAAGACCTTTTGCAACCAGAAGAATTGTAATGTATCCTAAACATTTTCTTGTTTTGACACATTTGCTCGTTGTTGTTTAGTTGATCAGTTTTTGAGGTCGTATTTTATAATTACATTGGATGCTTAATATTTTGTTGCACTGAAATGGGAGGAAGTGTGACAACTAAATATTTGCAAATTGGTTGTAAACTTGGTAATTGTATGCACTTAAAGTCAATTACATTAGGTGAAGCTTCTACAGAACCATCTGCCCAACGCTTACCTTTGTAAACTTGCTGTTGGGAAGACCTGCATTTGTATATTGAGTGATTATAGGAAAATCTGGCGAAATAAATTTAAGTGAGACTTTATTGCATACACTCTGAGAATATTGCTCTGAAAAGAGCCCGAGTTCCTTTGGTTCCCCATTTTCAAATTCCCTTTTCCAGCTTAAGACATGAACTTGGTAATATATATATATATTTGGAATTTGTATATAGGACTATAGCTAAAGTGATCGGATATATGCATTTGTAAACTAGATTGAAATCAAAAGTTGAAATGTTTTACTTTTGATGTTCTAAATGCAGAAATTAATTCGGTGCTGGGAGGTTCTAGGTCTTATTTTGGTCACACGCTTCGTTTACTGAAAGCTTCAGTGCCCTAGTGGTTGTAATACTGTAGTAGACTTAAAACACTACAAACAAAACACTCCACACCTTACAAATATGGTGAATGAGTTAGTGCGTTCAGCAACAGCAGAAATCAATTTTGAAGTTATTTGAAGTTTTATTCTGCATTTCTTTTTTCTCCCTTAAAGATGTTAATTTTCATCTCTTATGCCCTTGCACTCTTTATTTATCAAGCGCATCCTTATATTTGTTTTAATGGTTCCAGCTGAAATAAGGGGGTGTTCAAAATTTCGTGACGGGTTTTACATTCTTTTCAATTTGTCTTAATTGAGCGCCATAGTCTCATCCTTATGTCAGAATCATAACCCAGTTTCGTTAGCGCGTATGTGATCTGTCTCCTTGTAATCAGTATGGCTAACCTGTCCTGTAGTATGCTAATCTGTTAACATAATGGTTTGAATTTTAAAATTATTTGTGTATGCAAATGGAATTTCAGAGAGCAGCGCTGCTGTGGCGGTCTGCGGCTGTTCATTTCCGAACGAAGGGAGAAGCACCAGACATCCATCCCAAAAACGGCGTCTGTGACCTCCAAAAACATACCTCTCTTCGGTTCTCCGTCTTACGGTGTGTCTGAATGTTTCTAAGTTTATTTTGAAGTATGTTATGTATAAAATATCGATCGCTACAGAATACGGACGTTGCCTAATAAAACATTACTTGTCAACCGATTTGCTGCGTGTCTGGATTGTGTTTTTTCACCTATATTGAACAATAGAGTACTGCGTGCATTGTACGGGGACCCGAAGGCGTTCTTATATAACGCGTTTAATCCCTTTGTGAAAAAGTGAGACTACCTGGTAATTAAAGATAATTTATAGGTTCGGTTTTAAATGCCTTTGGAGAATACTATTGCACCAAAGTTATATTTCAAGATCTAACCAGCTTCTCTGTGCGTTGTTTACCGTACTCGGTGACCAAGCCCACAAGCGCTCGGAGCTTCGGTAAGCAGTAACATAATAGCATTTAGAAAAGCTTTGTTTCTATCACTAGTGCCACTAGATGGCACTCTTAAAACACCCAGCGCAAGTCACACAGATGCATTAGTCCGAAATGTCCCTGACAAGACTTCATTTACGTATTTATACAGTCAGTTTTGCTGAAGCAATCTAAGTTGTTCTCGTTTGAAAAACTTCACCTAACAACCATTTGTGCAAAAGTTCAGCTCTGGAAAATTTACAGTGCCTGCCATCCATCCATCCATCCATTTTCTGTAACCACTTGTCCTATTCAAGGCCACAGGGGGTCTGGAGCCTATGGGCACAAGGCAGGGAACAACCCAGGATGGGACACCAACCCATTACAGAACACACTCACACACCTATTGGCAATTTTGTAGCTCCTCTTAGCCTCAGCATGTTTTTAGACTGGAGGGGGGGGGGAACTGAAGTACCCAGAGAAAACCCCACGACAACATGGGGAGAGCATGCAAACTCCACACATGGAACCCTGGCGGAGACTCACACCCTGCTCCTAGAGGTGTGAGGCAACAGTGCTAACCACTGCCCAACCATGCCGCCCCTACAGTGCCTTCTATAGAAAAAAAATGAGAAAAAAATATCCATATTACGAGTAAATTTAATAATCTGAACCAAAATGTTATACAATGTTCAAATTTGAGGGGCCAGCGGTGCCCTGACCCGAGGCCTTCATTTCATCTTACAGATCAACATCCAGCACAATCCCAAAGAGAAACAGACCCCTCCCTATCTTGCAGTCTCTCCCCCACGCTCATGTGTCTGTCTGACACGTGGAGTCAGGTGATGCCTGACTCAATATGAAGGGCATGTCTCCAAATTAAGTGTTCAGCTGAGGTCATCTGATAAACTCTTACTCTTTGTTCCATGACCCTGGCTAAAGCTGATGGCTCTTTTCTCTTCTGTGGTTGATGTAGTTGGACTGGCACTATTGCTGTGCGGTTATTTCTTATGTTTGCATTGCTTTACTTATTACCTGTAAATATTGTACAGCACCTTGGTGAATTTCAGTTGTTTTTAATGTGCTATACGTATAAACAAAAAGACCACCCAGACCCTCCCTGTGTCTGCCATTAATGGAACTTATTGATGTTTTTTTTTTACTCTGAGCAACCATATGTAATTGATCTTTGAGACAATACAGGCTTCCTGTACTTTAGATACACCATGTTAATACATGTGTCAACTCGATTCTGTTACTTACTGAGGTGATTGATGAAGAAAAGAAGGTTTCCTTTGAACTGAGCTGGGGGTGACCCAGACATGTGCCCATTCATCTCTATAACAACAATGAATGTTTGGAAGAAATCGGTACTTGGTATCACCCACTAAGCCAAAGGTTCACAACCTGGCCCTGAAGCAATTCACAAGCTGTGCATCGTGTGTCTATTTCTCTGTGTCCCATATACATTCACACAAGCTCCTCTTGCTTCTTGTTATGTCACAGACGCAATGAGTGCTGTTTATGAGGAGCGATGACTTGGACAGTCTTCAGTAGAACCAAGGGTCATGCATTTGAATACTGCACAAGTTGAGTACTTAGCTGAGTACTTAAATGACTTCAGTTTTTGCAATGATAAATCCTCATGGGGATATTTTTAGGTATATATGAATTATAACTATATTGTATTAAATTTGGCCGACGTTGTACTATTTTATTTTTTTACTATACTACCATTTGCCTTGTAGGCTTGGGGATGTTGCACTGGACAACAGCACCTGTAATATATGTATACAGCATATTAATATATGTAAATGAGAAAGGCAGCTTTAATTATAGCCATGAGACCTACATCAGAACATGCCTCGAAACATGAAGTAATTGGAGCAGAGACCACGCAGAGCTCCTGAAGAAGGCTGTCTGAGCTGGAGGCCTGCCTACTAGGCCGTATCCATGTCACATGACCATATGACAGCAAATGGCACACAAGGCCTACATTACCTACTCTATGCTTATGTTTAAGGCCAGTAGAAGGATGCGGAGCTCTTCTCCGGCACAAAGAACTCAGTGATGTTTCTGTTAATTAATATCACTAAATAGTGAGTCATAGCAAGGAGGGCAAATGGATGTGGGAAATGACAGCGTCTGTGGCAGATGGGAGGAAAACCGACAAACTCAGAGCAGTAGGAGGATGTCTGGTAACATCTGAGAGCTTCCTACGGGACACACTGAGAATGCATTCACTGCCATGTGGCAGTTTATCGTTCATTGACATGACTGTTTCACAGCTAGCTACTAGAACGGAAAGAAGATAACAAGATCCTTCAGCAGAAATCTGTTTGTAATTTTTAAAAAATAATTAGTAATTAAGAGCCAAACAAACTAAGACAGGTTAAACAGCTCAAGTGCTCACCACAGAGTATCACTAAGTTAACGATTAACTCAGAGAAGGGTGAGCAGCCCACGCAGTCAGAACATTGATGCTTATAGCAATTTAAAATTGGGGAGCCTGAAACTGAAAAATCAGCGGTTTTCATGGTCTGTGGATGAGCTTTGCGATATCAATGATCTGTGACATAATTTAGCATCAGCTCAGAAGGTATTTAAACAGTATTTATTTCTATCTACACAGGCAAAGAAAATCTTGCAATGTACATGAGCCATTGTTTTTGGGTATGGAAATTGTGTTATGCTGTCAGATGGATTATGAGTGTAACTTTTGCTAATACAGCATTTAACCAATGTCTGTCCTCTAAGACCTATAGCCTGGTGTACAGTCTAGGTCCCAGCTGTGTCCTCTGCCAAGTGTGACCTGTCAAGGGCATTTGCATTGATCAAAGCTTTCTAGCAGAATGGCTGTGAGGGGAGAGCCATTGTGCATGCTAGCTGGCCTGACGTGCGACCCACGGTGTGTAAAGGAGCCTCACTGTCACGGAGCAAGACCTGATTCTGACAACAGCGGGGTGAAAACAAAGAAAAAATAAAACCAAAGTATTTATTCAAATGCAGTATTTCAAAAACAGGGCATTACTGTATTTACAAATACAGACAGCTAGAGGTTTTGTAATGTACTTATTTAGCCACATGCCTTATACAGAATTTTTACATTTCAGACATTGCATACATTTAATATCAATAAAATATCAATAAATTGAATAAAAAGTATTCATTACACTGCCCTTTATATGGTAATATAACTTCATTATAGAATATGAGTTGTGCAGTTTTGTTACAGTTTTGCAAATAATCTATTTGAAAAATATTTAAGAAACGATTATATAAAAATTGCTGCAAGTCATTAAATAAATTGCGTGAATGACTTAAATAGTGCATTACTTTAATCTGTCAATCACGCATGATTCAGTAAAAGCTGAGACTTAACAGCAAACATGGTGGGTGTCGTGTAGCAGGGCAGCAGAGAAACAGTCTGAAATTCTGGACATGCTACATCGAAACACGCTAAAGACAAATCCATGGGTGACATTACACGTTCAATCCTTCTTTACAGCAGGATGGCAAATTTGGAACGAACACCCACTTCCTCTCAGGGTGTAGCCCCTTGGGAAATATGAGCGCATTTTTTTCGTTGTTCTGCCGAAAAAAAGAACATAAATGAGTTTATTTTTTCTATAGAAGCGTCGTCAGCCTGCAGCGAAAAAAGACATCAAATCTTAAATTCAGATCTTGAATGAAAGAAAATGGATTTCAGTCAATGCCCATTTATCAGTTTAATGTTTATTTTGGGATTTTCGAAGTTGACTTTCCCACTCATTGTGGGTACCAGTAAGTAAAATGCACACAGAAATGGTAAGTCAGAGACTCTCACCTGCCAACAGCATTTCCACCTCCTCGCTATCATCTACCATCACAGGCTTCAAGGTGAGAGCAAAAAATATGGCCAGGCCCAAGATCTTCAGGAATGAAAGAAGATGAGCTTTCTCATTAATCCTGGGCTTTAGACCTCAAAAATTTACTGTGTAACTTTCCATCTATTTGTAATCTAATTATTAGAGTAACTTGGTACGCAGCTTGAGAACTAAAACAATCTTAGCTTTAATTAAGTGAGACAAAAGCATTAAATCAACCATTTTGTGAGCTTAGACTTGCCTTCAGCGGTTGTAGGACAAAGATGCTCTGGAAGAGGGAGAGCCCCAGCGAGATGATCCATTTGATGGAGGTCTCCTTGCCATACACAAAACCATAGAGCAGTGTGAAGAAGGTGGAGATTCCACTGATGGAGACCAGTAAAAACCAGCCCACAAAGACAAACCACCAAGGAAGCCAGCAGCTCTTGCTTTTCGCCTGTTTTGGGGCAGATAGGCTAAATCTTGGGCAGAGAGACAGAGGAAGAGAGGAACAATGAAAGATATTACACCCACTTATGGGGGAAGGAGTCATATGTGTTAATAGCAACAGCAAAGGCTATTTGTAGCTTTAATCTGTTCATCTGCAGGCTGTACCCATTCTGCATGTGACTGGAAAACACCATCTCTGCCTTCTTCCGAAGCAGGGTGATGGTGTTCTGCACACCCTGATAGTCCTCTTCATTAGGGAAGGCCCTGACATCCAGCCTCTCCAAGATCTCAGCCAGACGGTGGAGGGAGCAGAGGACAAACTGGCTGCAGCAGGCCCAGTGGGAATCGCCGTCACTTTCCCCTGGTGACCAGACACGCCAGCATGTTGGAACCATGGCCATACATTGCACTGATTTACATGATGTGTCTTCAGAATTCAGGAGCATGCTATCCTTAAAGGTCCCCCCAATAACATTAGGTGTGTCTGAGCACTGTGACCTCAGACCTTTATGCTGGAACAAGGTAAAAATCTTCTGCTTCTTAAAAATTAAAACTAAACAATAAAAAAAGCAAAATGGCCTGAATGTCCTTTTTTTTGCAACATTTTTTATATCCTTTATCCTTGGAACTTTTTCATGCCTGACGCTGTATATTGCAAAATGAATTCGGTTTAGATTGACAAACAGTTTTGTTTAGGAACAGTGTGGTTGGGGGAGACTATGCCTGAGAATCTGAGGCGTTAAACCACATTTCTGCTAATAAAGCGGCACCTTGCATTAGCTGCAGAGCTTCATGGACAGTGTTCAGTGCTGCACACAGATCAGAATACGACTCCAGTGGTCTTTCCAGAGCCGACACTTTGTTCCTCCTGCTCTTACTAAGGATGCTGACCAGCTGCTCTGTTTCCTAGAAAAGAGATCAATTAAGAGGAGAAGGTTGTTAAAATGTATCCAAGGGGGGTCGGTATGAAGCCGCGTAGGTCCTCCCCCCCCTCCCCCATGAACGCTACGAAGCAGTACCATAGGGCTTTGGTTGTCAGACGAGAAAATAATTAACATTGTAATTATCAACACAAATGAATATATAATTGCAATACCTTCAGGGTAATGAGATTAGAGTCAAACAGCTGCAGGGACAGCTGTGATGGTTAAAAAAATTTGAATAAAAAAGGCTAACCTTGACAACCGTTGACATGGTGACGGCAGCATCTTTCTGGTCACATGTTTTGCTGTCCTTGTTCTTCCGCATCCTGAGACGAGGCTTTGTGCTGCGGAATATGGTAACGATGAGGATGTTGATGGGGAACATCAGCAGTCCACTCTCAATGCCAATCATGATCTCATCGAGTGTGATTTCCAGGGAGCCTGTGATGGGGGTAGAGCATTCTCAAACAATTAGGATTATTAGAGGTGATTCCAAACTGCTTCATGGTTAGACGAGGCTTATCCTGTTAAGTGGAAACTTCTGTGTTTGCTCAAACTGACTAACTTTCAGCTATACCAGCCTGCTATAACCGCTGCCGCCTTTTAGGTATCAGATAGATCTCCGTGAATCAAGAGGATACAAGAAGATATTAAGAATGATAGCAGCATTCCCACTGCATGATGTCACATGGAGCCCCGGCCAATCAGGGGAAAGCTCACCGACGCTAATGAGGACAGGTGACTTTGAGCTCTGAGGCACATTGAAGAACATGATGTTGATAGCCATGGTGCAGAGCAGGAGACACATGCAGCAGGAGATCCTCTGGGCCCTGGTGAAAGGACTACGGTTGGGTGGGTTCACCACAGACATCCAGATATGCTGATCTCTGAAGCCAGTTGATGTCCTGCTCTGGAAGATTTTGCTGTTCAGGGACAAAGACAGGTCTTAGCCTCTTAGAGCACCGTAGTTTGTAATCCACACCCTAGCACCGCTATACACCTATAAAAAGAACTTTTGACTATGTCTTGTGTGTTCCTTTAGGTTTTTGCTGTTCCAACACAAATCTCTGAGCTAGAATTGGGAGTGTATGTACATGTGGAGAGGCTAATCACCCGAAGCTGGTGATCTCACTGTTAGGTGCCACGTGGAAAGCTCTTTCGTTCTGTCCGTCACCCTTCACCGAGCTCAGCCATGAAGAGCACAGGAAATGCCAGTGTCTCTTGGTCTGCACGTCCTGGACGGTCACTTTACACAGGTACCTGGAGGCAGACACAGCGGCCAGAAATGAACCCCTATGGCAGCCAGGCTTAAAGGCAACAAAATGTGTAAACAAGGGTTTGAGGTTTGTGCCTGAGGAGAACCTCCTCTGCTGGGAGCAGGTTACTCAGACTGATCCAGTGAAAGTGCACCATGAATGCATTCAAATGTAAGGGATAATTTTGGATCCAAGCGTTTGTTCAGGCAGCTGCGATTAAGGTGAGCTCACAGCCAGTGTCGGTTTTAGTTCCAGTAGAGCTCCTCATTAATAATAATATATATAACATAATATATGGGTGAGTAGGGGGTGTTTCTGGGGTCCTGGATCATCTTAAATAATAATCAATCTGTACCTCAGGCAACATAAATAGGGAACTGCCACTGTAATTACAATTAAATTCTTATAAGAAAACAATTTCTAAAATAATTGAATCCACAACCAAGGATGTTCAAGACCATGTACCACTGTAGCTAGTTTTACCAGCAACTTAATTACTTAATTGCCAAGAATGACTAACAAGTCATTGATTAAACGGAGATGACAAATGCATAGACGTTGATGATACTAGTTATTGCTCACCAAATTCAGGTTGAAGGACAGGACTGAACAATTACAGATTTAAATGATTGCATTGTGATTCATTAAAATCATCAGTCCAGTGAAAGCTAATTAATTAAAAGCTCAGCACTTACAAAGACCACCAAACCCTACCGCTCCCAAGGAGGGCCTTTACTGTCTTCTGTAATGAACAGTGAGGTCAGAGAAACCTTTTGGTCATCAGTCCTGGTTTTTGTTAGTTTGGAATGAAACAGGCAATTATAGACTCATTTCTGACATTCTAAGTGTGTTTTTATCTGATCAATATACTAACCTAGAGCTAGACCAGGTGTGTAATTAAAACTAACGATGTCAGTGAACTGAACGAATCATCAACATATCACTTTTCATTGGCCTTTGCATACGTACAGAAATTCATTCATAATGTGTTTCTCTGTGGATGTTTATGGTGTAAATCAGGTTCCTGGAAAGCAACATTCTGAACTGCTCACCAGGAAGGGTGGCCCCCAGAGTTGTCATGTGACAGAATGATGGTTTGCAGTTCCCCCAGGGAGAAGGGAGTGGTAAGCAGGAACATGTCCACCCCTCCTCTCTCAAACAATGTTTTTTTCAAGTCAGTCAGGTGACAGTGCTTGCTCTCACCCTCCGAGCCCTGCAACATTATCTCCACCTATAAGGTAAGAACATCCATACATGTTCAGACTGCTTTTTCAGAGACCTCCTCAAACACAAAAGCTAACATTTTTGCTTCTTTAAAAATAAATTTAGGTTAAAATCTATTATGCCATCAATAATGGGGGGCAGCGTGTGGCTCTGGGGGTTAGGCCTGTGATCGTTGAAGGTTGTCAGTTTAAATCTCTGGCTTGGCAGAGTGGTTTCACCGTAGGGTTTATGAACAAGGCCCCTATCCCCCAATCGCTTTATAAACTGTCTGACCCTGCTTTCTCAAAAATGCATGTTGCATCGGATAAAACTGTCTTGCTAAATATGTAGAAATACACATCATAATAAGTGTTCATACACTGAATATATAAAGTGCATTAAATAAAGACCTAAACACATGCCAGATAGCTAAGACACATGGAACATAATCTGCACTGGGCAAGCAGACTCAGCAGTTTTCGGACTCGGTTCTCACCTGGGCTGACGTGTTGGCTCCTCGCCGGAGACCAGTGTATACAGTGAGGAGGTAGCTATACCGAGCGCAAGGGTGGTTGTCCCTCAACAAAGTGATCTTACCCTGAATGGCAGAGACAAAGGACAGTATATTCAGTCCCATTTTATGTATTGCTGGAGTTGTACCTATTTAACCTGCCCCTCTGGTGTAGCTATGTGCTCTATTACAAGTCCAGATAACGCTGTTGAGTCCAGAAGAAAGACACTTATAGCCCTATAAGATAAGATGTAAGCTTGTAACTGTAGCTACTGACATGCTTTATCATTCATATTTGACTGTTTCTCCTGTACAGTGTCATGAGGTTGTGGGGCACTAGAGCTGGTCCCAGATAGCATGGGGAGCACCCTGAAAGATGATAGTCTATAGCAGGGTATGCACACTCACTATGGGAGATTCTGATGTGCCAATTCAACTGAAAGTGAGTCTTTGGACAGCAGGAGGGAACCAGAGAAATCAAAGAAGACCCACAGAACACTCCACACACAGAATGGGGGGTAAGTTTTAAACCTAAAACCCTGAAGGTATGAGGCAACAATGCACCCAACACCACCAGCCATTTTCAGTAGCTGCTTGTCCTATTCAGGGTTGTGGGGGGGGGGGGGGGACCAAAGACCATCCTGAAGGCTACAGGCACAAGGCACAGAACGACCCAGGATTGGGTGCCAACCCTTCCCGCGGCACACACACAAATCACACCTGTGGTCAATTTGGTAGCTCCAATCCACTTAAGCATGTTTCTGGACTGTGGGGGAGGGGGTGCTGCGGTACCTGGGGGAAGACCCATGATGACATGGGGAGAACATGCAAGCTCCACACACATGGGGCTGTGGTTGAGACTCAAATGTTGGACGCACAGGTGTGATGCAACAGTGCCAACCACTGCACCACAATGCCGCCCCCGCCCGTGACACACTTAAAATAATCATGCCATTATTATTAATCACATCATGGGTTAGCTGCACACACAGGTTCACAGGCTCGACTGTCAGCATGTGACCTCTCTCCCAGTTACTGACTGAACATGTACAGAGTGTAATACCTGTCTTGTTGACATATTGATCTTCAAAGGCGGCATGTGAGCGACATTGGAAATTCAGATGGGAGGAGGTGTAACAAGCAGGGTCACAAGGAAACTTTTGTCAATTGATTTCAATTTTCCCTCACATTTTATTAGCCTTTGCTAAATTCCTTGAAATGAGTTCATTCATGGCTCAAAGGTGATAACGGAAGCCAAACAAGGCATATTTAATATGAAAAACAAACTTACTAGAAAGTAGCTAGCCTTCCGCCACATATTTTTATCAGTGCTACTGATAATAACCAGGAAATATGCTTTTTGAACACTATGCAGCTCATATAACAAAGAATGGGATATTAAGTCATTTGGGATTATGTTCCTCTTCAATTTGCTTCTTTTCTTCTTCAGAAAAAGTAGGTAAAGCACAACTAAGAGCTTCTTCTTCAGTGGGAGATGTTATAGAATATGCAGAATATAAAGACGCGTTACTCATCATTATCTGTCTATTGAAGTAAAGCATATAGAAAAGATTTGTAACTACATTACATGGGTAAAAGTAGCTCATAGGAGTTTTACTTAGACAAAAATGTTCTGAGGATAGAACGAAAAGTGATTGGTTCAGAGAGATAACCAGTCAGATTGTAACCAATCCAAGCAACTAGAAGAGGTGGGAACAACCAATCAGATGTCTTGGTTCTGCCTCCTCTAGTTGCTTAGACCCAACTCCTCTTAAATCTGATTGGTTCTCGCTCTGAATCAATCATTTTTTGTTTTGCCCTCAGAACATTTTTGTGTAAGTAAAACTCCCATGAACACAAAGGTACTGGGACACACCTCTTAATCATGGAATTCAGGTATTTCATTCAGACCCATTGTCACAGTTGTATAAAATCAAGCACCTAGCCATGCAGTCAGTTTTACAAACATTTGTGAATGAATGGGTCGCTCTGAAGAGCGCAGTGAATTCAAGCGTGGTACTGTGATAGGATGCCAACTCTGCAATAAGTCAGTTCATAAAATTTCATCCCTGTTAGACATTCCACAGTTAACTGTAAGTGGGCTTATTGCAAAATGGAAGCGTTTAGGAACAACAGGAACTCAGCCACGAAGTGGGAGACCACGTAAAGGAACAGGGTTGTCAAGTGCTGAGGCGCATAGTGTATAAAAGTTACCAACGCTTTGATTCAATAACTGCTGAATTCCAAACCTCCTCTGGCATTAACCCCAGCACAGAAACTGTGCACTGGGAGCTTCATGAAATGGGCTTCCATGGCTGAGCAGCTGCATGCAAGCCTCACATCACCAAGCGTAATGCCAAGTATTGGATGGAATGGTGTAAAGCATGCTGCCACTGGACTGTGGAGCAGTGGAAATGTGTTCTGTTGAGTGACGAATCACGCTTTTGTATCTGGCAGTCTGATGGATGAGTCTGGGTTTGGCGGATTCCAGGAGAATGTTACCTGCCAGACTGCATTATGCCAGCTGTAAAGTTTGGTGGAGAAGGGATAATGGTATGGGGTCGTTTTTCAGGGGCTGGGCTAGACCCCTTAGCTCCAGTGAAGGGAAACCTTAATGCTTCGGCATACAAGTCATTTTGGACAATTTTATGCTTCCTACATTGTGGGAAGAGTTTCTGGCCGTTTTCTGTTACAGCATGATGTGGCCTAGTACACAAAGCAGAGTCAATAAAGACATGGTTTGTTGAGCTTAGTGTGGAAGAACTTGACTGGCCCACACAGTGCCTTGACCTCAACCCCACTGAATACCTTTGATAAACTAGAATGGAGATTGCGAGCCAGGCCTTCACATCCAACATCAGTGCCTGACCTCACAAATGCTTTTCTGGATGAATGGACAAAAAGTTCCTCAGACACTCCAAAATCTTGTGGAAAACCTTCCCAGAAGAGTGGCAGCTGTTATAGCCACAAAAGAGGACCAACTCCATATTAATGCCTATGGATTTAGAATGGGGGTCGGCACGGTGGTGCAAGTCTCCACCAGGGTTCCATGAGTGTGGAGTTTGCATGTCCTCACCGTGTCGTGGGGTTTCCCCCCTCAGTCCAAAAACATGCTGAAGCTGATTGGATTTGCCAAATTGCCCGTAGGTATGCATGTGTGTGTGAATGGTGTGTGAGTGTGCCCTGCGACGGGTTGGTGCCCCATCCTGGGTTGTTCCCTGCCTTGCGCCCACAGCCTCCAGGATAGGCTCCGGACCCCACGCAGCCCCAAATGGGATAAGTGGTTACAGAAAATGGATGGATTTAGAATGGGACGTCATAAAATTTGCTGTAGGTGTAATGGCAAGGTGTCCAAAACTTTTGTCTATATAGTGTATATTCAGACATGATTAATGGCCTCAGTTAATGACCATTGACACTTCCTGTATGGGGGCTCACCTTCCTGAAGGCTCTCTTGTCAGCATGGCAGGCCCAGATGAGAGCCAGCAGATAAGCACTGAAGAAGGATCCAAGCAATGCCGGAACTACGTAGTTGTCCTTCACTGTAGCAAAGTACTCTGCTGTGCGGGACAAGTCCACATGGTTGGGCATCACGAAGAAGGAGCTCCCGAATGCGGTGAGATGGTTGCAGAGGCAGTGCGTCATGTTCGGTTTTGTCCGCTCACCCACCTAGAAGTGGAGCAATGCGCCATGTGACAATGACCAACTGTTAGTTCGGGAAGCAAGGGGAGGTCAAAGGGGGAGGACGGTGACTCACCAGGCAGCCATTTGTGCTCCAAGCATTCAGGGTGTTGTTCCAAAAAAGGCACTTTGTGGGGAAGATTGAGACCCACACTATGACACTGACATTCTTTGTGGCGTTTCCCAGGCCAGCCTGCACATACCAAGGCCCGTCACCCAACTGCAGCATGTCTGGAGTGATCAGCCAGCGATAGCCACCTAAAACAGCAATATCCTCTAAAATGCCACGTACATTTCAGTAATTTTAGTAGATACTTTTATATAAAGTCCATTATTTTGAAAACGCAGGGTCAGAGTGTCCCTGGAATAACAGGGGGTGGAGGTGGGCGCAGCAGTGCAGCGGCTTCTCTGTCTCTCGGCGTTAGCGCTAGCATTGCGATCAGAAAACCGGCACTAAAGTATAGCTCTGCAGAACTAATGGAGCTAGACAACGGTCTTTATGCCCATTTTCCTCCGGAGCTCAAAGCAGTCCTCGGCAGGCTGCAGATTTTAAAGAGACTGATGCAGAGGAGCGAATGGAGTCGGCTTGGAGTTCAGAGGAAACAGCGCACACAGAAGCAGGAAAGGGGTAAAAGAGCCAGTTTGCAACTCAGGCCAAGAGCTAATACTAGTAAGCCGGCTATTCCATCACTTTTTTATCCAATGGCTTTGGACAATAAAATGGATCTACTACGACTGAGGCTATGCCAACGGGAGATGCAGAACTGCAGTGTTTTTGTTCTGACGGAAACATGGCTTAACAACAATATGCCGGACTCCGCTTTTGAGCTGGACGAACGGCTATTTTTCCGATCGGACAGAGACCGGCAGCTCTCGGCAGCATGCTACAAAATAAACATCCAGAAGTGTTGTATGTGGTAGCGGGGGACTTTAACCACGTGGATCTGCGGGACATTCTTCCTATGTTCCACCAACATGTTAACATCGCCACTCGAGGAGGAAACACTTTGGACAAAGTGTTTACCAACAGTCGAGAAGCATACAGAGCAGCACCCCGCCCCCACCTCGGTGCCTCAGATCACATCTCCCTCCTGCTGGCTCCTGTATACAGCCCCCTGTTCAGAAGGAGCAAAACTGTAACAAAAACCATCTCTGTGTGGCCTGATGGTGCTGTGTCCATGCTCCAGGACTGCTTTGATACCACAGATTGGCAGATATTCAAGGAGGCTGCAACATCAGGGAGCAGTGTGGACCTGGAGGAGTACACATCATCTGT
>JAAGVU020000008.1:16692095-16703944 GCA_011763525.2 Mormyrus iriodes
CTCGCTACAAGAACAACCTTGTGGTGAAGTTTGCAGACGACACAGCAGTGATAGGACGCATCACCCACGGGGATGAAGCAGCATACAGACTGGAGGTGGAGGACCTGATACGGTAGTGCGGGGACAACAATCTCATCCTCAACATCCAGAAGACCAAGGAGATGGTTGTGGATTTCCGCAGAACTGGCACCTCCCACCCCCCCTTTACATACATTGAGCCACAGTGGAGATGGTCACCTCCGTCAAGTACCTTGGGGCACAACTCACCAACACCCTCACCTGGCGCACCAACACCACAGCTGTCATTAAGGAGGCCCACCAGCACCTCTATTTCTTGAGGAAGCTGAAGAGAGCAGGACTGGTGGGTGACGTCCTCAGGTCCTTTTACAGCTGTGTGGTGGAGAGTGTCCTGACCTCCTGCCTAACTGTGTGGTATGGCAGCTGCACTGTGGCAGAGAAGAAGGTACTACAGAGGGTGGTAAAATCTGCCCAGAGGACCATCGGGTGCAGCTTACCACCCATTAGGGATATCTACATTACTAGATGCAGGGAAAAAGCCTCCTGCATCCTTCATGACCCCACTCACCCTGCACATGAATTATTCACCCCCCTGCTGTCGGGAAGGAGGCTGCGCTGCATCCAAGCAAAAACATCCAGACTGAAAAACAGCTTCTATCCAGCTGCAGTCAGACTGTTAAACTGCTCCACCACCTAAGTACATCGCACTATAATTACTTGCCTTGATGTCACTCTGTCACTTACCCTTGAAATTGCACTGATTACCTGAAGTCACTGCTGCCATAAAATTGTGCAATATTGTACATTACTTTTTAACTTTTACTTCAGAGGTTTTATCTTAGATCATCTCATTTTCCAGTTCAGTATTTTATTCTAGCATCTTACTACTTACTATTTATTTTATCTACTTATTGGTCAGTAGCATGCTGCACACACCGAGAGCTGAGAAACTGTGTTTCGTTGCAATCATGTCAAGTGGTTTGAATGACAATAAAAGCTGATTCTGGGTTAAGGTCTTTGCTCAAGGGCCCAACAGTGAATGCCCTCTGCTGATGCTGGGATAAGAACCAGCAACCTTCTGATCAGAAGGTCAGCATCCTAAACTGCTGGGCTACACACTTCCCCTAGCATGAGTCGCTAAAACAACAGGATTATTCTGGTCTTCATAAATTAATATGAACTAAGCAATGAATGGTAGCTAATTTAACAGTCACAGGAGTTGCTGGCCTGATCCATACTTGTTTGATTCAAAATGGTGCTGTAGAGGAAAGGAGGGTTCTGGGATGGGGTGCCACGAGCCAGCTGAAGTTGCAGGGACGGGTTCATGTTGGAATCCATTGAGAGGACGATGGTGCTGTTGATATCAGTGACGTCAAAGGTCAGGGTGATGATGGTGTCTTTCTGGAGTGTCAGGTTCTTTAAAGTCACCACTGGAGCATCGGAACGTGGTAGAAAAATCTGGAGGGAGAAGGAAAAAATGATAAGGGAGAAGAGTCACACTGGGACCAGAATGAGAAACATGGAGCTCTTCATTTCACCATTACCTGAATGGTGTCTGAAAGGTTGTATAAATGGATGTTGCCTCCGCTCACATCCTTGAGGGACAGACTGCTCACCGTCCCAGTGATGCTTTCATTAGGGGTGCTAGGTAATGGGTTCACCTTAAAGGTGAACATCTGAGGAAAGGAAAGATGGGCTCATATATTGTTCTTTTTTTTTTTCCTTCATAAACACTTATTCCAAACAATGCACTTATTAGCTGCTGTGCTCCTGAGCCTTGTACTAACCATACAAAGGTTGTGTGTTCAAATCCTATGGAGCTCATGTAAATTGAGACCCTTTCCTCTACTACAAAGTACAAAAGCATTAGATAAACAAATCAAAAATCTGATATGTATATAGGTCAAGCGGAATACGTTGGGCTTCAGTACAGGACCAAGGCCCTTCTGGGATGTGAAGTAACAACCATATGGTTATTGTAAAGGTCCTTAACTTGTTACATACTACTAGTATTTAATGAACCAATTAAGGGTTGAGCACTTTACTTCAGCTCCTTGTCTGGGATCAGTGTCCCAAAAATTTGATCCAGCTTGCTTCTCTCACCTGCACGTTCACCTCAATGTCTTCCTTTACCGAGGACTCCAGAGCAGTCAAGGAGGGCATCACGTAATAAGGCCCATTGACAATATCCCCAATCACACTGTTGGCAAGTTGATGGATTCTCTGTCTACAAGAGGCAGTGTGGAGAGTATAATCACACATCCTCACACCCTAGATGACAGAAGTCCACAAATTCCAGGCAAACCTCCAAACCTGCTCACACTGATGGTCACCAGAGGCTGGCTTATCGTGGTGACACCGGTTCCAGAACTGATCATCAGGGTACTCGCCTCTTCAAGTATTGCAAATACCAAAGATGACATGGCTGAGTGCTATGAGTGGATACAACACAGCAGAGAGGCAATGAGATTACAGTTTTCAGCACGGAAAGAACCCTACACTGATCCCAGATCAGCCAACTGCTCTACAGCTACTTTGACTCTTCATTTTGTTGAGTAAATTATATAAGGACATTTTTCAAGGATTATTGACATCTATTTTACAATATTAGTAAATGAGCCTGGAAACGCTTATTACCACAGCGACTTAATCTAACATGATATCCAAAGATGCACCTCGGATTCGGACAGACTTCCATAAGCGCAGGAAGATGTAGAAAGCATAACAATGCCATTAGTGCAGCCTAGGATGACGCTGATCTGGTCCGTCTCAGATGAAGAGAGACTTGACGTGACGTTCCACAGCAGCTGTAGGTACGTCATCTGTGTAGCGAAGGTGAGAGTGCTCTTGAGGATGGAGTGGCAGAGACATGTATCAAAAATGTTCTATAGATTCATTAGAGGTCATTAAGAAAAAAAACATAAGAAGTTTACAAACGAGAGGAGGTCATTCGGCCCATCAAGCTCGCTTGGGGAGAAATCGACTAATAGTTCAAAGTTGCTAAAATCTTATCTAGCTCTGATTTAAAGAAACCCAAGATTTTCAGCTTGTACTACACTAACAGGAAGACTATTCCATACTGTACCTACATGCTGTGTAAAGAAGTGCTTTCTCAAATCCAGATTAAAATGTTCTCCCGCTAATTTCCACCTATGGCTACAAGTTCTTGTATTTGAACTAATATTGAATTAACTATTTGGCTGAACAGCATCCAAACCTGTTAGAATCTTATATACCTGGATCCCCCCCTTAGCTGCCTTTACACAAGGCTGAACAGATTAAGCTCAGTTAACCTCTCCTCATAAGACATTCCTCTAAGACCAGGAATGATTCTTGTAGCAATGTCCTTTTTAAGGTAAGGTGACAAAACTTGCACACAATATTCTAGGTGGGGTCTTACAATTAGAATTGCATAATCTTAGCATCACCTCCCTTAACCTAAACTCCTCACACCTAGAGATGTAACCCAAAATGGCATCAATTAATGCAATAATGTAAATACACAAGACAGAATATTCTTTTGGTCCGTATTGATTGGTTTGTTGTTAAATGGCTAATTCGGCTATCCATGGAATGAGTCCATAGACTTGGCGACACCTGCATTAGTAATTCTTGTGTTCTAGACTTCATGAAAATAATAGTGTAAGAGCTGATTTATATTTCTGCGTAGAATCTAGGCCATAGTCAACGCCATAGCTTGACCCCTGTAGTTACATTTCTAGGGAGGTGCACTTCAGGCTACGAAGCCGGCTACGGCGTGGAGTACGCGGCTATTCTGTACCAATGGCATAGATGGTATAAATCAGTCTTAAATCTTAATGAACATGACTGCATGGCTGATCACAGATAACCACAGATAAACGTAATAAACATACCTCCTCTGAAAATGTAGGCTCTATTACTCCCAACTCCATCATTTCCAGAAAGTCAACAGCAGTCTGTCAAAAATAGTTCATGCTCAACTATGCAAACGTTCTGCTTAAAAATGTCAACTCAATATACGAGGGAACGTTCCTATTTGCCTCCATCATGGCTAACCTGTACAACGGAGCTTGCGTTCTGCAGGTTATTCACCATTTTGGCCAGGGTGTTCAACACATCTGTAGGAGGGACAATAATTCAGGAATTAGCAGACAGAAAGGAACAGGAATTAAATTGCCTGCAATGTTTAACTCATTACTGACCCATGGAAAGTTCCCTCCTACTTCTGGTTTTTGGTTTGGTCTAAGAAATAAAGGAGAAATTAGAAGACAACGAGCTGAATTACCTTATTAAGGTCACATAATTTAGGTAACATCCAACTAGGGTTGATTCAGTACCAGAATTTTGGGTTCGGTACGGTACCTGGCATGGTAGATCAGTAACAATACCAGTTCAGTACCAGTGCAAAAAATAAATATTCACACTATGTTCAATACTTCTGCGTTCCCTTGCAGTAGTTTTGTGTTACTAATAATAACTGTACATTGTTTTAAGTACAAAAGATAGAATCAATGAACTAATAAGTATAAGCCTAAGTGATACAGACATGCCCAGTTAAGGGTGCTTTAAGCATTAAACTATGGGGGACAATGCACACCATGTAACTTTCATATGTGTGCTTTTTTACGTGTTTATTAATAATTGCACTTATTAATAATTGAATAATTAGTAACGTAAAATAGATTGCGAGGGAATGCAATACTATTTCAAAACATATTTTCCCACCCTGACCTCTTAGGGGCTCCATACAACTCTAACTGTGAAGAAGACTTGCAAAAACCTATTTTAAATATTTTTTTTTATTAACCACACTAAAGATTGTCATTAGACCTTAGATCATTATTTTCAGCATTTTTATGTGATCATCATGCATACCTTCCATTCCTGGAATTCCCTGTACGATCCGGAATGCACATGCATCAAATGTTTAATAAGATTAGACGTATTGCCTCCTCCTGCCACACAGGATTTGAACCACCGTTTGCATAAAGGTGAGGAAGGGGACTCCACTTCTCAACTATCACTTGCCCTAAATGTGAAATATCTCCATATTTTGCTTTGGCAACTTTGTTTTTCCGCAAGTTTTGCCCTGTTTGGCCTGCTGTCGAAGCAATATATATTTGTCATCTCTAACTTCACGCTGTGTGTCAAAGCTCCTTCCCTGTTAAGAGTTAGACTTACATCACGCACACGAGCTGCCGGTTTAGTTTTAAGGAGTGGGCGCAAAGCAAACTCTTAAAGGCACATTTCAGAGTACAGTGGAAAAAAAATGTAAGTACTGAAATTAGCGAAATGATGATACCGTACCGTTTTAAACTTCAAATTTACCGGTAACAGTAAATTACCGGTAACTGGAGCAAGCCTACATCCAGCTAACACACTTAGCAACAACTCAGGGAAACGGTGCAAATGGGCCCTATACAAATAAACAATAGGGTGCAGCTACAAGCAGGCTGGGAAGCACCCCTCTGTAGATGAATGGGGCATCCAGACTCACTGTGCATTAGCTTACCACAGCTTTCGGGGCTTTTGGGCCTGAACCAGATGCTTCCAGATCTGAAGGAAATCCACTGACCAAACCTCACACCCAACAATAAAGCAAAACCAGTTAATAGCACAAAACGTGTCATGGCTACAATTATACCTTTTCACACCTCTTATTGAATTATTGCTTATTGCTATTTTTGCCAGAAATGGTGGGTGACAGGTATAAACAGTGCACAACAGAATAATATGACAGATGCTAGTCTAGGGACTGTACCAATGACGCATATGGATCCATATGTTAAGTCGCAGTTAGGTGTCGTCAGCAGCTGTATGACTGGATCTGTAATGATGTAGGAGCAGTTAAGAGGGCCTGCAACAGAGACAAGGGAAGTTCAGCATTACATCACGCTGTTCCCAGCTTGGAACATTTCCAAAGCAACCTTGATGAGTGATTGATTTTCCTTTGATTTCAATCTGAAGGCAGACTAACAGTTGTCGCTAGTGTCCTCAAATCCTCAAGCTCTCCATGCTGTCACCATTTATTATACAGGCACAAGCCAGGAAAGAGAAAAAAAGTATCATATGAACCAAATTCAAATGATGGTAAGCATGGAAATCCTATGGAAATTTAGTTGCATTCAACCTGAGGTTTGATCCAATGCTTTCATTGAGAATTTAAGCCACTATGAAAATTTGGTGGCCCGGTAAAACTAGTAAAGCACTTATTTTATCATTGGTCATAGCATGATATAATGTATTTTTTATAGAAGATTAATCAAATTCTTTAAGTACAGAAAGCTCCTGACTACAGGACATAAATGTGTAAGGCAGATGTCTTCATGGAGTATAAGGACTATAAGATAAATCATGGATCATTTTTTCTTGAATGACGGTATCTGTAAGGTCTGACCCTAATCAATGTCTATCCAGGAGATATGCATTTAAATGCAGTTTTCAAAACTTTCACTACCATTCTGTGAAGTATGAAATTCATCAGCTACGAACTACAGGCTGGGGTGGAATGGTAACTGACGCCCAGGGCATAGTTTTGGTCTCAGCATTGGTATGGACCAAATCAGCCCTCAACCCCCTCACACCTCTAAACACACATGGTACTCCCACAGTATTGGTATGGACCAAATCAGCCCTGAACCCCCCCACACCTTTAAACACACATGGTACTCCCACAGCATTGGTATGGACCAAATCAGCCCTGAACCCCCCCACACCTCTAAAGACACATGGTACTCCCACAGTATTGGTATGGACCAAATCAGCCCTGAACCCCCCCACACCTCTAAAGACACATGGTACTCCCAGAATATTACTAGGGACATGTCCCTACCAGCCATACCCAAACCTATGCCCTAAACTAATGCCAATGTTTGCCCACAAATGATGAATAAGACAGTACCACACTGTAAACCCGAAAGAATCCCTGAGTGTAATGAAGGCTAAGGGACATAGTTACACCCCTGCAAGGGTCATGCAACACAGAATCCCCCTGTGTCCTTAATTGATTCAGGAGAGATTTAAATAAAAGTATATGTGTCCATACAAAAAATAAATTAATTAAATCCAACGCAGTAAAAACATAGTCAGTAAGAACGAGAAGCAGCTTCCCCGTTAAACTCTTATCCCTGCTCATGAAGCATTATTACCTGCAATTAAGCCACTGGTGTTAGCAACATTTGACAGGAATTAGGAAACAGGCTATGCCTGCTTTCCCATTCAGTCAGCAATTCCCTCCAAGTGCCCACATTTTCAGCCTTAAAAACCACAACATAACTTCACTTTAGACTAAAGCACATGTTAATAAGTCTACAGAACGTTACTCAGGCATACAGTTTGGATGTTTTTTAGCTTTTAGCTTGGATGGTTTGATGGCATCATTATGTGTATTTCTTAAATACGGCACTGTATATTTTGAAGCAGCGAGCTGGAAAAGTTCCATAAAGAGTGCAGCTGAAATATCGCAGGCAATCCATCCGCACTCTGAGACAGGCAGTTACTCACCTTCAGCGTCTTTGAATTTTGGGCCTTTTGACATATCTTGTCCCACCCATCGCGCACAATTTGGGATATTTTCCTTCTGCACCTTCTGCTCTAGGACTGTCATGGTATTGCAGTTCAGGTCCTGCAGCAGATTCCCGCCTTGGCTACGGCAGAACTGGTCTGCCTCGGACCACGACAGGGGCATCTCAACAAACCTAAGGCTTGCAGGGTCCACACCGTGTACTGCAGAGTTGCATTTGTCTGAGCTAGATGGGTAAGAAGCGGCCGATGTCCACAAAAGGAGAGAAACTAGGATGATGACGGTCATGGCTGACAGTGTTCAGGCGCCAAAGGTGTACCAGTTCCTTGGAGGTGTCTACAGGGCCACTGAAACAAGTCAAATGTTCCTTTCAGCTTGTCCTAGGGAAATCAGTACAACCTTCCAATGAAAATACCAAGTCTGCCCCCTCTTCATTAGTAAAATCACTTTCTTCAAACTTTTTCAGCATGCAAAGGATATGCGGGTACAGGCCTACCTTTGCATGACTCAAGGTCAAAACCATTACAAATGGTTCGAACATATTTTAACTGCCAAGATAAAACTGACTCTCTTTTCTCAATCATTAAAAATATACGTATTTAGATTACGTTATCAATTCTGGCACCTTATGGTTAGAGATGTTGGTTGTAGCCAATGAGTATTTTAAAAAATAGGCTTCCATTATATAGTCAATTACTATATTACAAAAAAGGGAAGTTGAACTGAATAAAAAATACTTTCGTAATTAATCGATTTTGCAGCGCATAATTAAGTAAAAAACATTTCTACGGCCAGACCAATAAATATATGTCCTCTAATGCAATGCAACATTACGGTAACATCGATTATTTTATAATAGCGCCGTTTACTAAAACTTATTTGTAAGTGCTGGATTGATCTGCTGTCAGCTTTGCGCTGATAAATTCCCGCATCGACCCCTGCAGAACTCCGCGCCACGTCAAATGCGTATAAATGGTCGCCAGAAATTGGCAGATATCCAGTGGGACAAGTAACGAATAATTAACACACATGGCAGAACACTACAAGGTAACGGAACTTTTTATGAGACACAAAATGCCTGTATTAAGTGGTATTGGTTACTTTTAAAAATCATCAGAATGTAGGCGAAATGTTCAGACGGCACGTTTCAGGTTCAGACCGATTTTATGCACGTAAAAGAAAATCTACTTTTTATTAAGCCGGAATACAAATGAATAGTTAAATTATATTTATTTTAAACAAACACTTGAAACGTTATCTTTTCTCTTATATCGTAAGAATTGTTTGAAGTCGCCATGGTAAGCCGAATTTAGCAAAGTTAATTCGATTTTATTGCAGTTCATATAAAACTGGTTAATACGTGGATGTCTGAAAAAAAGACCGTTACGTTAACAATACTTATTTCGTTCTTAATGATTTGCCAAATATTTTGACAGTTTCATTGCATCTGGAAATAGTGTTTATCATGTGACATCTTCATATACTACCTTGTTGATTTTAAGTACGGTATCAGGAATAAAGCGATCCTTCTTATTATTTTATATAAATCATAACTATTGATGGCAACATAATAACTATTGATAATAATAGCTGTTGAATGAATAAGCTTTTATTTAATTCCGATTTTGAATGATTTGTGACAGTATCTTTTTGGGTATTTGGGGTTCTGGATATTTGGAATAGTTTTTTCAAGCCCTTTACGCATGCAGCTAATAAGTTATCTTTTTTATTAGCAGAGATGTCTGAAAGATGTGGTGAAAGTGATTGGTTCTGGTAGCCTCGTCTTTGTCTCCTACCTCACGGCTATTGGAGATGAGCGTTTCTATGCCAACCAGCTAATGCCCCTGCTGCAGAGGACTGTCGGAGCGGACGCAGCCCACATGCTGATGGTTCGGCTCACCAGCCTGGGACTGGTACCAGGCATCAGGTACCAGGACCCGGTTTCACTGGTCAGTCTGAGCAGTTTGCTAACTAGGTAGTTTTATTTCTACTATTCCACTCAGTTAACATTGCCGGACACTTTTAACAGCATGATATGTGTTTTTCCTACTTGAAGTCTG
The DNA here is from genome assembly GCA_011763525.2 of Mormyrus iriodes. NCBI lineage: Eukaryota > Metazoa > Chordata > Actinopteri > Osteoglossiformes > Mormyridae > Mormyrus > Mormyrus iriodes. Next base: position 16,701,678 of record JAAGVU020000008.1, read on the forward strand.
TATTTGATATTTTTAATGCTGGCAGAGTGTTCCCTAAATAAACTCGAAGTTTAGCCTGATGCGTAAGCATCGTACTCTACACGCTTGCGGTAGGAATATACTGTTGTACCCTTTAGAAAGGTACATAATAAAAATTGAATCAGTATATCTGCAGCCTCACATGAGTTTTTTATGGTAGAAGGGTCCATTTAGTAGGTGAGTGCCAAAGCTTCTACAGTCATGTGAAAAAATCCTAATAAGATTTAATATTGATATGTTGATATTTCTTAATAAAGAACTAATTATTTAATGGGGTGTCCTAATTTTTCACATGACTGTATGTGTGTGCTGCCATTCTCAGGAAGTAAAGGTCATGGGTCACCGCTTCCAGAACCCTCTGGGGCTGGTGACAGACTTCAGCAGGCACTCCACAGCCATAGATGGGCTGTACAGGCTGGGCTTTGGCTTTGTGGAGGTGAGGACAGCTGACAGGCAGGCATCGTCCCCTGTCCAAAGGGCGGCCAGCAGGTAAACATGACACAACAAAAGGGAGCAAAATGTGATGCTATCTGAAATCAAGTACGTGGTGTTATATGTGCTTTTGTGCATTCCTATGTGTAACATTTACAGATATTCAGTACTTGCTGATAATAATTCAGCAGATCCTTTTTTAGTGTTATAATATTCATATTCCTGTTTTCATTCAGACCTAGTCTGCGTGTCCGCAAGGAAAGTGGTGACATGAACTTTGACCTGGACTGGACACGCTAATTCTAAACCCTGAGCTCTGTGTGTGACTGTGTGTGTGTGACTGTGTGTGTGTGACTGTTAAGGTACAAGCCCAACAAGGTTGGTTGTGCTGTTGTTCAGGAGAGACTGAAGGCGAGGGAGGCCTTCCAGTCAAAGCTGACCAGAGGTAACATACCCCCTTCTCCTACAAAGACCTTCATAAACATGAATCATGAATTTGCAGTATCAGTCGAAAGTATGAGTAACCTGCTTGAAGCTACGGTTATGTATTATTTATATTAACATGAGGGTAAGTTGGTTTTATGGACTAATGAGGTAAAATTTGAAATAATCAAGTCACAGTGCTGTGACTTACTAAGACACAGAGAATTCATGAGTTCTGCATGTGTGGTTCCCACTGTCCAGCAAGGAGAATGAAGTATCATATTTGGCAGTGCATTGTGGGGAATTGATGATATTTAATCAATGGCAATCTCAACCGTGACAGCAAAGTCATGCTGCCCCATCAGGATTATGGCTGCTTGGGCAAGAGCTGAATATCAACTAACTGAAATGACCTGGCTTGCCAAACCATCCAACTTCAATCCCATAGCACTTCCATGAAACAAACCTTTCAGACTAGTAAAAGCAAGCATCGTAAATGGCGCAGAAAAGCTGGGAATATGTAATGAGTGATTTCCTTCTGAAAGCGTCATCATTCTTTGAAACTTATCAGGGCAAATAGTGGATGTGTTGAGAAATCCAAGATTTAGGAAAAAAAATCTATTTTCTGGAACTCCAAAACGTTTTGAGTCATATATTGCATAACAACGTATTTGTTATAAACAGGCCCGGTGATGGGATGACCCACAGTGCGGTTTACTGATAGACGGGGAACTTTATTAGAACTGAACTCAAACAAGAAACAAAACGGACCATGAAGGGTCAAAACAAAGGCAGGTGGGCTACACAAGGGAAAGCAGGGGGAATGTAAGCTAAACACCTATAATAATTACAACTAGACTATCCACATCAGAAAACATGCATGAGCCAAACACACAATAACCAACTGAAGGGTAAGGGCACACAGGTGAGGGTCCTAATCACGAAGGACTCAAACCCTAGGAAAAGGGGTGACCAGTCACACGTGCTGGCCAGGCAGGGACTGATCCTGACAGTATCATAGACAGACTGCATAAACGACAGTGGTCCCATAAGATTATAATGGAGCTGAAATCCACCGCAACATTGTAGCACAACGCATTACAGTTGTGGCCAAAAGTTTTGAGAATGGCATAAATACTGATTTTCACAAAGTCTGCTTCAGTGTCTTTAGATCTTTTTGTCAGTTGTTTCTGTGGTGTATTGAAGTATAATTACAAGCATTTCATAGATTTCAAAGGCTTTTATGGACAATTACATCAAGTTCATGCAAAGAGTCAATATTTGCAGTGCTGGCCCTTCTTTTTCAAGACCTCTGCGATTCGCCCTGGGATGCTGTCAATCAACTTCTGGGCCAAATCCTGACTGATGGCAACCCATTCTTTCATAATCAATGC
>JAAGVU020000008.1:16704044-16745142 GCA_011763525.2 Mormyrus iriodes
TCACTCTTCATAACATTCTGGAGTATATGCAAATTGCCATCATAAAAACTGAAGCAGCAAACTTTGTGAAAACCAATTGTGTCATTCTCAAAACTTTTGGCCATGACTGTACTCACTTGTTTGTGGTGATGCAGGTATAAACGATCCTCATATATGAAAATGAAAATATACAGAAATATGAGTATATAAGAGACAAATATATATAACATTGTATATGTATAAACCAAGATTCCAGCAAATGTACTTAAACTTTTGACATACTGTAAATCCATCCATCCATCCATCCATCCATCCATCTTCTAACTGCTTATCTAGTTTAGGGTGACTGGGTGGTACTGTTTGTAATAAGTCAATAAACCAGCTTATATTAACTGACCATTATGTGACTTCAAGCTGGGCACCCAATGGGAATTAACCTGGGCCAGAGCGACTTCACCCAGGATCCTGTGGCTGAGGTCACAGAAGGGGTACAAGCCTTGGGACCCCTAGCAGATTACTTGGTAGTGAATGTCAGCTGGCCCAGCTCCCCAGACTCATGGGTCCCGATGGGCAAAGGAGAACTGCGCCACCTACTGGATGTTGTGAGTAAAATGTTGTGGATTAAAAAAATTCTAGTAAAAATATTAAAACATTTGGATACTTTAAAGAACTGCTTGTGCCATTCTGTATGTCTTTAGGCTGAGAAGGAAATATATTGAATATTAAAAATGTAGTATCTGGGGAACCAAAGACTGATCTTATGAGAAATGTTAGCAGTGACATGTGAAACACTTTAAAGAAGTAGCCTTCCTGTGGCCAGGTGCTAAGGGAGCGAGACACCTTGCCACATGAGCGACGACCACCTATCCTGCTCCGCATTGCCTCTGATCTCCCTACACAAGACAAGCAGGATGTCGCTGATGTCATAACAGAGGTGCACGTCTTTGACAGGCAATGGGACGATGTCACTGTGCTATCTTAACTCTTAGCATTAGGAATTAGCAAAGGGGAATACCACTGAAAATGAATAATTTCACATAGTCTGCTGTATTGATTGTATTTAAAGTTGCACAATGGGAATTTCAAACTTTTTCAATCTCTAGCATGAAATATTCACAGACAAAATGACATTTACAAACCAAAAGAGGGTATAGAATGTTATTTTGAGATGTTAAACATACATGGACAGCACATGGTCAGAGAAGTGAGTGACAAGAAAATCATATAAAGTGCCGAAACTTAATTTTTCAAGCACATCTAATAGACAGTGAAACGGGAATGTTTCATGACGATTCATTGAATGACGTTTTTAGAAAAGCCATTTGCTCATGCATCATGTTATGCATTTCCACCGGGGCGATGTCTGCTGATGAACACAATTAACTTTAGTATTAATCTTGGATGAAACTCCCCTTTAACAGTCTCCACCACTCTCCCCCATTATCCTCCTCTTTATCCCTGTCCTTGCAGGTCATTCACATGTCAAAGTTACCGTTAAGTGCAGCGCCATCCAGTCAGGTTAATTGGACAAAAAACAATCCCTTCCTGTTGTCTGTTCTTTGCAGTTTGCTTTCTTACTTTTTGTTTCCTGAACCCATCCATCCATCCATCCATTTTTTGTGATTGCTTGTCCTAGTCAGGGTCATGGAGGGTCTGGAGCCCATCCTGTAAGCTATGGGTGCAAGGCAGTGTTTCCTGAACCATCTTTGGAAAATGAAACAAACTAACTGCTGGCACATTTTTGCTCTTAAGCAAGCGAGGCCTTTAATTGCACACGCAATGTGCTGTGAGTTACTAGCGGATGTTGCAAGTAGTTACCATAAAGTAACATACCAAATGTACAAAACTGCTCTCTAGAGTTTATCTGTGCTTTTCATGAATATACAAACTGCTTTTTTATATAACTTATGAAAAAAATTTGAGAAGCAGTCGATGTATTGATGCAGCATGGCCTCTCATTATTCCTTTTAGTTATTTAAAGTTTTAAGATTTACTGTCATGTGCATTTTGAGGAACACAGTGAAATTCTTATGCTACAGTTACAGGAGAGGATATCAGGGGTTAGGGTTAGGGCAAACAACAGTGGAATACAGCACAGGACAGTGTAGGACAAAAAGCAGTGCAATACAGGACAAGACAGTGCAGGTTAAACAGCAGTGCAATACAGCACAAGACAGTGCAGGACAAAAAGCAGTGCAATACAGCACGAGACAGTGCAGGATAAACAGCTGTGCAATACAGGACAAGACAGTGCAGGACAAATAATACTGTGAAACAAGACAAAATGTGCAAGATAAAATAGCGCAATATAGGAATGACTAAACAAATAAGAAATATGTGCAACAGGACCACAGTATAAAATGGCAAACGCATCAAAGCAAAGAAAAATAAATAGTGATAAAGTGCAGTTAGAGGAATGCTAACAATGGCTAACAATGTGTGTATGTGTGTGTGTGTGGGGGGTTCTTCCTGTATGTTAGTTGAAAATGTGAATCAAACTGTTGCCCCTCTGTCTGTCTCTCTTCTGACATTTCAGCTTGGGCTGGATGGTGTGGTTGTCTCCAGCTCTGCCACCTCCAGGCCAGTGTTGGACTCAGAGCAAGGGATGTTGGGAGTAGCAAGTGGACAGGCGATCAAAGAGCTGTCCACCCACACAGTGCGGGAGATGTACTCACTGACTGAGGGTACGTTACTAACGCTTTTCTCCAGGGAACATGAACCCATGGCAACACAGCTTGCAGTCTGTATCAGATCTGATTGTTGTGTTTATGACATTATGATATATGTCTTTCTCTAAACCAGTGTTTCCCAAGCCAGTCCTCAGGAACCCCCAAATAGTCCATGTGTTTTGCTCCCTCGTAGTTCCCAGAAAACCTGAACCAGGCTTTTGCAATTGTTGATTGTTTGGTTCAAATGTGCTGGGAGCTGGGAAGTCCCCAAGGACGGGGTTGAGAAACAGTGCTCTAAACCAAATTCGAGTTGGATGTTTTAATTGAAGAAATAAATTAAGTGCTTCTCTCAAGCCCTTATGCTATTGTCTCTGCAGGGAAGGTCCCCATAATTGGAGCTGGGGGAGTGGCCAGTGGAAGAGATGCCCTGGACATGATTCGTGCTGGAGCGTCATTGGTCCAGCTCTACACTGCATTTACATATCAGGGGCCTCCCGTTGCCATGAGGATTAAACGGGAACTGCTGCAGCTTCTCAAGTGAGTGATCTAATGGAGTGTAGTCAGTGTCGTGGCTTGTTGAGGGTCGTGATCAAAGGTACGATGCTATCTGTGTTTCAGAGAGCAAGGATTTACTTGCGTATCTGAAGCTGTCGGGGCAGATGTCAAGACTGGTGGAGGATAACTACAACAACGTTCATGCAGGGCCAAGATCTAAGTGAACTTCAAACAAATGAAGTGGAGAAGTCTGTCACTTGCAATCCTGAATTTCTCACTGGATGCTTTTGGCTCAGCTTTAATCAGTGACTATCCCACCATGTTGAAAACAATGACAAATGGCCTTAAAATAGCAGGTGCCAAGAAAGTATTTATACGTCAGACTTATAAGAACTGTGGAAAACATTAGGAATTGTATGACTTACGATTTTAGGCAATGATAATTATCATGCAAGTGTGTAAAGAATATGTATTTATATAACTAATTCATGAATGCAGCAATAAAAAATAGACTTTGAAATAAAACCCAATAGTGGTGCCCATTTCCACATTTCAGGGTGTGGACTGGGAGCACGGCACTTCATAAAATGGATACGGACAGCATTCTGGTGAAGTACAATAAAATATAGTTACATGTCAAGTTTCAACTACAGCCAAGATGTTATAACTTGGGCTGAGCTCAGCAGCGGTGTTAGATGGATTTCAAATAGCTTGTCACCGACCTTACACATAACATTGGAAAGAACCCCCCAGAGCTACCTTTAGTTGGAAACATGACAGAGCGGTAGATTAGGGCTGGTGGGGCTGTCACGGCTCCTCAGGAGTGAACCTAATTACATATAACGCTGCTGAACTGCAGGTAGCAGCCTTAACTAGCTCCCAGTGGACTGACTGACACTGTCATGTGATTCTGGAGCGTAGCTCACCAAAGGCTGGGAGAGCTGTAATTAGTTACATAACTGCCCCTGCCCTCAGGAAAGATGCATGAGCTCCTGTGGATGCCTTCTGTAGGCCGGATCAGTAGAGCTCATGGCAAATGCTGCTGCTGAATGATTTTCATAGGGATTTCTCTTTCTTTTGTGATATTTTTGTTGTTTGAAGCAAAGCTTAGAGAACACAGTTCCCCACTCATTCAATATTCCTTCTGGATTTAATTTTTTAATTATTATTGTGTTATTTAGTCTATTATTGTTTTCTGATGAATTTGTAATCTGCTTGACTTTGTTTCTGATGATGTTTCCTTGAGAATTGCCACCACGCAGCTTTCTGTTTTTCTGTGAGGTCACACAATGATGGCAATCTCTTTTCACAACCACCAAAAGCTGTTTTTGTTTTATGACTGTACCTCCTACCTCACATACGAATGACCAATTTGTAAACCTCGACCCACAGCAGGCTCACCCTATAGGTGACATAGGCAACCATCTATGGCACCATTTGATCAGGGAGCACAAATGTGAAAGAAAAAAATCAGGAGAAATACCCCTGATTGCATTCCATGGTATTACAGTTATTTACGCTAGTTTTGATATTTTACTATTTTTCTTGTGAAACGGACGCAGGCTAGCTACTTATCAGCCAGATACCATGGGGTACTGAAATGTTTCTAATATAAATGAATGTCAAAATTTGTTTTCCTGCTGCTCTGGGGGGGTGGGTGCTCAGCAGAGTTTCAGATTAACAGCTGGCTGGTGGGGGGAAAGCTGAGACGTAATAATAATAATAATAATAATAATAACAATAATCATTATTATCATTATTATTATTATTATTGTTGTTGTTGTCATTGTTACTATTGTTGTTGTTGTTGTTGTTGTTGTGGATATGGAAGCTACCATAATAAAGCAATGGAACAATCACCATAATTTAACAATATGTAAAACATATGAGCTGTACCTTCAAGAACTTACTTCCTAAACAGCAATACTGATAAAGTGTCAAAAGACTTTAGGCATAAGTTAATGATTACCTCCACCAGAAAGTGCTGATTCATATCTGCACCTTCACTGTTCATTCTATTCATTCTGTTAATAGCCAATTATGTTTAGCTGGGTTTTAAAATTTATGATGGAATAGTACTCTAAAATACATGTGATCTGTGTGAGACAGCAGGGTCAACCAACTCTTGGTGCAGTTAGGGATAAAGGGCCTTGCTTAAGAACCCAACGGTGAAATCACTTTGATAACCCTGGGATTTGAACCTGTGACCTTTTGAGCCCAGCCACACATTGCCCACAGTATATTACATTGTCCTGTATATTACAGCCTTAGAAAGTCTCCTTATTTTGTTTTTAGCAATAGGACTGTTTTGCAAGAGCTCATTTCCATTTGTTTTCATAGAAGGTGGGGGGGGGGTGAGTACACTAGAACCAGAAGCTACATTTCACCAAGAAGTCAAAAAAAAAGTCACAAAAAACAGGATGTTCGATGGTTCTGTTTGCATCACAATGGTGTTCTTTCTCAATGGAATTCAGCAAATCGCCTTTGGACGCCTCCACTTCATCACTGAATCCCAGTTCTCAGTGGGACCGGTTCCACTGTAGGGATGCCTTGTGCCTCTTGTATGTAGCCCTGCTAACACAAGCATATGCAGCGCCCCACAGAATGAGGTGTATCTGCTCTGTATAGCCACCTCTAACCTCTGGGCCACATGAGATGTGCAAGCTAGCAGGGATACCCAAATCTCCATGTGAATGGCAAATGCCACAGGTACCCTGCATTTGTTTGCTGTTCCATAACAGGCTGCTTGCTCTGTCAGGGTTTGTGCTCTTTAAGCAAGTAGGCATGGCGAGTCCCACCTGCCAGGTTTCCACAACACACTGGACATGACGTCCATCTGCAACCTGAACCCTTTTTCCATTCATGGAAAGCTTTTGGTTCAGGAAAACCTCTGCTTTCTTGGCAAACTGTTACTACTGTTCATTATGAAAGATCAGAAATGAATTCTGGAGCTCAAAAGTTCTTTGAACATTGTTTCAAACATTCTTCATATGCTAGAACAAGAAATGCATTAAAAATCCCATAATGCCTTTAGAACAGTGCTTTCCTTGAGACAATTTAAATGCAGTTTAAGGTACACAGCTTTGCGAAGTGGATCTCTGATTCCCAAGGGTGTGTATTAATATTAGGTGCAGTCCCTGTTGATGTTGTTGTAGACTGCATTTCTCCAAATTGTCCTTTCCTCCTATCAGGGTCTTTAAGATTCCCAGTAGCATCTTGTTGCTGGTTGTCCTCCCTCTTTAAACATTACCTTTTCCACACTTTACGGTCTTTTTCAATGAATTGGCTGTTCTCGTAATATGTGCAAAATAGGATTTCAATCAACCATAGTACTGCTGTAAAAAAAGGTCAGGTAGGTGCATTGCTTGATGCTTTGGTAAAATGGCATCTCTTTGATAAAGCTGATACTGTAAGGACCACAGACAGAGGTTTTGAAGAAGAAACTGAAAGAAAATCATGTTTGTGGAAAGATTTATCTGGAGACCTTAAATAAACTTCTCCCACGACTTTATGGAACCACCATGAATGATAATCATGGTGAGACTGTTAATTACCATAGGGTTCCCTCTTGTTTGTCCTAAGTACACTTCAGTGCTGCACTATTCCAAACATCATTTCCCACTTCAGCTTGTAGTCGGATCTCTGGTCTTAATGAGCGTGGCCCTTGAGACAGAGTCGAAGTGTGTAACTGTTTGCTGCACAAAGGGAGGGGAGGAGTGACCTGTCAAGTGGGATTAGACATGGGCTGACACATCGTCCTAAACACAAAGGGAAAATATCTGCTTATAATAATTAGGTGTTGGAGAGACAGGTTATCGGGGGCCAGAAACAGGGCTTTCAGTCTGACTTTAAATGTTTTGAAAGTGAAAGACCTAAACACAGCTGTTTAAACCCCCCCCCCCCCCCCCCCCCCCCCCCAATACCTATAAAATGTTTTAATCAGTGGTTTAGCATGCAGCCCATTAGCCCCAGTAAACTTGAGGGCAAACCCCTTTTACCCCAAGTGATATCTGATGCGGCTGTGCAGAGCCTTGTGGGAGCTGAAAGCAGGTGACGTACATTGGGGGAGGTGGGGCAGACAGAGGTGGGGGTCGAGAAGCTGCACACCTGAATTGCCTCCCATTTAATTGAAGTTCCATATGTAGGTTATTTGTGAATTCCATTGTAATGTAGATTACATTACATAAGAGGTGGCCAATCTTACCCACAAAGGGCCAGTGTGTATGCCGGTTACTGGGATAACCTTTAGGTCAGCTGTTCAAACCCAGGTGTGAAGACTCTTCAGCGAATCAGTCCACTAATTAGTAATCTAATTAGGGAGTTGCAGCGAAAACCCGCATACCCAACAGCCCTTTCTGGATAAGACTGGCCACCCCGGCCTTAGATAATAGCAAGACGTATACAATGTATAAGGGGACGGTTTCAGGAAGCTCTCAATGAGGGGAGGTTCAGTGAATTAGATTCTATAGCTTGGAATTCTATATCTTAACAAGCCACAACCCACCCTTGCCACCTCCCCCTTTGGACACATATGACATACAATAAAGCAGACTCTGTGAAGTCAGAAGAATCTAAAGACCTATTCTGAAAAAATTAATGTTAAGAGGTTTCCATGTTCAGGTAAGAAGCACAAAGCTCTGAATCCTGCACGTGTGGGTCTTTATTAAAAACCAAACATACACAGGTTCATCATCCTTCAATAACTTAATACTGACAGTATATCACAGTATATAGGGTGTGAACAACAGCAAAAGTCACACAGAGATATACAATAAAACCAACCTGACCAGCCCTGGGAAGAACATATGAAGAGAAACATCAGTATATGCCTTAAAGTGTCGGTTGAAGACCAGCCAGAGATGTATCCTTCACACAGGAAAAGTGTCTTGGTTTTACGTCTTGGCAAAGAAGGGATCCGGCAAATTCCACCAATGTCAACTTGTTTCCTGATCGGTGTTGGGACACAGGAAGTGTTGTGTGGCCCACCAACAAGCTTTTTGAGGACATTGCGTTAAACATCTGGTGCCACTGTGGACTTAAGGAAAAGTAGCACATATCTGATTGCCGAAAGTCAGGAAGCCACTGGCACCTGACAGGTTGGCAGACCAGACCACGGTTTGATGAAGCGACAGACAACCCCTAGTCACGGGAGAGACATGCTAGCATTTCTGTGTTCATGGAGGTAGGGAAAAACAGGGCCTCTGTTTTTTCAGCCTTGTAAAGCATCTTGGATGTTTGAATTATTTATCCTAGTTGTCCAACTTTTTTGTGCTATTGGATCAATAAACAGGAGAGTAATACAAAAAGGACAGTGAGAAATGAGATGTCAGCGAGCCACAAGAGGAGCTATCGATATAATGCTAAGTGCAGGAGATAAGAGTGACGGGTAGGGAACAGCAAGTTCTGATCGATTGCTGATAAAGTGAGATCGCTCTGCAGATGTCTTCTTCAAGATACCATGGAGTGTTCTGGTTTTTGAAGATTTTGATAAATTGCTTCTACCAAATCTGAGGAAATCTTATCTTTATGTTAAAGAGAAGCAGAAGAACAGAAGCAGAGACTAATATTTATTTCAAGTCACTGGATACTGCTTACATAATCATAATCCATACTTACGCAAAAAGAAGTCTCACTTTAAACAACTCGCCAGATTTTAACTGGGAGGGAGCCTGTGTTTTTATTTAGAATTGCATTTTCCGTAAAAATATTTTTAAAAGTACAGGAAATGGAATACTGTTGAGTCATTATTGAATTAAGAAATAATTTTTGCACACAAAGAGTTGTCCATAATAAGTATTAAGTAATACGTAATAATTCTTAATAAGTAATTACTGAGGTTTATCAGGATGATAAACAGGACCCAGACACAAGGGATATTGATAGAAATGACTTTAACTTGTATATAGATACTTGACTTTTGTGTGTGTATATATATATATATATATATATTATATGTATTAACAAACTATAAGGCATCAACAAGCATTTATATGCTTATAAATAAATTTTAATAGAAATAAGTGTTTTTTATAGTGGATAAAATAACAATGAGGTAATTCATATAAAACAGTTGTCCTGTAAACAGTATTTTGGAACAAAAATCTCTCCACGTCCTACTCCAGTGTTGGTGCTGAAAGGAGGATGGTGACTTTTGAGTATGGAGCTTTGAGTTGTACATGAGCCTAGTAAGTCACCACAGAAAAAGTGCAATAAACAGACCCTCACAAAGGGAAGGACAGAGACACATTAACAGGCCGGTTTTTCTGATGAGATTCCCAGGGATTTCAGATTGCTCGCTAAAGCTCATCACCTACTTCAGGTAGCACTAATTCAGTGACGTCCAACAGGACAGCACTGATGTCACCACATTACAGCCCTGATAAAATAAAAGCCTCTTCAGTGTGACTCTGCTTTGTCCTTGACGAAAGGCAAAGAACAGAGGACGACGTCAGCATCCATATTAGGGGCAAAACACGGATCATGGGAGTTTTACTTACACAAAAATGTTCTGAGAGCAGAAAGAAAAAATTATTGGTTAAGAGAGCTAACCAATCAGATTTTAGAGGAGGTGGGTCCAAGCAACTAGAGGAGGTGGGACCAACCAATCAGATGTCTTGGTCTGGCCTACTCAAGTTTCTTGGACCCATTTCCTCTATAATCTGATTGGTTATCTCCCTGAACCAATCATTTTTCTTTCCGTCCTCAGAACATTTTTGTGTAAGCAAAACTTCCAAAACATGGTAGACTGTGGAGCCAGCAAGAGCTGACAGAGAGTTAGCTTTTTTCATCCTGAGGGGGCATCCGGTCCTTGTGGAAAAACAAGCCGACGCCCCTGCGGAAGCGCCGGTCCCACACGCTATATATGATCACGTTGCAGCAGCTATTGGCTGCCAGCATCCAGAAGGCAAAGAAGGAAAAGGTGCACCATACATGGCCCACCACGTTGCCCAGGACGAAGACAGCGATGGGCGAGAATGAGGCCGTGAAGGCAAAGGTTAGGATGCCTATGGTCTTGGCTGCCTTGATGTCAGAGAATGAGGGCCTGTGGGGGCACGCTGCACTATGCCCTGCCCCAGATAGCAGCTTCCGCTTGCGGGTATAGCGTCGGATGCTAGTGAAGGACAGCATGTTGACGACCAGCGTCCCGCCCAACAGGGTGAGGTCAAAGGCAGGGAAGAGCAGCATCACGCTGCCATCAACCGACTGTCCATCCTCAACCCTCTGGGGGGCGTAGTTGCACATGCGGCTACACTCGTTATACCTGAGTATGAAGCCGCCACTGAGGAAGAGTGGCGCCAGTGCCAGCAGAAAGCTGCCAACCCAGGTGAGGAGGACAAGGACCAGTGCCCGGCGCCGCGTCACCACCGTGTCCCTGTGCAGCGGCCACAGCACGGCCACGCTGCGCTCCACCGTCATCAGGAAGATGGTGCTGATGGACACGAAGGTGCAACCCGCGAACACCGGGCCGATCAGCTGGCACAGCTGCCATGCTCCTTCCACCCGGGGCGGGGAACCCCCCTGGAACCACGGAGGAGGCATGTTCGTGACCATCAGAGAGATCTCAGTAAAGATGGAAAAGGGGACGACCAGGATGCCCACTATCATGTCCGCCAAGGCCAGGGACACTATGGGAGACAATGACACACATAGACATCACGGCCCCACTGAGATGGCCATTCACTCAAATCCACTCAAAGTGGCCTATCTATACCCCTTCAGAAAATGCATCACACCATTTCTAGAATTTATCTACAGCAGTGTTTCTCAGCCCAATCCTCAGGGACAGTCTACATTTTTGCTCCTTCCCAGCTGCCAGTTGTTTGACTCATTCTTGATTGTTTGGTTTGTTCCTGATTGTTTAGTACAGGTGTGCTGGCAGCTGGGAGGGAGCAAAAACCTTTCTGGGGGAATCCGAGGATTGGGTTGAGAACCACTAGAATAGCATTCTCCTAAACTCAACTTAATTACTATTCTGGTGTTTCTCAGGGGTTTTACAAGACAGGACTCTGCAGATTTCATTTTCTTATATTTTTTAAATAATCTGTTGAGAGAATATAAGTGATACTATACTGTAAATGACCCTCTCGGTCCTAATGGCAGTTTCTCAACACATTCTCGCTTCACAGTGTATCAAAGTTGGCTGCTAATGGGCAGTTTGGCACAGAGGGAATTTTCCTTGGCTGCCTGAGCGTGGGAATCCACGCTGTGGGAAAGTGTGGTGATATTTTAACACGTAGAGGTTATTTCACATCGCTTGCTTCCATTTTTCACAGTTCAGGAACTTAGAAATCATCCTCAAGGGGAAAATTATCCTTCTGTACCATACACTCCTCCTAAGGCACAGTTTCAGAAACGCCGTAGGGGCATTTACCTTTGAGGTACCCCTGCGGTGTGCGAGACTGACGCGTCTGCATGAAGACGGCGAGTGTGACCACGTTGCCAACGACGATGGCAAAGGCCAGGGTGACCATGAAGACCACGGCCAGCATGTGACTCAGCAGACCACAGCAGCACGAGTAGCAGAGAGGAGCCAGCGACTCCAAGTCCTGTTTGGGCCACATTCGCGCGGTCAAGTTGGGGCTTTCCGTGGCCTTCGTCCCAGACCAGGCCACAGTCATGTTCACCCAGTGGCTGGACATGCCAGAGATTGGGGAGGGGGCAGCGTGGGAGGGATGGGCTAGGAGGAGCCACCTTGGGCCCCTGGAATCCAGACTGGGGGCTGAACCTGAAAAAGGAGATTCAGAGAGTGGGAGAGAGAGCTGGATTACACCTTCAGCACAGTCAGCAGGGCAGGACCAATTATTCATGGATGACAAGAAATCCTAGAAAGAATAAGGAGTGTCACAGAGGCTCAAGGGGTAGATCTACAGCCTCACTCAGCCAGAGTTGGGCCTTTAAAGCTCACCCCCACCAGTTTGTTGGGTAGGTTTTGCCTGCAATCCAAAAATTTACAGTTAGGTGAATTAGCATTTCTAAACTGCCTATTACCTGAGTGTGCTCTGCGAAGGACTGGCATGCCATACAGTATGTTCCCCTGCCTCATGCCCGATGCTGCCTGGGCTCAGCTCCAGGCTCTTTGCAATTTCCTGCTGTATAAGTGGTTGGAAGTTAACTGAAGACATCATGTGGTGCTGTTGTGGAACTGAAGTCGTAATGTGGAAGCTGCAGGCTTGATGAACAGGACCTCGTCCATTCCCAGAAGCATGATACGGTATAGAGATACCTTGACGCCCAGCTGCACAGTGTCTGTTTGTATAGCATAGGGACAGGATCGACCCCTGCCCTGCAATTTTCGTTATGTCAGCTCCCTGTTTGGCCAGTAGGTGTTGCTGGCCATCCCGTTCATTCGCTCTTTATGTTTATCCTGTTCCTTGGGCCACAACATGTCTTAATGGCTGAGCGGACGGCTCTGTCTTCCAGGCTTCCCCTTCCATCGTGGGTTTGAATTGTACTTTAGCACTAATGTTTCTTTGTACTTTCTTGGTTTACCATGTATTTGTATATTTCTGTTGCAGTTCCTTGTCGTTGCTCCTTTACTCCCTGTGTATAGTATTGGTCTGTTACCTTTTGTTAATTTAGTCTCTCCTGGTGTTTGATTCTTTGTCTGATGATTGAGCGCTTTACATTATCCCTGCCCAAATCTCCCAGTGAGAAAGCCAGAGGTGATACTGGCAAGGAAAAACTCCCTAGAAGGAAGAAACCTTGGGAGTAACCAGACTCAAAGGGGCAGCCCATCCTCCAGGGGCTGGCCAAGGAGGTCAAATGAGTCCCAATTCATACTGCCCCAATTTTAACATTTGAGTCTCAAAGCAGAGGGCAGGCAGGTGATGCTGCTGCTTCAGATGGCAGTATGTTGTACCATGGATGAGATTCAGAGTTTATCAGCCTCACGGCCTTATGGGACAAAGATATTATTCAGTCTGGAGGTTCTGGTCCTGATGCTGCGCAGCCTCCTGGCCGAAAGAAGGAGGGCAGACAATCACGCCCGCCCGTAACAACACAGAGCTTAGTGTTACCAGCTGGCCCTGAACCTTATCACAGGCTGGCTGAGGATAAGCAGAGAGGAAATCAAAGGAAGAAAGCTGAAATTCCGCAATCCTGCCACGGGCAAATCTATCGTATAATGTTAGCATTTTATAAGCTGATGTCAGAACTGACACTTGATACCTGATTGACTTGGAGACGCGGGCATCTCTCGTCACTCTGAATGTTACGAGGCATGATGATAGGGACACTGGATGCTTGTGCAAATGTTTTTCTTTCGTGGATGGCACGAGCATCAAACTGAAAATGTTTTCCAGTCAATTTCTTCTTCTTGCGGGTAATGGCTTCTGCTACATGTTCAAGGTAACGAGAGATGGGTCTGTCTCCAAAAGAGCCTGCTCGTTATCTTAAGCAGGATGGACGTAAGGTGAAAAAACAAAGGGCATGTTGCCATATCCTTGGCTTTTTAGCATCTTTCTAAGTCACACAAACCAAACTCTCTTTTAAATCCAATACTCCCAATTATAAAGAATGAAAAAACTTTATATTTAGACAGAATTAGTCTAAAATTAATCTGTGTTAATTTATTTGTAAGGAGAGGATTGTAATATTTTTCAGAAAGGCATAAATAGAGAAATTATAAGTGATATTCTGAGCTTCTGCGGGGCTTAATTTAGGTCAGTGGGAGGGACAGCCAGCAAAGAACATGGAATCATCCATCCATTTTCTGAAACTACTTGTCCTATTCAGGGTTTCAGGGGGTCCGAAGCCTATGGGCACAAAGCAGGGAACAACCCAGTATGGGGCACCAACCCATTACAGAACACATTCACACACCTATGAGCAATTCTGTAGCTCCAATTAGCCTCAGCATGTTTTTGGACTGTGGGTGGGGGAGAACCACAGCAGGGGAGTACCCAGAAAAAAACCTTCAGTGACACTGAGAGAACATGCAAACTCCACACCTAGAACCC
Source organism: Mormyrus iriodes (assembly GCA_011763525.2). NCBI lineage: Eukaryota > Metazoa > Chordata > Actinopteri > Osteoglossiformes > Mormyridae > Mormyrus > Mormyrus iriodes. The sequence goes on from JAAGVU020000008.1 coordinate 16,718,146, forward strand.
TGGCAAAAACTTGAACCCATGTCCCAGAGGTGTGAGGCGACAGGGCTAACCACTGCACCACTGCGTTGCCCCATGTGCAATCATAATCATGATGACTGCACACACAAATGTAACTAATTAAAGGACATTATGTCTCTGGGGTTGGTCCAGTGCCTAAACACCAGAATATGAGTTTCTAAAAACAAAAAGTGTTTCTGTTGAAGTCATCCATTAGGGGAAGCATAATACACATCAGCCACCATACAAGCCATTTGCGTTTGAGTGAGCCCAGCCTCTATAGAACTGGTAGGTCTATTTAAATAAAGGTGGTCTGTAACTTGGGTTTAGGGGTCTGTGCCAGTCTCTAGATGGTTGTATGTTCAAATCCCATGGCTAGCAGAGTATTCATATCACCATTAGGCCCTTGAGGATGGTCCTTAATCCCAACTGCTTTAGGGGCACTATCCTTTCAAGTATGAGTCTGCAAAAAAATAAATGTGTGTAAAGTAAATGTGTTTGGGAAGTGTTCCCTCTCACTAGGGCAGAATGATGAGACACAGAGAGGTTGTTTAAGGAATGACAGAGCTCTCTACTTACAATGAACAGAATGCTACCCTCCCTAATATTCAGAGGAACCACCTGAGCTGACTGGTGTAGTAAGCGGGCATCCAGTATCAGGTATCTGTTTACTCACAGGCAACCATAAGACCCTTCATCTTATCTCTGAAATCCATGATGATATCATTTATCCCACCTCTTTGGTTTAGTAAATGTGTTTGTAATAACGAAGCATATTTGCTCTATACCTCTTTATTCCCAAGGGTTGGGCCAGCATTGGATTTTATCCAGCAAATCTTACCGAAGCACCAAAGAAATTTTTACAGTGACAGCTACTTTTTCAAAGAAAGCTACGTAATTGGGACAGTTTATTGTGCCAACAGGGTGGGGGGGGGGGAGGTGGTGGTCCTCCTTGGGATTTTTTGCTGACCAGGGCGGAATGGAAGTTGCATCAAAATCAATTAGAAATGTCTTATGATCGCCTGGTTGGGCACCACTGGTACAGAGAAATCCTTTCAGGCCCAAACTCCTTCCCACAAACTTTCTTCACCGCTACCCCCTACTGGCCTTCTGCAGTTCTTCTGTAGCAAGATCCCATAGAGAACCATCATTTGCTCAGTAAATGTGGCCAAATAGTGTCAGGAATATAGTATGCTGTCTTCAGCCAGACACCTTATGATGTCATAATGATACCATTACATTCCTTTATAGATGTGTGAAACCGCGGCTCAGGGCTCACACTTATGCCTGAGACCAGGTGTTGGATGGTTCTAGTCCTGAGTATGTTCTTGATGTTGCACCCTTCAGTAATATACAGTGCGTTTGACATGTATATTACTTTATATCGACATTCTGTGACTATGATTTTTAGAGAAGGGTCATTCTGGCAAATTGCTACCAACGACACGCATCACACTTAAAGTACAAAGAATTTCACCCGTCGACTTAACAGTCAGACAGGAGGACATCCTGTCATTTTGCAACGAATAGAAAATACATAACTCAGCAACATTTTGCATTTTTTATATCTTTCTAAAGCTTGTTTCAAATCACTGACAAAGTCATGACTAAGTCATTATAATATGTAATGGTGAGACACACACACACACACACACATTTGTATTCATGTCTTTGTGGGGACTCTCCATTCATTTCTATGAGCGTAACCCTAATTCCAGCAACCTTAACCCCTACCCAGCCCTAACCTTACCCATAAGTAACCAAAGAACATACAGGACTTTAGGCATTTTTTGTTTTTTGACTGTATTCACAGATTTTTATAAAATTATGGTTTATATTGTGAGACTTTTTAAGTCTAAAAGTTAGACTTAAAAATGTCTAAAAAATGTCTAAAAAATGTTCCCACAAGCTAAAAAGTAACATACTTTGATCAGAGGCACATACAAATACACCCCCCCTCCCCACACACACACATGTAGGAGACTTGCATTTGCAGATCAATGGTGCATCTCACCTGCATGTTATGCATAGAGAGATCCACTCTTGGCTCCTTGCATGAAGCCTGTAACTCCCTCCCAAAGTCTATATCCACAATGCATCCGGAAGCCAAGCCAGGTCAGAGAACCACAGGGGCATCAACTGCCATCTACACATGCTGTCCATGGCAGTATGGAGACCTCAACTTTATTGCTCCCCTTCTCCAGATTTCCCTGCTCTGCCTCCTTTTTGTGTGTTCTCTCTCTCTCCCTCCCTCCCGCACTATCTCTCTGTCCCCCCCCCCACAAGCACAACTGCCAGCTAGAGTCCCCTGAAGCTACCAATCCTTCCTTTTCTCCTTCACTCCTGCTCTCTCGCTCCTCCCATTAGTTTTCCTCTTGGACTGTGTACTTCTTTAACAGCTGAATCCTCTGAGGAGCACACATCATTCTCTCATCCCTCCATCCTTATTCCACTCCTTCGCCTCACAGCTCTCAATTCCCAGACCACACGCGCGTGTACTTCACGAACCCCACCACTCTCCTGACACTGAACATCCAGCTGTCTTCATGACCGTAGATTTCGGTTCTGAATTCCTCTGATCATAGCACCCAGTTCCGTTCAAACTGCCAGTAGCGTCTGGATAACCTCAGGGGCTTCAATTTATGCTTCACCCTTACTGAGGAAAGAAACTACACAGAAGATGCAGAGATAATCGTGTTGCTGGCCTAGCGTCCGGGACAAAAGTCTGATCCCATATAAGTGACATTTATGTCAAAACATATACAGACTGAGGGACATGAAGAATAAATCAATACAATTAGAAATCAAACAGGTCACCTGATTTGCCCTCCTGAGTCAGACAGGAGCCCACTTACACTCTTTCAAATCTACAAAAAAAACCTTTTTGAACAATAATGTTACAATAAAAGGGTATCAGTTTCCCGTAAATTTGAGTACAAACAATTACGCTGCATTATCTGTTGAGCTTTACATGAATCTCCTTTCTACAGGGCAAGGCAGTAGAGCCCCATGCAGAGATTTGAACCTACAACCTTTTGGTGAAAAGCCAACTCTGCTACTGGATCTTCAGAATACCCTCTCAGGGCTCCCTCTGACCCATACTGTACACCCCTACTTTCCAGACATCCTCTTACACAACTTAAAAGAAAACATACCCACATAATCACACAAATCTTTGAGGACGAGTTTTGCTGATTTTCTCAGCGCACTAATTACTGTCTTTCCTAACTTCTCCAAATGGGGTTTCCTCTCCACTCCAAAACCGCAGTCCTCAACCCTCTGCTTGTGCATGCATGCTTTGTTTACACCTCTCTCTTTCTTTCCATCATGCTCCTTTTTTCGCTTTTTCATGGTTGTTCATCACGCCTTCCCATCTCCTCACTAGAGCCCCATGGGATGGGCTTCACACCCATCACGTCCCCTGTTAATCCTGGTAGTTTTCTCTATCTGTGTTTCTCCCAGTGCCCCTGAGTGGAGTGAATGTTTCCCCTGGCAACGGCTACCGGGTCTGCACTCACATGACCTGGGTGAAGCAGGACTCAGGTGGGGCAGCCAGCCCGTCTTGGAACTGATACCGCAACATCCTGATGCATGCATGAAGTGATTTTTGAAGAGTCTTGTCCATGAAAATATGGTCAGAATGGTCACTGGTCCATACTTTGCTGGCCCTCCATGCCCCTGGTGTTTTTTCCTAACCACATATCTCACATTGTCTCTTAGTTTCCCCAAACACACGGCCGTTACACACTGACCAGGAAATCAATGGGTCAAAGAAGTCACTAGACTATGTCCCTCTCAGTCTTTCTGCATTATATTCCTGTGACCGAACAGGCTCAGAATCAGTGACACCTGGCCATGGAAAAATCTACACTCCATTTAGACTATGACATCCCCAGCGAGACAAGGCTGGTAGTGGCATCAGTGATACCATGAAGTCATATGTGTTGTCCTGCACATACATGCACATACAGGGATGTGGCAATGGCTGGCCACACATGTCGCATGATCACCAGAATAAAAAGAAATTAAAGGAAGCTTTATTTGAACATTTTTTCCCAACTTGTTTCTTTTAAAGACATAAACACAAGAATGAATTTTGGGGGTCAGAGGCATTTTTATGGGTGTCAAGGGCCCAACAGAGATGTGGCTACATGGCTGAGCACAGGATTCAAACCAACAACCTTCCGATCAGAGATACAACCCATTGAGCCACACAGCATCCCCTGGGGGAGTTTATGCCATAACTTGACATCAGAATGACGGTGCTGGCTCATTTTCACTGAACTGCTGCCATGTAGAGGGAAAATGAATATTTACAGGGAATGGAGTTCGCTATTATTAATTAAAGCCCATACAGAAATAAATTAGTTTAATTGTGTTTATCTTTTGCATAAACATGACACTTTTTTTCCAGTTGCTCTCAAGATTGGTTCATTGTTTGTTCAAAGACTAACAGCCTCCTCTTGGCACAAGAACTTCAGGGCAAATGAGGAAGTATAATGAATAGCAGCTTAAATTCTTTCTCGCCTGAAAATCAAATCAAAGTTCCAAGTCACAAAGTCAGGTCCAGAAGTATAAAACAATCCCCTACCCCAGTATGTCACACTAAAAGGATGGAATTTCTTTTGCTAAAGAGAGAAATACATGGATAGGACTCTTCAATCAGGGTGAGGGGATGTAATGGAGGCTAAATATGCCTGGATGCACTCACACAGGTAGCATACAGTGGTGTTTTTTATCAGATACAGACAGTTGTCCCTAGTAGAAACAGCATGCTAGCATGATGCAAGGCTAAAAATCAACACAGCAATGATATCATGCCAAAAACCTGCTCCTCAAATCCCCATTTTTAAGGGCCTGGTGCTGTTGCACCCAGCACATTTACATGGCTTTAAAATTGAGTCAAATCCACGTCACCCTGTGGAAAATCTGTGGTGAAGCTCAACATGATGGTCAGATTAATAAAATAACAGGACACAGAGAACCAGATAGACTTCTTGGCCTCTGTTCAGTGTATATGTATGTCTGATTAAATGTCACTAATCCAGGTCAGGGTTGTTGGTAGTCTCAGGACCAATCAATTCTCAGGAAGATATTCCTGTGCCAAGCAGTGCTCAGGAAGTGGCCTATGGACCAATCAGATCCCAGGAAACGCTGGATAGGAGGTAGTACACCCATGTGAGAATGATGTACAACCTACAGTGGATTAAGCCATCAGATACTGGGCATGAAGGACAGTACTAGCTCACAGTAACAAAAAAAACGCAGACAAACTCATCACAGCAGATTTTATCACTGCTTGCAAATGTTTGGATATTAATTTTATATTTGTGACTTTTTTTTTCTCTTAATGCAGCTGTACACTGACACCAGCACATCCATCTGTTTAATTTTTTATAACTTTTTAAATGTGTCGTCTTACCTGCTTAGCTACCATGAAGGCCTTGGGCTCTCTGTCATGGAGGTGTCCTCCTGTCAATCAATCTGACCTGTGAGACATCTGTCATGTCCATGAGCCACCAGAGGAATGTCCCTCGCCTGCAGATGGCCTTGGTTTTGAACGCCGGGATCTGTTTTGGATCCCCGATGCATCCTCACATGCGACCACCAGGAGGTCACTTTGTTTACTGTCATACTCAGGCAAAGTCACAAGTAAGGGCACAAAAACCCTGACGTAGTTCAGGCCCTTGGCTACTACCCCCAATCAGGCTGAGCTGAACAAGTCCAGAAGCGGCTCAGGAGCATATTTAACTTCCATGTTGCCATATTCAGGGGAGAACGAGTTAGCAAAACACGTGTGTCACGCGCCCTCCTGTACCGACTGCCCTCACGACCTCTGAATATTTTGCTGCCTGTGTTGTTTCCTTAGCGAGAGAGAGAAAAATGCAGCTGGCACAGCTGAGGACTTTCTCAGAGCCTTAGAATCACATCCAACCTCCTGGGCAGGGTCACTGGGACAGAAAACAAGCCACTAATGCATCAGGCAAACAATGTTACACTCCTCTGTGAGTGCAATGGCTCCATGGCTACACCAGTCAATAACAATGACACAAGCTACTGCGCGGAGGGTCGCTGTTTAACTTCTCACAGATACTGTTTGTGGAGCAGCGCGCGAGTTCCTGACACTGGGCTCTGCAAAACCGAAAGTATTTAGGAACTAACAAGAAAAGGGCGGCAGGAAGGGATTGTGATAAACTGTGCATTTCCGAAATGTCATGCAGTGATTTAATAAGGCTTGTATAGCTATTTAAGACATCATCACCACAGTTACCATCCCCATACACACAATCCTTTAAAAGGATCAGAACAATTCAGGTGACGGAGATTTAATTAAGCGTTCCATATTTCCCGAGGTGCGAAAGGGCCCTGATGTTTGCCCAGGCCTCAGGCTTTAGCCTAGCACAGCATCTGGAAGCCATCATGTTAGCTGATATTTAATAAGGCCTAGTGCCAAAATGTTTGCGCATCATCCATGGTAGATCACTAACAAAAAGGCCAGAGCCATCTGAGGTCGGATCCGATTATTGTTTGTGTGATTGTGCTAATCATCTGCGAAGGTAGAGCACAGTATTGCAAAAGATTTTTTCTGGACATTGTTAGTTGGTATTTTACCCATTATGTTTCATTTTTGTTTATTATTTGATCAGAAAACAGAACAGTTCTTTTTTATTGAACCTGTTTTTAAACGACTTTCTGCCTCTGTAAGGCATTTAATAACGGAAAGGTATTCTGTTCAAGGTAAGTCGTTGGAAGATATGGGTGGATGAATGGAAAGATAGATGAATTTGATTTTAACCATTCTTTGAACAGAAACATAGAATAGTGCTCTTTTCTTTTTTCTTTCTCTGTAAAGCAGTTTATAAAGAATGCAAATTATTTATCATTCATTGAGCAGGACCCGGCACTAGATAAGTGGTTTATAAGATGGATGGATTCTTCATTTTTTGCTTCTTCCTTTTCTTCTTTTTCTTCTTCTTCTTCTTCTTCTTCTTATTATTATTATTATTAGTAGTAGTAGTAGTAGCAGAAATTTTATATTATCATTACTGTTGTCAATGTAATTAATGCATCTATATGCAATAAGCCTGTATGTGTGGAGTTTCTTGGAGGAGGTAGCTGTGATTTGTCTCTTCTCCCAATCAGCCAATGGCAGTTACAGTGCAGGACAGGAAATGCTATCTCCTGTCAGACACAAATGAAACTTTGAAGCCTGAGGTCAGGCACATATGATCTGGGGAGGTGACCTCGCCATACAAAAGATGTTATGATGTCGCTATAAAAGATATTATGATGTCACCACAAGATATGTTATGATGTCACTACAATAGATGTTATGATGTAATTCTCTGCATAAAGGAGACGCGATGGCTGAATCAAAGCCCGGCGGCATCAAAGGGTCTTCGGTCTAAGCAGCGCTTTATTTCACAAACCCCCACACCTCCAGCTCCACCTCCCACCTCATGACAGTCATACAGATGGGACACAAGTGAATCATGCAGAATATCCCATCTGTAAATGCAAGTGTTTTACAGAGGGTTTTACCAAATGCAGATCCAGAATTAAAGGTAATTAGCCATGGAGAAAGGTCCATCAGAAAGGCCATCAGATTGCGGCAAATGTTACATGGCCCATAATAATAATAATAATAATAATAATAATAATAATAATAATAATAATAATAAATTCAGCACAGTCTGGTGATCTGTTTCATGCAGTATATAAGCTTCATGACATCTGTTTCCACAAAGCAGTAATTGCACCTCCTCCTTCACAAAAGGTCACTATGGATTAATCCTTATCATGGCAGGGAGAGTACACTATGATATTGTCTGTCAGGTCACTAGGAAATAAATAAATAATATATTTACATCTCAAAATACAGGTCATAAAAAATACAAATTCAAACTGACATCATTATTGAATAATACATCCCCAAAATACCCAGAAATTTGTAAAAATTAAAGATAAACCTGAATACAGATTACATCTTGTTATGGCGTGCATCAAAAACTGTCCTGAATCATAATAATATACAGCCCATTTAATGTTCCACACTAGGATGTTTTATAATTGAAATTTTTAATGAAAAAAATGGGTAAGTAATTGCGTGATATGTCCCTTTTACCAGATTTAGGGGGGAAAAAGCTGTTATCTCAGTTTATGCACTCTAAACAAACATTAGTAGGAGTGTACCAGATTGTGCAAAAGCCTGGCATCTCAAAGAACTTTCGACACAGATTCGTTTGAAACTGTGAGTCAAAGATACCGGCTCATTTCAGATAAGTAAATCATACATGCTCCTTTTAAACTTGTTTTTGACTTGTAAGGTAGCCAACCCAGACCCTAAATAGATATATGTGAATGAATTTAATTTGGTTTGGATTCTTAGCCATGGTGCATAATGCTTTCATCTGAAAAGAACAATAATGGTTCAACTAGGAAATATCATCTAGTTATCAGCTGGGCCAGATCAATGAATGAATTCTTCATTTATATAGTGCTTTTTAAGACTCCCAATGGTGTCAGGAAGAGGTTTCTGAACCAATGGGGAGACACATCATCCATCACCACTGTGCAGCACCCACCTGGATGATGCGACATCAGCCATTCTGCACCAGTACGCTCACCACACAGTAGCTAAGGTGATGAATGGGCAGGAGAGAACTCATCAGGTAGATATAGGGGATGATTACGAGGCCAGTTCTGATAGGGCCACAGGGGATAATTTTAGCCAGGATATTGGGGTACTACCCCTTTTCCTTTGAAAGATGCCCAGGGATCCATTCTGACCTTAATACCTTGGTTTTGCATCTCACACAAAGGACAGCAACATTTTTACAGCGCAGCACCCCCGTCATTGCACCAGGGCACTGGGATCCACACAAATCACAGGATGGGCTAACCAGCTGGCCACACTTTCCTAGTTGGTTTCCAAACTTGCTTAACGTCAGATGGATTACGTAGTCTGAACTTCAGCCGGTAGCTGTATATTCCATCCCAGGCTACACCCCACTTTGGGAAAAATGAAACGGTTATTTATATCAGCATCATCTGAGTGTCCATGCTGATGTCAACCTAGGACCCCCAGATAAAGTAATCTATCCCTGGTTATCAGACACTCAGATGTATTGAAAATTTTGAATCAGGATAGATTAATAGATCAAGACCCTCAACATAATCTGGTTAAATATAGACAATGTATACAATCATGTAGTGGACCAGAACAGAGAAATTCAATTCAATTCAATTCAATTCAATTCAATTCAATTCAAAGTTTTATTGTCATATGTACGAAGTACGGTGTACAGAGCACAATGAAATTCTTACTTGAAAACCTTCTTCGCAGGCAGAAGATAGACAGAACAGTGCAACATCACAGTACAATAAATAGTCACAATACTCACTGCTAAACATAGAACTACTATGACATATAACATACACGAGCCAGCACTGAGGTGTTAATTTACAAGTGTGGTGGTGGTGGTGGGATATATACAGAGAAGGATTTAAAGGCATAAGTGACAGTGCTGTATTGCACAAATTTCTTTCTTTTTTTGTTTTGTGGCACATATGAGAAGTATTGTGTGTGTTGAACAGTCTGAAAGCACTGGGGTAAAAGCTGGGGTAAAATGGGGTAAAATGCTGATCAGTCATGACAATATCCTCATCCCTATTGTAATAATAATAATAATAATAATAATAATAATAATAATGTAGTGCAGACTGCAATTGCAATTGAAGCTTCAAACTCTGGACAGAATGAATTAATGATAACTCATCTGGAAACCCAAACAACCTCACTTTCAATACGTTGTTTCGAAACAGACAATCTTGGCAGTACAGAGATTGGCTGACAGGAAAACCCTGGACTATTGGTCATTGCAGAAAAGCTCAGTGTTCCAGTAAACACTTTGGCAAAGTTGTATGACAGAGTTGCTATAAAAGTCCAGTCCTGCTGTGGCTGAGATCACATCTGAACACTGACAACGGAATTCTTCACACAATGAGGTATTTATGTATCTATGCATGTAACCATGTGTATATATGCAAAACTCTTATTATTATTATTATTATTATTATTATTATTATTATTATGTAATACACTAATATCTAAAGTGAATTTCACAGTGCAAAGTTTATATCACTGGATATTTGATATTCTCATTTTAGCTGAGCAGTTTTCCTACAGAAAAAAATATGTTTTAAAGATATGAAAGCTTATCATTTATATATTAAATTTTAACATAAAGGGGAACTTATTTTGTGCTAAAGAGTAAGAATATGGGTTCTGCATAAAACCTGCAGTGAATTATATCTGTGATGTAACTCTCAATGCGGTGGAACTGGCTGCTTTTATACGCGGGTAATGCGGTTACTTGCTGTGTTACTCACTGTGTTACTCGCTGTATTAATCACACCACCCATGTCTGCCTTTGTCTTTCCAAGGCCCTGGGCACAGATTCTCCTCTCCTGTGTTTGCCTGATGAGCAACATTCTGGCCGCGGATGCAGACTGGCCCCATCTTTCCGGTACTCTGCCTCTTCTGCAGCTAAAATTTGGCTATTCCTGAGCTGCACTGGTAACCATTTTCCAGCCCCAAGACCAATGCGATTTACACACCTGAAATAGGCAGCGGGCAGGGGTGCACATTGGACCCCCAACCCAGACCAATTCAATAAATTATGTTCCATTTTTTTAGGGCCCCTGTCACTTAGGCCATCCTGCTGGAATGCAGATTTATATTCACGTGCAGCAGTGATAGGCAAAGGAAGAAGTAAAAATATCTGAAAGGAGTGCAGGAAGTGTTTTTCGGGATGATGTGACAGTGGCAGATAAACTAGATCAATTTTAGACTTATTAAACAGATTATTAGCAATACACAGTATATCCGTCATCCACCCATCTATGCATCTCATAACAGCTAATAAAGTAAAGGATGAAGCCAATCCCAGGCAGCGTAGGGCACAAGGTATTATATACAGTAATGCAGAATATCTTATAATTGTATCTTTGTAAGCCTTCTGTAAGTTTTGTTTTAATTACTGAAGCAATAACTCACACACACGCACACATACACATACACACACACACACACACACACACGCACACACACACACAGACTTACTGAAAGGCTTTGGAAATTAGAATGTCAACATTTTAAGTGTAAATTTATATATAACCAAGCAAATTTTTTCGGACACAGTGCTCCTTGCCCTTTTGTTACTGATGGAAAATGACCTTTTGTGAAAAAACTGGGGACCCTGGTAGCAAATTCTGCCCCCTGGTGTTACCAAAAGTTGCTTGTGCAGGTGTGTAACCATATCCCACTCTGGCACCGCACAGGCCAGCGGTCTCGACGCACGGTCGGCGGCCTGGTGGCACCCCACATCCCCTGGCAGGTCATGGTCTACCTCGGGGACACCGCCTTTGACGGTGGCTACGCAGGGGGGGCACTGATCTCAGACCTCTGGGTGCTGACCTCAGCCAGGAACCTCTTTGTCAACAAGACTCGACCGCCCCTGGAGTATCCGAACGATAGCTGGGAGAAGCACTCCATCCCAAAGGTGTATGTGGGCATCACCGACCGTGTTCTGGCCAATTCCTCCAACCAGGCAAAGGTGGAGAAGGTGAGAGCAGTCGGAGACTCCTTCATTCTGCCTCTTAGCAGGTGGTCAGTCTGACAGCTCAGAGTACAGACTGTGCTCTTAAACTCATAGAACAAACACAGCAGAAACAGGAAGTGACATCAGATTCATTTGCGCTGATCCCTGTATTCTGTCCCATAACTGTAGGAGAAAAAAATGTAGAACTAATAATGCCTAGCGTAAATGCACTTACTAATCAGTGACAGAATGTGAATTTTAGTTCATTAGAAACTAGGCAATACAGCTCCTTCTTTTACGGGCATCTCACAGGCAGTAATGAGACACTGCAGCAAAAGTAAATTAACTCCAGAGAAGACAAAAACTGCTATTACAGAAGCCCCCCTTTTATTTTTTGCCCTGAGGCAGCTGATAACATACTGCTACATTTTTTACATATGAGGTCATTCCTAACAGCATTACTTTGGGGTTAGTATAGGGCCAGCGTGAGGTTCTGTGGGTTAAGATGTTGCTGGTTCAAATCCTTTGGCCACAAAGCGATGCCATTGATGGGACCATGAGTTAGGCCATTAACCCCAGTTACTCCTGGGATTGCTTGACCCTGTGCTGCCACTTTCAAACTTGCTCTCACTGGTGTGTCTCACGAAGAGCAAGAGAGGATATTTTTCTACGAGGTTTTCCTTGTGTGGAAAGCACCCAAATTTTTCAGGGCCAGCATGTGGTTCAGTGGGCTATGCCCCTGTGCCTGTGATTGGAGGGTTGCTGGTTCAAACCTGGCCTTGGTACATCTATGGGTCCTTGACCAAAGCCCTTAACCCCCAGCTCCCTAGGCGCTGCTATGGATGGCTGCCATTTGTGGCCTGCTTGCTCTCACCTACTGAGAGCATAAAGAAAATTTCCCCACAGAGATCAATAATAATGAAAAGACAATTTGCTTGCAGAAATTAATAAAGGTTAATGGTGATAACATATGCTACTTCCTGTCCCACACAGGTGATCTTGCATCCAGACTTCCGAAAAACCAACGTCTGGGAAAATGACCTGGCTCTGATTAAGCTTAAGGAGCCGGTTACCTTCAGTGAGACTGTGATGCCAATCCCCCTGCCGGAGCGGGGTGATGACATCATGGAGACAGAGGGCATGCGTGGTGTTTTCGCTGGGTGGGGGTGGGGTGCTCTCTTAACTCCTGCCAACCAGCTCAAGTACATAATTCTGCCTGTGGCGAACCACGAGGCCTGCAGACAGGAGTATGAAGGCAGGAGCGATGGCCCCAAAGTGGACGAGAAGGTGTTCTGCACCAGCACCAGTGCCTATCATGAGAATGTGTGCTTTGGCGATGCAGGTGGCGCTTTGGCTGTCCAGGACACCGCCACCAAAAGAGTGCATGCTATGGGAATCCTCTCCTATGATAAAACCTGCACCCTGAGGAAACACGCTGTATATATGAAGCTGTCCGCCTACATGCCCTGGATCAACAGCGTCATGCGAGGTGACTCTAAAACGCTCTCGGAACAGCGCAACACACTCATGAACTACTTATATTCGAAATAGTGAGCCAGTCGCCTTCCAGCAGAGTACAGCAGCACCACAACATCACTCTGAGATGTTCTCCGAACGCATCATAGCAACAATGCTCTACTCTGAATCTGTATTGACCAAATAACACGAACATAAATAGTGTGATTACTTAATGAGTATGTAATGTCAAGGGGCCTCTTTCATCACCTTCAGTCCTGTCAGTGTCATACAACTGAGCTGATTTTGCTGTCCAAATATTAGGTCAATAAACAATGATTCTCACAAGCACATGTTCTGATATTGACTGACACTGGTGCAAGCATTTTTTCCCTAATAAGACCCCCCACAAGAAAAATAACTGATATTCCAGAAATGCAATATATGTTAACTTTGATACTGACATGTAAAGGATATCGCTGGAGACCAGACCAGTCTAAGATTCAATAATCGTACCTTTAAACCAATCAAGCCATTGTAACAATTCTCACATCTTACCACCATATGTTGATTCTAGACCAGGCCCATAGCCAGAAATAGATTTCCAGGGGGTGGCAACCCTAAAGATAGGTCCCTCTTGTCGGTTTCAACAGCTGTTGGGAGGCATGGTTCCCCCTTGGTAGAGGGGGTGCAAACAATTTTAGAGGAGGGGTCAAACCCATTATGTTACTACGTGGATACACGCTGTTCTACACCCCATTCAGGGGGGCTTCAGCCACCCTATTTTTATCTCAGCCCCCCTCAAAAAGTTCTTTTCAAAATCTATTGATGATTTTATCCCACATTTTCATACACATTTCTGGGGCTGAGCCCCCTAAAAACTCCAATCCTACAATCACCCCTGCTTTTGACCATTCAGAATCAGATATTTTCATTCCAAACGGATCCATTAACAATATACCAAAGTAATCCTACACTATTTCTGACATTCAAATCAAATTCATCCATCCAAAACTGGACAACTGAAACCTGCACATGGCTAACATATTCAATTCAAATAAATGTTTGTTTGTTTTCACATTTTCACAACAACATTTTCACAACATTACATTACAACATACGATTTGGAAGGAAACCCAGAGATGCCGCCACATCTAGAATTACATCACAGCACATAATTTATCGCAGGTCTTATGCTTGGAAATCCCTTCCAGATGCAAATTCAGAGGACCATGCGGTAGCTCTAAATATACATAATGCAACTTGGACTTACTTAGTGGTGCTCAGGGCTGTCTAATAGTAAGTGCTGAATTTGAATGTTGGTACTATATGGGTTTGGGGTAGAATTTGGGGACTGAGTTTGTGGGAGAAATTTTGGGAAAATGTTTTTTTTCCAAGGTGCAAACTATTCTTAGCAAGATGCCACTAAGAAGCTGAAGGAATCACACTTCATTGTGACAACTGCTTTGATGCAGATGGATCTTATAAACACTTATGAATTATTGTTGTTCTTATTGACTTGTCTTTGATCACAGCAAATCTGCTTTAACACCATTAATCTTAAAACTTTATCTAAAGAATTGGAAAAATTCCAAAGAACAACAAGCTAAAGCATTATCAGAGTTAAATCTTTATATTAAATGTAGACTGAACCAAAAAACATTTTTATCCCTGCCCTGAAGATAATAAGATCTTAGCATTAGGTATTAATCAGTGTGTGGCTAGGGAACAGCGTGTGGCTCAGTGAGTTAGGCCTTTGTGCCTGTGAGCGAGGCCCTAACCCAACCGAAATGCTGCAGGGGGGCTGGATGAATGAGTGGACCTAGGGCTCAGACCTTCACTTTTAGCTCTATATATGTGATATATGTGTGTGTGTCTCAAAGGAGAGAAAGATGACATGTGAATGGAAGCATTCCAATATGTTTGTACTTACGCTAATGGAAATTAAAGCATAATTTCAACCATGGTAGAAAAAATAATTGTACAAATACATATAGCAATTTGTATCTGTGCATGTGACCTGTTTCTAAATGAAAATAGATATGCATTGCAATTCTGTTACTCTGGATCTTAGTTTAGTAAAAAAAAAAAAAAGAATGCTGAAATCAGAGCTACACAGATGAGTTCCATCTAGGAGGTCAACATTTTACAGACTGCAACCTTAATACACAAAAATTACTGCTATTGCAAATGGGGTTTGAAAAAAGTACCTGCCAAGCTTGTAGGTACAGTGACTATAGGCCATTCAGTGGTATGATGGTGGAAGGACATGAAAACTCAGAAACAGAACCTGCAAAATTACACATTCTCACGCACAACACATTCTAATTATGGTTATGTGTGTTCTCTGATCCCTCTTGTTTATCCATGTCTTCCACCATTTCTCTGGCATCCCTGACCCATCTGATTGGCCCAGTAGTAGCCTATCAGAGCTGGCCGTACAGACTTTTTTTTTTTTTTCCTTTTTGTGACTTATAAATACAGGTGAGTATTTTCTAGTTACATTCAGTTTAAACTCCTTGCTCATGAGTTTTACAACTGGACTTGAATATTTGGCTTCCTTTTCAGACTCAGAGTGTTGGTGTAAGCTGTCTGTCTTTCAATTTAATACGTATTTGCTGTTGAGGTGGCGTTTAAGAGAAATAAATGCAGTAACACCAGTTTACCAGAAGAGGGCCTTAATGCACAAAAAAACATGTATAATTATTTGAATACAGAAGCTTCGTACGTGGTGTACGAGGTCATTGTTCATTTTACTTTAATTAATTGCAGTTCCATTCCTGGAGTAAGTACCACCAACCAATAGCAATAACTAAATCATAGGAAATGTGACTTCAGGTGCCTCCAGGTGGACACGCCACTAATGTATACCAGAATCAACTGATTACTTACAGATGTTTTGTATGTGTCATTTAGTGGTCTGATTTGTTGTTTATCTAGGGTTTGCACGACACAGAAAGCAGTGCAGATGCAAGCTGAGTGAAGTCCCCTTCCGTAAACACAGGTAGAATGTAAAGGATATACAGTATCTATGAACACAGTTACAAGGTTATTAAATGACAGGAATAACATGCCACATGTCTCATTCCTGTACTGTAAGTCATGGGCATGGCATGGGTAAATAATATCCCTGCTCGCTGACGGAAAAAGGAGCTCTGATTGCATTTACGCCTTCGGTTTGAGTCTCTGGAAGATACCCATAACACGATAACGCTGATGCACCCATGCAGAGGGGGCCATATTCAAGCCCTTGCTGCAAGGACATGGTGCAAGGGACACTGGCAGCTTTCCACAGCCATTCAAACCTAAACCAGTATGCACTGGTGCTAGTAATGCCAGCAATCTGCCACTTTCTTCTTTTAAATAGTGCCATTATACGATACATTATATTTGCGGTGTCAATGAAACAGTTGCAGGAGGTGCAAAAACGTCGTGTGCTTATTTGCTATTGACTAATTACGCTGTTTCTCCACTCAATGAGCCGGCAGGTGACCTGGGGAGTGACAATCGTGCACGTTTTGTACAGTATGAATCAATCCTCGCAGGGATATGACTGTAGTGCTGTGGTTCGTTTCCCATGGGGGGGATGAGGGGTGGAGTGTTTGGTCCATATGGGTATTCTAACCCTAACCATAACCCTCCTCATTCAATGATGAATTCTCAGTGTAGACGGAGCTCAGATAATCGCCTTGCTGTTGTCCCCGATGTGAAAGTTACTTGTTTCAGGACCTCACCCTCAGATGCGGGCTCGGCCCCTGATTTTTGTGTGCCCCCCGTGCCCTGTAATCTGCACCCCATTACTCTGCCTTAATATGTGCTCATTACACTAGATGGACTCATACATGCTATTTAAGCTCTTTTAGTTCCCCCATGCATGTGGTTTCCCGGTCCCAAATGTTCCTTACTGTATGGGCTTATGCCCATGTGCAAAGAATGACCAGCAAGGCCCAACACTGGTTTGGTGTGTTTAACCCAGCTCTGGGCGTGTTAGACTTACAAACGGAGGTGACTCCCTTGTAGGCTGACAGGGAGAAGTTTGTGAATCAGGCAGTGACTGTTAATGGAATGCAACCATCTGACAGGTGGTCTAACAAAATTGCATAGCCTTAGACCAGAAGCGTTGTTAGACCAGTGATATGGCCAGCAACACCTGCGGGTCAAATGGGGAACTGACATACAGAAGGGGACAGGACAGGGACTGATCCCGATTGATAACATCCTATGACAGTACCACAGTTGAATTCACTGTGCTCTTCAGAATGACACATTCTTTCACAAATGATTGTAAACCTGAACGCATAGCTAGGTGCTTAATTTTATGTACCTGTGGCAATGGGTCTAAATGAAACACCTGAAGTCAATGATTAAGAGGTGTGTCCCAAAACTTTTATCTACATAGTGCATATCCCCGATGCCATCCAAGACGTCCAGGACCTAGAGGTTATGGTGCATAATCAAATTTCTGAAATGCACAAGGAGCACGGGATGTTTGTTTAATGCTGGCATCGTTGGTTTTCTTCTTTAATTCCAGGGATGTCCAGTTTCTTCAAGCCTTTGACTTTTGTGATTGTAATGCTGTTAGTTGTTTTTACTACTTATACTGTTTCTCTGCAAGTGTTGTACTGCCATGTTCATCCCCCAGGCAAAAATGCCGATGCTTCTTAGGTAAGATATGGATGACGGAGCTTCAGCCCTCTGCACCGCCGACGGCGGTGATCAATGTGCCCAATGGCGCCAGGCAACTTTCACTCTCTTCCCGTTATGAGATATGGGAAGATGTGAAGTAGCACTACCCAGAATGGGAATGGGACTCGGAAGGTTTCGATGACATAGACTCAAATATTCTGTGAACAGCATGTTTTGTGTGTTCAGAAGGAGGAAATGTAGAAGGAATTTTTGAGGAAAATAGGTGTGGAATAATCTTGGTGGGTGCTTAGTAGGATTAACTAGTGTTTTAGGTCAAAGGTAAGAAGATCAATGTCTGAATGTACTTTCTATGTGCTGTGCTATCTCAAAGGTATGCTTGATATACTGGTACAGAGGTTGTTTGCCTGTGACCTTGCTAAGAGAGAGAAACCTCTTCAGCAGCCCAGAGAACAGGAAACATCTGCACAGGGCAAGCTGACCTGCAGAAAGAATGAGGGAAAGTGCTATAGGATCGTAGTGGCTGCTTCAATACATATATTAGCTGACTGCATTCCACTATGGAAGATGGTGATTCAGATGGTGATTCTATGACATGATTGTAATAAATGTGTCGAAGGCTGGTTGTATTGATCATAAACTAATCATTCATATATCATTGCTGAGTCTTAGGGTCATGTGTATTAGGCGACTGGAGAGATTAAAGACGTTTCAAAGATGGCATGTCTGGTGGTGCAAGGTCCTAGGGCATGGTGGCCCCCTAAGGAATGCAGGAGATGATATGAAAAAGTGAAAGATGCATGGGGGGATTATGCAGGCTCCATGACATGAAGACTAAACCCACCAATAGAGTGGAAGAGGATGTCCCTAGAACCACAGTTTGTATATATATATATATGTACACACACACACATAGAGAGAGAGAGAGAGAAATATTGATACGGATATGGTGTATAAGATACTAATCTTCTTTGGTATGGGGTTCACTTTCTGGGACAGGGATACGGTGCCGCTTTGAACTCCATATATACTCTGCAAATACAAGAAATCTAATTCAGAATCTAATTGAATTGAGAAGAGAAATCTTCTACACACTATATCCAGATCCTCAGAAAGTTAATCACAGAGCAATTGCCTCACTGTGATCAGCACATGGTTAAATCTTGTATACCAAGTGACAGGTGGGCAGACTTGAATTTCCTGGCAAAATCACCGTGCTGCTCATCGAAAACGCAGACAGGGAGATACATTTGAAGGTGTAGCGCCCCCACGCTTCCTGTTTTGATGCAGCATAAGCATTTCTCAGAGGTAGATCAGTATCATGTTTGATGTTTCCTCACAGAAAAGTTAAAAAAATGTGGAAGCCACCCACAAGTCTAACATGAGTTTCATTTCCTGGGTCAATCTTTTATAGATTTAGGGGAAATTTAAAAAGTCATGTTTTTAGATGACACAGGTGCTTTGAAAGATGGCTTATATGTTTCCCAGTCTGGTCCTCAGGGACCCATGTCAATGAACAAGACCTTTGCTAGAATTTCCCTCGCAAGAAACCATCTTTGTTTCCATTTGACAGCTAAAGAGCAGAATTAGTGGGACAATTGATGTGTGTAATAGTTCAACTCTGGGGTTTCGCATCATCTGAATCAAAGTCCAGCAGGTCAAACAGCATTTCTTGGATGCAGTTTTAAACATTATTTCCACAACAGGTTCCAGACCCCTGGGACCCTGCATAGGACAAGCAGTGTAGAAGATAAATGAATGAATGAATGGATGAATGAATGAATGAATGCTACAGATTGTCTTATACTGCCCACCCTTGTCCCTGTGACATCTCTCCTTTCTTCCCTGCTGCTGTACCACTGTTGATCCTGCCATCAGAAGCAGCACCAGCACCTGTCTGCCAGCACCTGTCTGCCCCCACATTGAGACTCAAATCTTAAAATGAGGACAGTGTGAATTGGGACTTGGCCATCTTGCTCATCTGACTTCCTCTGCCGCCCCCTGGAAGATGGGCTCCCCCTTTGAGTCTGGTTCCTCCCAAGGTTTCTTCCTTCTAAGGGGTTTTTCCTTGCTCACTGTTCAGGCTGAGGCTCACGCTGTGATGCCGTGACAGTGACTATAGCCATTGGCCAGCCCATGCTTTCCTGCTTATTTTCTTGTTGTTAGCCAAACAACAATTTTCCGTTCTAGCAATGTTTGCCGAACTTCACGATTAAGGTATGGAAACGGTTCAATATGTCCAGTTTTCTGTAGCCCACTACTACAACAACCACTATGAATATTAGTAAAACAATACATCAAAGGCATGGCAGAGCAGTGGGTAGTGCTGTGTGTTTACACCTCTAAGGGCGTGGCTTCAAGGCTGGAGAGTACCGTTGAAGTATACCCATATATCACAATAGTGTTTTATTATATAACGTAAAAGTGAGCCGCACTGCTTTAGATTAAAGAGACGGAGTGAATGCCAAGTTCAATCACAACGTGGCATTTATTGCACCTGTACCATTCGTGTTCACAACACACTCACGCTGCCCACCATTCCCGTCGCTCTGCTTACTCCTAACATGCACAGTGGGCACACACACACACACACACCGACACAACATGTACAACAATAAACATCCAACACTACATGAGACATAACAACACGGCACATTTATTTACAATACAGGCGACTACAGAGAACTGTTCACAAGGCTGGCATCAGTCCAACCTGCTGTGCTGCCCACCGGTACCTCCGCACTACAATAACAAAATTTTTCAATATAAATTACGTTAAAAGTATGTTCAGGCAATAATGTTATTATACTAACATTGATAGAACTTTTGTTAAAATGTAAAACGCTCCATTAACATTATAGTAAGAACGTTCACTGCCGGTTTTGAGCAGACCTATACATAACATTGGCTAACGTTCTGGAAACGTTCCCCGTTCACTGGGTAATAGCTACTGGTGATACAAAGAATGTCAGTAAAACCTATGGGTTATCCTGACTTTAATAAGAGTGCTTAACAAATTTCAAACTGATAACTGGTTACTGGTGCTGATCTTCTGCACTGTCATTATTTGTCCAGTTCTTGTCATCATTTTACCATTGTTATATTGTTATAACTCCACCATTATTGTATGTCAGTATGACTACTGAAATTATCTACTGCCTTTTAGCATTACTTCACTGCATGGTCCCTTTGTTGATAACAGTGTTTCACTCTGTGCTCAAGTATGTTGTAATACAGAGTACGCTGTGGACTCTCCATGCACTTTACTGAAATTTCAACAATAAACCTTTGAAACTTGAAACTTTTAGTGCCGTGAGCTCAAAACATCTTCCCACGTACATGTTCCTCGCACAACTGTGTAATAATATATATAAAAGGTCTGATTTGTCAAAGTTGAAAAAAGCGCATGATAGTCTGAGTGTATAAGTGAGAGATTTTTTTTTTACGTGCTGGGGAATTACCTGGTGCAACTCACAAAAGGTATCATGATATCTTAGAGGGAAAGATTAAAGGGCTGGAAGGAAAACTGTGATATTCTGTAAAATGTCAGCGACAGCAGGTGCAGTGTGAAAAAATGAAAATAGACAGTTTCAAAAACTCTGACTCTAAAAGTGTCCTAATTGGTTCCTACTCATCGGACGTGTCCAAATTCAGGGGCTGTGTCCTTCTAAGGCTGCATTCAAAGACTGAATACGTCAGCGACAAGGCTGTCCCATTTTGAGGGTTCCTTCAAGTCTAGAAATGCATCCTTCTTTTCCTTCCCAACATATCCCAAGATTCATTGGCTGTGTCCAAATTCAGGGGCCGCAACCTTTGAAGGACGTGGTCTACGCATTCTTCGAAGGTCAAACAGAAAGCGTTGTCAAATGGGACGGTCAGGCCTGGGTCTGGCCTACAGATAATTTCCTATTTCCATCATCAGCTGTTCCCACCCTTACCCTAGAGTCATGAAGCGCCGCTGCTGTCACCTAGCTGGCCCACACCCACTACATATGTAGCCTTGTAGGCTGTGTCCTTCAAAGGTTCGCGCAATGAATCTTGGGATCTCGGCAAGAATAAAGTATTTCTAGGTTGCATTTGAAATGGGATAGCCTTGTCATGTTGCTGTGACATATTCAGTCTTCAAATGCATCCTTAGAAGGACACAGCCATGATGTGCATCGTTAGGTCCAATCATTCGGGGCTATAGCCCTGAGTATTTTAAGCATGTTTTTGAGCTGTGGGGGGAAACCAGAGCACTTGGAGGAAACCCCATGACGACACAGGGAGAACATGCAAACTCCACACACACACGAAACCTGGGCAGAGACTTGAACACTGGTCCCAGAGGTGTGTGACAACAGTGCTAGCCACTGCACCACTGTGCCCCCCCCATGCCAAAATTCTTTCAAAAACAAAAAAGAAAGGCAAGCCCCAGGTAAACTTAACTTAGCTCCTGATCTTTTCTCCCCTGGCCCTGTCCCTGATTTGATCCCATCAGTTACACCCTTTCATTAGTCATGTCTCATATCAGGACAAGGACGCAGTTCGCGTAGCCTTTGTAGGCCGCATCCTTCTTAAAATCCGCACCCTAGTCTGGGGATAGTTTGGGTCACAGAGGATTCATCA
This sequence comes from Mormyrus iriodes, assembly GCA_011763525.2. Taxonomy (NCBI): domain Eukaryota; kingdom Metazoa; phylum Chordata; class Actinopteri; order Osteoglossiformes; family Mormyridae; genus Mormyrus; species Mormyrus iriodes. The sequence continues at coordinate 16,740,453 of JAAGVU020000008.1, forward strand.
GGTGTATCCTTTACAGTTCGGAAAAGGAAAGACACATTTCTAGGCTGCATTTGAAGGAGTCTTTGAAATGGGACGGCCTTGTTGTGCCACTGTGATGCATTTAGTCTTCAAATACAATCTTATACGGCTACAGCCCCTTAAATGGGACAAAACTAATGTCTAATTGCTCACTTAGTCACCCTACACAGAAATAAACAGTATTTCAACATAGCAAATATGGAGGAGCTGCTTTCAATGGCACTTTCCCTGATGCTGACCTCTATGCATCTAAGTAGCGTGTTACACAGTGTGATGCTGTATATTTGCACAAAAAGAAACTAACTGACCGATCACTGTGTCGATGCACACTTGCCCAATGTAGGCTAACAGTTACATCATATATGTTTTTCAAGTTTTTCAATCAAAATATAGCAATGTGGAAGTAGTCTAAAACTATGCTACAGTTAAGCCCAATCACCCTATTTTAAGATGCTTGGAAAAACCTAGGTGGCTTACAAATCTGTCTAAAAAAACAAATTTATATTATGACTGACTTTCTGGCGCTGTGTTACAATGCACAGATTGTAGCTGGAAGGAAACAGATACGAGACTGTTACCTGGGTTTGGAATTTGCTCACACAGAAAGGTCTGGACATGCAATATTTCCCCAATCAGTTAGAGATGCTGTTGAAGGTGAGAGATCACAATGTGAATCAGGTTAGGGGTGGTGGAAGAGAATGTCCTATGGGCAGAAAGCTTCTGCATGGAGTATATTTGATATGAGAACAGTCTTGTATCCTCAAGGATGTCTCAGACACACTGCATTGTAACTAAACAAAACTAAACAATCTACATATCCTGGATTCGGACATTGGACATAAGATCTCTATTAATGATGAACCTTATCCGTCACAATATATACATTCATTTGGAAAAGGCAAATACATCCCCGCAATGGTTTTGTCTGTCTTAAATTTTTAGCTTTACGTGGGTAACACATTGTTTGCAAAGAGCATTAAAGCTATCTGGGCCTGAGACACCGCCCCCCAGTCACCCACTAAACAGCTGTAAACCACAGCAGAAAAAACTTTGAGAGGAACCACAGCCTGAAAGAGGGAACTTATCCTCTGCTGTTTGGCAGTAGCTTGATATTAAAAATTAAGAGACTCCAGCACAATTTCTTGTTTCATCCATCAATTCATGGGTGAGCGTAAGTTTTAAACTCTAGGAACTACTGGGTAACCCGCTCCTTGTGATCACAGAAAGAGAGAGATTGTAAGGGAATTAATGATCATGCTGGTCTTGTGGACCAAGACCACGCAGAGCAACAACAATTTCAACAACAATACTCAACATGGAACTTCGCAGTTTTGTCAGTTCTTCTTAGCTAACTGATGTCCATTTAGGAACACTAAAGAATAGCCAAAGAGTACAGTTTTGCAATAATCTTAAAGTAATAAATGCATGCACTGGCTTTTCAGCATCACAGACAAATGAATCTCCTAAGCTTGGTAATATTTCCCAGTTGAACAAAGACTCAGAATATTTTTAATGTCAGTATCAAATGAGATCAGATCAGCAATAATTAGGTCTTTAACAAATAATGATTAATAACTAATATCTCATTATCACTCTGTTATTAATCTAATATTTACACTAACATATTTGGCAGATGCTTTTGTCCAAAGCGATGTACAAGTCAGGCAAATAGCACATTACAAAACATGCATGCTGTCTAGCAGACAACTAGGCACAAGTGCAGCTAGGCTGAGCTTGCAGTGAATGCCCAGGTGCAAGTGTAAGACGCTTTGGAGCGGGAGGTACACAACAACTTTCTTGAAGGTGAAGAGGAAGACTGATGACCGGATGTGTTTCGGCAGCTCATCCCACCACCGAGGAACTTCACGTTACACCCATGTGGGGTGACACTTCTAATGTGGTATAGGGAGTTCTGAGCAGCATGGGTTTGCTGACCACTAACAGCAAGTTGCCTTTTTTGCATCTTAACTAGTTGATTTTGTATACGTGCATTATAAAAAGATCTATATACAGGATGTCACCGCCGCCACCCTGTCTGACATGTATTTGGGTCATAGTTTACTCAAAGTTTACTCGTTATTCAGATCCTGCTGTTTTTCCGTCGCCGTTCTGCTTCCTCTTTGGTTGTCCTTCTTGAGTTTCCCTATTTCTAATGTCACAGACGATTCATAACTGAGACATTAATGTTTCTGTACACAGAGGTTCCTTTCAGCAAAGCAGACATCAGCTCTCAGCAAAGGGGAAGGCAATTCATCTTCCTCAAATATCCAGATACAGTTTTATTCTGTCTGATGTGACACTGAAGGGCATTAAAACGACCATTTCAGATGTCTTCTTATAGATCCAAAAGCATGTACTACCAAAAAACTAAGTTAAAAAAACAACATTATTGTTAAACTATACCATTTGCATGATATTGCACTTATTTTTATTACACTTGATAAGTCAGGTTGAAAATAATCTTTGCATGTTTGCATCATGTTTGCATCATAATTTATAGTCAAAAGTCTGGACACACCTACTGAGATCATTACCTTCAAGATGTGTAAGTGATGTATTATCCTGTGAAGAAGGAAAGAGATGGAGTGCTATGACAGATGACCTGACCCCACAATCCCCCAACCTAAACCCTATGGAACTGCCTTGGGATGAGCTAGATTGAAGAGTAACAGCAAGGTAGCCAACTTGTGCCCAGAACTTGTGGAAACTCCTTCAGGATTGTTGGAGAAGCATTCCAGGTGACTACATGCGGAAGCTGATTGAAAGAATACCAAAATTCTGCAATGCTATCATTGAAGCAACAGGGGGCTATTTTGAAGAGTCTGAAATTTTGAGATGTTGAACATGTCTCTTTGTTGCCGTAGTATTTGATATGTACTACGTCATTGCCATGAGGCCTTTTACTGTCAGGTCAATAACTAAAATAGAGACAAACCTTTGACTGGTACTGTACCTTTAATAATAATAATTGATCCCCATGGGGAAATTCTCTTTACGTCGCCCCCCAACTTGCTCTCTGCAGGTGAGAGCAAGCTGGCCACGAAGGGCAGCCACCCATAGTGGCTATGGCGCTGGGGGTTAAGGATCTTGCTCAAGGACCCACAGGTGTGCCGATGCCCTGCTCAAACCAGCGATCTTACGGCCACAGGCACAGCATCTTAGCCCACTGAACAACACACTGCCCCACAAATTTATTTGTACAATATAATATCATTTCTAAATTAAAATGTCTTTCATTCTAATTTTTACCTTTAATTCTTAATCCTAACAACCTTCTCCACTTGTCCCCTCCTTTGAAAGGTCTCTGAGGAGCATGTGATGCAACAGCATAGAGAAACACCAGTCATGTTGTTCTGCTTGTAGTGAGGCTGTGCCTGTGAAACAGGGTGAGATTTGTGGGGCTGGGTGGTGGGTTAGGGGGTACCACTGCGGCCACACATCTCCTGGCTTGTGGGTGTGATTCTGATGTCTAAGCTTTTCCCTTTTCTTCATGTGGGTTTCCCCAAATTACTCTGGTTTTCGCCCATAGTGCAGAAATGTGCAGTTAGGCAAAATGGTTTAGAAATTGGCCTTAATATACAGGGGCAGCGGTCTGGCATCCCTGCCTTGTGTCTTATCCTGCCAGGCAGCAGCTCCAGGCTTCATGCGAACCTGCCCAGGATAAGCAGGTTTGGGTGGCAGATCAGATGAAGAGTACGCCCCAAGAAATTTTAAGAACTGTTTTTATGAAAACAAATATTATTTATAATTCTGTACACGATCACATGATCACAAAATGCGACAGGTTTCATGGGAAAGGTGACTCATACCAAAGCCAACTAAGGAAAGGCAGTATTGCTACATGCAAGTGCAGTTCATCAAATAGAGTTGTGCGTAAAGCCTGAATTACGGGCTTGTCACGTGTCAGCACACTATGTCATTCCAGTCAGGGGTGCAGATGGTGGGGGGGACGGGGGGGGACGTCCCCCAGTTTTATATGGACCCTGATCCACCCCCCCCACTTTTGAGGGAAAAAAAAATAACAAATTTTTGATAAGTAGCATCCCTAAATATGGTTGGATACTGTGATGTTTGAACTCATCAAACTCTGTCGACCATCACAAACTCCTCATAGCGTGTGTTTGCTGCAGGCAGGAGTCCCCTCACACACGTTAGGGTTAGGGTTACGTTCCAATAAACCTATCATAAGGTGAAAGTATTGCATGGAGGAAATGATCTCTTTTCCCTTGTAAAGATGACAAAAAATAAACAGGCAGTCTGCAACCATTTTTGGATAGCTTATTTTTAATAAACGCGAAAACACCTAAGAAGTCTACCATTGACCGCATCTTGGCACTGAGGGTTCTCATTGTGCGCAAGCATGAATATCGGCAGAGGTTCTTTGCAGCCTTTGTCAATTTTCGGAAAGCGTTTGACTTAGTCGATCGAGTTGCCCTGTGGGACATCCTGAGACTTAACGGGATCGCCCCCAAAGCTGCTGACGTCAAGGTTGGTCTGTACACTGGTAGTGTTCTGCTGTACCAGTGTGCAGAGTGGAGAAAAAACCTCTACGTTCTTCCCAGTTGATTCTGGGATTCGCCAGGGGTGCGTTCGTACTCCTACTCTGTTCAATGCTTGCATGGACTGGGTGTTGGGCAGGGTCATTGGGTCCGGCAGTTGTGGGGCATCTGTT
>JAAGVU020000008.1:16745242-16755913 GCA_011763525.2 Mormyrus iriodes
TTTGCTTCCATTTGGGAGACAGGCGTCATCCCAACTGACTGGAAAACGGGACTTGTTGTCCCTATCTGGAAAGGGAAAGGTGACCGCCTGGATTGTGGCAATTACAGGGAGATAACACTGATCTCAGTGCCGGGTATGGTCCTCGCAAGGGTCATCCTTAATAGGATCCGTGACCACTTGCTCGCCTCCCAGTGACCGGAGCAGTCTGGTTTTACACCTAAGAAGTCTACCATCAACCACATCTTGGCACTGAGGGTTCTCATCGAGCACAAGCGCAAATATCAGCAGAGGTTCTTTGCAGCCTTTGTCGATTTTTGTAAAGCGTTTGACTCAGTCGATCAAGTTGCCCTGTGGGACATCCTGAGACTTCGCGGGATTCCCCCGAAGCTGCTGGACGTCATGGTCTGCCTGTACACTGGTACTATGAGTGCGGTGCAGAGTGCAGGAAGAACCTCTACGTTTTTCCCAGTTGATTCTAGGGTTTGCCAGGAGTGCATTCTTGCTCCTACTCTGTTCAATACTTGCATGGAGTGGGTGTTTCGGCAGGGTCGTTGGGTCCTGCAGTTGTGGAGCATCTGTTGGTGAAGAAAGATTCACTGATCTGACTTTGCTGACGATGCTGTGATCTTCGCTGAGTCAATGGAGGCTCTGATTGGGGCTCTTGAGAGACTGAGCGAGGAGTCTGAGTGTCTGGGATTGTGAGTGTCCTGGATAAAAACCAAGATCCAGGCCTTTAATGACTTCTTAGGCACAGCCATCAGTAGTGTGTCTGTCTGCGGGGAGAGTGTCGACCTTGTCGAGAGGTTCACCTACCTCGGCTGCAACATTCATGTCTCTGGTGACTCTTCCCATGAAGTCAGCAGATGGATTGGGAGAGAATGGGGGGTCATGAGGTCCCTGGAAAGGGGTGTGTGGTGCTCCCGATATCTTTGCAAGAGGACGAACGTGCAAGTCTTTAGAGTCCTGGTGCTCCTTGTCCTACTATGTGGCTGTGAGACATGGACGCTATCCAGTGAGCTGAGACGAAGACTGGACTCCTTCGGTACTGTGTCTCTTCGGAAAATCCTCGGGTACTGCTGGTTTGACTTTGTGTCGAGCGAGTGGTTGCTAGGGGAGTCCCAAATGAGGCAGATTACCTGTATTATGAGGGAGCGTCAGTTACGGCACTATGGCCATGTGGCGCGTTTCCCTGAGGGTGATCCAGCTCACAGGATTCTCATTGCTGAGGACCCGAGCGGCTGGTCCAGGTTAAGGGGACGCCCACGTAACACCTGGCTGCAGCAAATGGATGGCCATCTCTAGAGGGTGGGACAGGACCGTGTGTCTTCCTGGGGGGTTGCCAGCTGGGATCCCGAGGCGTTTCGTCATGTGGTGGGTGCGGCAACGCGCTGCATCAGTGCATGCTCCCCAACCTGACCTGACCTGAAAACCTCACTTAAAACCCCCATAGGGGTCAAACTTGACCCCACACGGGGATGCTAAGAACACTCACATTAGCCTACAGTTGGGCAAAATCATTAACACAAAGTGTATTTTATAATAAAGTGTTGAATATCATGTAATTTATTGAATAATGTATTGAAAGTGAAAAACACCCATTGTAAAGTAGAAATATTGTAAATAGGACCATCGTATCCTGGGGAGAATGCGCCGTTGCGAGTTCTGGGTCCTGAACAGCTTGAGAGCTGAGCTGGATGCAGCTCCGGTCACACGGACCACAGCGGCGTGCAATACAGAAAGAAAGTAGCTCATGCGCTGCTGCCTTGGAAAGGCACTGTGACATGCCGTTAGTTCATTGCACGTTACACCCAAAACACAATCTGAATAATTAACGGCATTAGGACACCTTTTTGCACCTTGCCCTGGTGCAAAGTCTGGTTTTTCCGCCATCAAAGTAGCAAAATGGATTTGGTCACGCTAATAAATGTTAGTTGTGCCAAAATAGAATCGACAAAATGGAGACTGTAGAGAGAAAGACTCCCTCTGCTTCTTAAGCTTAGCAGCCATGGTCCCCAACCTTGTTTACAGTGAGAGCTACTTTTACAAAGAAAATATTCTGCTGTGCTACTGAGTCGCAATGGTACATTCAGCCGAACAGTGGGATCCCACTGAAGCAAAGATAGCAGTGGATTCGATATTTGCCAGACATTCACAGATCTTCTCTGTATTTACTCTGTTAAAACATTACAAAAAGAAGGAAATTCCACATTCATAAATTTGTGTATGTTCGTGAAACTACATGCAGACCTTGGTTATTCAATTATTACATCCAGTAAATTGTGAAAAAGCAAAATAATGCAGCTCCTGGTGTGAATTAACGCGTTCGCTTGGCTTTTGACAGTCCGCGACGTTTCAAAATAAAAGTCCCAAATGGAAAGAAGGAATTTCTTAACAAATAGTTACTTTGGGATCCCCGCTGCAGAAGGCATCATGATTGACTAGGAATGTTGAGATCGAGCTGTCGATCGTGATCGACCACTTGCCGGCTCTTCAGTATTTTCATGTTCTCAGGGATATGCCAGGTGAACTTCAGGTGTGAATTCTTCATTTCCTTACTGAAGATATTTTCAAAACGTTGATTCTGCTCCGGAGTAAATGTGGTCTTCCAGTCCCCGACTTTCCCTGTCAATGAAACAGTAATGATTTTTTTTTTAATCCAGATTTAGGAAAGTGTCAAAATAATCTGACCTGTGAAGTGTTCAAATCTCAGCTGGCTCACCCTTTCTCATGAACTTCCCTTTGCTGTGGTCCATGATCTCCTTGTCGACTGTGGTGTAATTCACCATAGGATTCTCCCTCATACTGGCAAAGGTGCAGTGCTTCTGTACCTTCTGTATTTCATCCAACATCAGGGGGTGCTGGAGGAAAGTGCTGATCTTCTCCACCGAGCCTCTGAGGTCCTGCAAATGTGGTCTTATTTTTTGCCTCAGCTATCAGTGTTCTCACCGAGATAGGCAGTGGCGATTGTATGTATTTGTCTGGGGCCTCTGATCTTTAGGGGCCACCACTGGGCCACAAACAGTAACTTCCCTAAATATTAGATAAACACATTCCTTATTTAGGAGATGCTGAAGCATCATGCTCCACTAACTAGTTAGCTGTGATCTTTGGACTCTACTGGTTAGCGAACTATTTAATATTTGAAACGTGAGGGGGCAGGGGGGCCCCAAAGTGACTTTTTAAGTGCACCAGAAACAACAAAAAGATATTTTCATACATATTTGTATGCAAAGTTATTTTTTTGCTGTATGCAAGGCACAGTTTAACAAATGAAAACAAAGTGAATTACCACACCTCCCACATTTCCTCATAAGTTATGTAGAGAAAGTTCAGCTGGCTTCTCAAACTGGTCCAGCCCTTCACATGATCAAACCAGGAACCATAATTTACTGTGAAGGAAAAAAAAACAATGCATAAGATTTTATAACAATGCAATAAGTCATTAAGTAAAAACATGAGACACCAAATAAGTGGATGGCTTACCAGTTCCCTCAAGGAAATGGTCCAGGAACTCCTCAAAGGAGTTAGGTTCGGGTAAGAAGTTGGCCATTTTGTGGAAGTGATAAAAAGATACTATGACATCTTTCGGATTCCTTGTTACATAAATGACCTGAGAGCGAAGACAGAGAGACAGAAACAGAAAGACACAGAGCCAGAGAGAAAAGGAAACACCTGAGGTTGAGCAGTGTCTTGTAATAAGGACTTTATGACTAGGGGACACAGAGGGAAATGCAGGTGCAGCTGTTCACAAAGCCGGCAAGGTAACTACTGTAAAGAATCAGGACATTTGGACAGGTGGACGATCATTCCCTGAAGGAGAGCTCCAGCTCCAGGCTGTACCTTGGCCTTAGATCCCCTGAGGGCGCGAGCTAGCATGGGGTACGGCAAATGGGTGGTGATGATCCGGGGCTCCTTTAGTATCTCAAGGACTTGGGGGAAGTAGTACTGCTCTAGCCAAGGTGCCCGTGCCCAGTTTGGGACAGTGCGGGACACGGTTTCATCACCGTGGCTGTACAAAAGTGTCAGGATCTGCTGCATCCAGGTAGTGCCTGGTATTAAGGGAGACAGAGGAAATCTACTGTTTTATTAAGCCAACTGTTTCATTCAAAGCTAACTTCACTAATCGGGTATTCAGCTGGCAGTCCTTTGTCACAGTGGAATGTTTAATAGTGTGCCGATACAATGCAATAGAAGGACACACCTTACTCTTCAAGTGCTGTGTTCTATAACCTGCAGTTCATTAACCTGTTTTACATCCAATGTACTCTGTTTGTTCTGTCAACATGTTTGGTCTTCAGTTGAACATCTCTATATGCACAGTAATTTTCACATGACCAAATAATAAAGTTGGTTTAGGTGGAAAAAACTCTTCCTGGCCATGTAAAACTCACGTATAGAGCACGTCTGCACTCTGTTACCGTAACAACAGCAACAATAACAAATGCTGTTTAAAGCCAGGTATCTATTAAGCACCTTTGCTTCTTTGTCTTACTCACCAGACTTGGGGTATGATACGATGAGCGTGTCGGTGTCCTGGAACTGGAAGTTAACAGCGTATTGGAGAGACTCCTTGGTGTGCATGTGCCCAGGGAAGGCGATGCCGTGGAAGATCTCTGTTACATCCAGTCTGGCCATGGTCGCCTCTCAAGAGGGAACTGTGAGAGAGAGCCGTTCTCTGTGGTACATATGGGGCTTTGAAGTGGAAGGCAATGCGAGTCATTTTTTTGCATGACGTAATCGTCTGGAAATGGTGATGCTTAGCTTAGCTGCATCTTTATACCCACACTGGAAAAAAATAGCCGTGTAAGAAATAACTGCATAAATATGCCAATTTTGGAAAAAAAATATTACTAAGAAGATATAAAGCATATCAGTTTTTATATTTATCGTAATTCTTCGATCCTAATATTTGCTCGCATTATTATTACTACTCTTATAATTGAATATATGTAAAATTGGTGGATCATTAATGCTCTTTGCTTTCAGCTTGATACATTTTGATGGGAGAATTTGATAAATAATGAAATGTGATATTGTTTCATACCCCGGATGGGAGTTTCCAGTAAGGTGCTTAATTGTTCCAGGGGAATTTTCCTTTGAAAATGTAACACACCCTTTTCCAGATGTCTTATTGTTCTTATGCTAATTTATACACTGACCTTTGGCCAAGTCATTAAAAAACTGTAAAAGTGGGGGTTGGTGACAGTAAAATTTAAAAACAAAAAAAGACAAAACATGAAATTACTATACTTCTTACTATATCCGAAAAGTGTTATGGGAATGTTGTAGAACTTTCTAGCTTGAGATTTGGCCTGTATATGAATTAATCTTGATTTGGAAAAAATGTAAGCTGCGTAAGTAGTTTTCCTCTTTTTAACCTGTGTTTCTTCGTGGGTCATTTCTAGAGCCGTTTCCTGTGTCACTGGGCTGTGTCTCCTGCCCCTCCTTTGCCTTCTCACTGCAGTTCATATGGGAATGTCAATCCCACATCTTGCTCTGACTGATTGGTGCTCGGAAATGTTGCCCAACGCCTGTTTACCACAGTGATTCCCATAGACGCATTAAAAGTGACAGTAAATCAGTCCGGTCACGTCTCAATTTATATAACTTTTTCATGAGTGAATAAAACACGCCATCTGTTCAAATAGTGTCTGTTGTAGTGTTATTGCCAGGTTCAGATTGTGTCCATTCACCATTTGATCTGGTCACATTTTACACAGACAATATTGTAGCAAATGAATGAAAAGGTGGCACTGACCAGACAAAAGCTGACAATGATTCTTTGTTGAACCTCAGAAAAATAATTCAGCATTTTCAGTACATCTAAGCTGTCAGCCTATAATCCACATAGTAGTGGAAAAAAGCTGAGAAAGGATCTTTGTTGTTAGCGTACTTGAAGCCATAGCCAAGGCTTAGTTCAAGGTCAGGAAACGAGAGCAGAAATAACGTCAACATCATCTCTGTAAATGTTTGTTTTCAGACAAAAAGGGGATGTGCAGCAGGCTGGCTCAGTGGGTGGCACTGTTGCCACATACCTCCTGAACCTCATCTTTTCTGCATGCTTGGAGGTTGCCTGCTTTGCCAATGAATTTCTATAGCACAGAGACATGCATTCAGGATAATCGGAGTCTTTAAATCACACGTAGCATGTATCTGTGTGTGTGAAACCCTGACCAGGGTGGAATTCAGCCCCATGCCCTGTGCTGCCTGGGATAAGCTGCAGGCCCTGACTGGGTAAAGTCGGCTGGAAGATGGATGGATGAAAAGCAAAGGCTCCAAAATAAATTACTCTCATGACATTTCTAAAAGAAGGAAAGAAAGAAAGGAAGAGTGATGCCCCAAGAAATGTGCTATAGCAAAGTCATATCAGTTTAGATAAGAACAGAACTGACCCACATGAAATGTCTTATTGCTTAGAGAAGAAATAGCCTCTGGTTTCTCGGCCTTTGACTATTTACTGGCCCTTGACACCTTAGCCACGTCTCTTTGTCTATACTTATTTTAAGCTTTTGTGGTCAGCTATGGCCATAAAGTGTTCTGTAGTTCGTTGCTTTAGCTCTCTAATCTTCTACTGATGCTTTTTATTTGCAAGGAATATGATGCATCAGCAAAACTCAGCAAAGGCCTGTTTCATGCAATTCATGCAAACATGCAAATGGCAGCTTGGCCTATTTTATAGTGTGGCTTGAAGCACTGTTTCATGGAGATAACCCACTGTACTGATAAGCACAGTACAGTACCTTTCCACCTCATAGACCCAAGGCCCTTGTGCGACACTTACAGCTCTACCCAGATCCTCTCTAGAGCTCCATTCCTTCAGACAAACTTATGCATTCCTCAATGTTTTATTGCCCACAGTACAAATTTTATGAATTTTATGGTCACAGGCATTTCATAGGTTTATGGGGGTTTCGATTATTTTGCAACCGGTTGGTATCAATTATTAATAAGCTTTTCTTGAATTATAACATCAGCATTTTTCTATACGGTGCGGTTTTCCTGGTTCTATCATCCATTAACTCGTGTACTTTATAAAATCAAATGGCGACAGTCAGACCTCCTCACTGCCCTGGACCCCAGCCTACAGAGTAGAAAGTCAGAGTACTGGGGGACGGGTGGCGATAGCTAGGCCAGTAATACCTTTCATTTATTATTATTTTTTCCAAGCAAACATGTTTAATAGACGGTAAGTATGAGGTTAACTCCAGCATTTTGGACCGTGTTGGGAATTCTTGCGCTGGGCGCCACAGGTGATCGGTACCAGGATCAAGCTTTGGAGCTCATGAAGACGACTCCTCTGATCGACGGGTATTTCTGCCGCCATCCATCAATGGCCGTTCAGCTTGCCATAGACTCATCCTCATTTAAAGACAATTTCAACTGTATCAAGGCCATTTTCCAAACTGTTAACCGACTGAAGCAAACAGACATTTCCAGTTCCATCCCTCAGTATTGAGGGTTTGAATCCTGTCTGTCATGATTACATGGTTAAACTCGGTTACTCGATTTTAACAAAACACGTAATTTGCCTTCTCAGTTACTCGACAATATGGCAGAAGGAACTAAAGTTAATTGGAGTTGCCAAATTCCTTCTGGACATGAATGGTGTGTGTGCCCTGTTATGGATTGGTGCCCCATCCTGGGTTTTTCCCACACAATTTTTATTAATGCACCATGTCCTAAATCCGGACCCAAGACAATAAGTATGAATTACTGTGACCGTGATGTCTGTCTTAATTGTGGTCAGTCTGTCTGCATGTAGACACGACAATTTGTTTCGGTTAATTTGCACAGGGGTGTAAATGCGCAATACAAATAGAAGCTGGAAGGAGTGTTTAGTGATGTCATATTGCAGCTGTCGACATTCTCATAAACACTTGAACAGAGTATTTGCGGTATTTTCAACAGACATAAAGTCCACCAGTGATTGTTCATTCAGACAGACTTTTTTCCCCTCATCTGGCAGGCACAACGACCTGCCATGGCAGTTGAAGAGACAGTTTAACAACCAACTCAACCACGCAGACCTGCACTCTCTAAACAACACGCACACCAACATCCCCAAAATCAAGAAGGGCCGGCTAGCGGCACAGGTACGGACCGTCGCAGGTGAAGACAACCTGAGAATCGAGGGATGAAGGGAGCTTTTACAACTGGCACAGAAACATGCAAATCAATAGTAGGGATTATAAAAATATGCATTCATTGCTGCGGGTTGGCGACGTGGCCTTCTTCAAGACTTACGTCACTGGGAGAAGAGTCGTTTTGTTATGCTGTTTGCCACCTTCTCCTTTCGCAGTTCTGGGCTGCTTACGCTCCGTGTGAAACACAGAACAAGGATGCTGTCAGACAGACGCTCGAGCAGATAGATCTAATCCACAGGATGTGCGAAAAATACCCAGAAGACCTCATGTTTGCTAAAAGCAGCCAAGGTAAAGGGCTGTAGCAGGAACTGTGCCTGTGACATCACTAACACTACCTCATATATCCAGGGCAAATGTGATGAACCATAACCGAAAATAACCCTGTTACTTATACCGTGCTACAGATATAATGGACGCCTTTGCGCAGAACAAGACGGCCAGCCTGATAGGCATCGAGGGCGGCCATTCCATTGACAGCAACCTGGGCACGCTGCGCAGCATGTACCAGCTGGGCGTGCGCTACCTCACGCTCACACACAGCTGCAATACGCCATGGTGAGCGTGCACCCCTAGTATCCTGAGCTCCGAGCCGATGACCCCACCCCCAGGCCAAAATGTTGCGGGGGCGAGGTCATACTTCCTTCCTGCTTGTCTCCCGTCACTCAGCTGCCCCATGTCCTATATTATGGGCCTGCTCTAGCTGTGATAACACACTCAACTAACTGAATAACTTGTCCAGTTAACTGTTGGTTAACACTAGGCTTGGACCACATGACTTTATTATGCAGAGTGGGTTACACATAATAAAATCTTCTGTTTGGTGAAACTTATCATGGAACCTCCCCCAGGTCTGACCAAGCCTAGCCAACACTGTTGCAGTGGGTTCCTCCCTTGGTCGTATGTTCCATGTATAGTGTCTGTTTCTCTACATGTGTGAATGATTCCTGTTTCACACTGCTATGAATGCAGTGTTTTGTCCTTTGTTGTGACATTGTGACATTGTGGGTTGATGATTAGCCGTAGAGGAGCAAAGATGACTGTTCATACTCCAGATGCGAAACTGACCAGTAACAGGTGATAGTACGTACATATCTGGCCTTTTGTGATGTCTTCGTGCAGGGCTGATAACTGGCTGGTAGACACTGGATCCATGCCCCCTGAGAACAATGGACTGTCAGAGTTTGGAATTGTGAGTTCCCAAAAAAAGCGGTCTCATTGATTTGTCCTATTGATTTCCCCTTTTTTCCGGTCATTATAAATCTACAGTGTAATCTTCTTCTGTGTTTATTTCAAAGATCTGATTGTGTTAAGGGTTCCAAGTCAAACAATGCTGAAACAATGAAACAAAAAAATTTTTTCACTCTATTTAAAAACCTCTAGAAATGTATTAATTGCTGTCAAATTACCTGAAATATCATATTTCCCATGAGCTTTTATCTCAAAGAAAGAGGTTAGCTATTTTCTTTTGTGCCAAAGTAATATTTCGAAATGATGCTAGAGGAATATCTCAGCTCCACAGTAATAAAATACATCAGTGTTTCTCGGCCCAGTTCTTGGGAACCCCCCACACGGTCCATCTCAAACTACAACGTGGACTGTCTGAGGGTCCCCAAGGGCCGCTTTGAGAAACACTGTATTGAATAGACAGTTCATTGTTCTCTGATCTGGCTTGATGGGAAGGTTTGTGCTCTTCCGCCAGCGAGTAATAAAAGAGATGAACCGCTTGGGTATGCTGGTGGACCTGGCTCACGCCTCTGTGGAGGTGATGAAGAAGGTGTTGCTGGTATCAGAGGCACCGGTCATCTTTAGCCACTCCTCCGCCTTCGGCGTGTGTCCCAGCAGGAGAAACGTGCCCGACGATGTCCTCAGGATGGTGGTGAGTGAGAGAAAAAGGGGCCAGATTGAACAAAGGCACCAAAATAGCAAATAGTCATATGTTTTTTGAGCCATCATAACCACTCGTGTACTTTAATGGGTGAGTTTTGCGGAAAACAAACGACACAAAGTCAGCAGTTTTTTTACTCAAACAGAACAAAAGTAGACAGCAGGAAGACTTGTTCACCATGTCTATACCGGACAGAGGAATTATACCACAGCAACCCATAAAACCACAGGAAAATGGAACCAGTGTCATTTCATTGTATGATAAATGCAGACACTGCAGTGAGACAATGCAGAAAAAGCCGATGACCATATAATGCACATCTGAATAAGCCTCCTGAAGACTTGACCTTAGCAAACGTGAAACAGCTGTACAATGACTGTGGCTTATGCTCAGTCACTCACTGAGTTAGAATGTGGTGACTCTGATAAGAAAGTCACTGGTTCAAATCCCATGGTTGGCAGAGTGGGTCTACTGTTAGGGCCTTGAGCAAGACCTTTAACTCCAATTGCTCCAGAGGTTCGGGACTCCCTCGTAGGGGATCGGCACATCGTACGGAGCAGGCCAATTCTTATAAGAACATAAGAAATGTACAAACGAGAGGAGGCCATTCGGCCCATCAAGCTCGTTTGGGGAGAACTTAAC
>JAAGVU020000008.1:16758837-16789304 GCA_011763525.2 Mormyrus iriodes
TGGGGATTAGCCAGATGGAGTGGGACAAGCTGACACCAGGGTTAGCCTGTGTATATGTCCTTTTGTGAAAACAGTGCATTTATATAGTGATGATAGATGTGTATATCTAGAAAGGATTCAGTTAAATTACCTCTGTTTAAAAATCCACTTTGTGAGGATTTAATCGCGATTAATGAATGTGAATTTACAGTAAGTACGGATGAGTTGGCATTGTCCAGTATTCGAGTCTATAAAATCGGAAAAATAAAATATTTCGCAGTGATATTGTGAGTTCTCCGGCCTGTAAGTGGCGGTATATCCGTTCTGAGGCTTTAAATGTTGCTTGAAAAAAGATGATCGAAATGTTACTGCACTTCAGGTACCTCGTCACTTTAATTTCAGCTTCAATACTACTTTTAATGTTTTAAGTTATCCATTTGTAGCAGCGACTGATCATGGTGTCTCGTTTTGTAAGAGGCCTGCACAATGTGCAATGGTAATTTCAGCATCGCATATCATTCAAATACAACTGTCGCGTCACAAGGACCGTTTTAGTCAAGGAATTACGATAAAACATTTTTACCCTGTTACAAGAAACAAAACTTTGCTTGTGGGGACATTTTTCTGGTCCTCACAATCTAAACCTCAACTTTATAAAAAATCTGTAAATGCAATCAAAAAAAAATTAAAATGCCAGTTGTTTATTTGGTGACTTATGGTTAAGGTTATGGCTGGGTACGGGTTAAGGTTGTCATGGCTAGGATTAGGGGCTTTGTCTATAGAAATGAATGGAGAGTCTCCACGATAATAGGAGTAGTGGAGGTGTGTGTGTTTTTTTTTAAGTGCATGTATTAAGACGTAGTCTTGGACCTGGCATCTGGCATACCTGGCATTTTTGTTGGTCAATGGCCTTGGACCCCTCCTTCGCCGCGGCAAACGTTAGCGTGGGGTTATACACAATATTACGACGTGATGAAAAAAGTGAACACCAGATAGGATTTATTTTGGCAACAGCAGAGGGTGGTGTTGGACTCCTGAAAGTCCAAAGGGGATATGCTGCCTGGCACTGAGAAGAAATCCTTCTCTTGCCGCTTTCAGGTTCTGTATTCATATGGTAATATCCCAGTTCCACTGTCTTGTTTTTCTAACCTCCTTGCTCTCATTTTTGAGAACCAGTGTGCGAAGCCATCCTATTCAGCGGGCTCCATTATAAGGACAAACTCTACGACAGAAGAAAACAGTGACGCGATTTGTTTTCTAAAACTGAAATTCAGTATAAACAGAGGCGCCTATATTTACGAATAATGTATTTAAAATAATGAATTTACCTTAGCCTACATTTTTTTCCCCCAGAAATGTAGTAAGGTTGTGCACTACACATTATAATCATTTTAATATGTAAGTTTCTTAATGCATTTTCTCAAAGTAAAGGCCTTATTGAAAATATTGCTCCCTCGATAGCATGGAAATCTGATGATTTTTTTTTATTATAAATAAAAAGATCTATGTTATATAAAGTTGTAAATAGTTATGTGGTTATTGTTAACAGTGATTTTCATAGAAATTAATTATGTATCATCGCGTTTAATGGAACCTTTAAGTGGACCAGGGATTATACGCATTTAAAAATCAAACCGGCCAATGCACCTGTTTTGTTGGGGTATGCTGACAGGCGCCTTAGGCTCCGCCCCTTGCACTTGTCATTTTATTCTAATTGGCCCGACGGGCTGTCTATGCTAATTAGCCGCCACACTCTGCACCTGACTCTCTCTATTCCACTGAAGAATGCGGAGCAAAGACAGCCTCCAAGTATCAGCTATTTATTCATCCATCCGTCCAGCCGCTCACACATTTATTCTCACATTCTTGCTTTACCGCGATCGCGACTGCTACATAAACTAATTATCAAGTAGAGGATTTCGTAAGATGCCACGATCCTTTTTAGTGAAGAAGCACCTCAGTAACAAGAAGCCAAATTATGGTGAATTGGACTCAAAGAAAAAAGGTACAGCGCTTTTATTATTTATTTTCTAACTAATACATATGCACATTTTTTTATATTATTATGGCAAGCACAGCTTTAAACGGGTTGTTTTCTTTCTTACGAGTATCTGTGTGGGACACTGTGTAGTGTTTGTTTTGAAGTTTTCCCAATAGTTGTAGAAATTGTTTTGAAGGGAGAACTGAGATATAAAATGACCTTACAGTATTATTGTACACCTGTTCTTCACTTTTCACGTCAACTTATAAACTTAATTATAGAACACGTTCGCATTTCCACGCACGCACACTTACAAAAAATTGCCAAAATGTTAAGTGCTGCCTACCCAAGTAACTCTGTTAATACAAAAAATAATGATTATGGTAATATAATAATGATGGACGGAACAAAAACTTATTGCAACGGATACTGCAAACGCGGCTGGAGTTCAGCAGGTGCAAAATCTCTCACACAAAAGGGGAGCTCATTGTCCGCCCCTCCTTTTGGGATCTTGAGGGTCCCATTAAGCATGTTGAAGAGGCTAATGTAGTGCCCTTCGAGGCTCCTTTTCACTTCGAAATCCGCCTGAAATCCGCGTTTTTGTTCAGACCTAACCCGTTTATGTGAGCTGGACCTCGATTCCCAGCTTATTGATTTAAAACATGATAATGACGTCTATAAAACGAGACGTATTTTAAAATAAGAAATGTGCTCCGTGAGATAAATATGAGTATTATATTTTAGCAGTTTATATTTTCTCATAATACTTTAGTTCCTCGGGATATTTATGTTATATGGGGCTCTCTTCTTTAGGTTAAACTAGTGTTTTGAACGAGACAATATCCTGTTCATATGTCAGTTTTGTACACCTCATTGTGAGACAACCCCCGTTTAATTGAAAGTGTTTTTAAAAAGTCCTTAGTTAAAATGCTAGTTGTACTGGTCTGTTTTTTTACACAGCAGATGCAGCCTCATCACTCTTATCAGAAGAAACCAGATCTCCTCTGCCATGCCCTGTCATCTGCAGCCTGCGGCCGCTAAGAGAGTGCGCGTCTGGGGCTGTGATGGCCGAATTGCCTGGGTCCGCCCCGGAGCACATGGCTGTCCCGGCGCCTATGTTCGAAGCAGAGCCACTCCACTTTCCCCGTGCGAGCCTGGCACCAGAGCTAGCTTTCCCACACAAACTTGCTCTCGCTTCACTCGGGGATTCGCTTCCAGTCATGAAGCTCCTGGAACGCCCAGACACCAGGGTTTTCCAGCCCCCGGAGGACTCCGGATTCCGCATGGAGCGGGACGGCGTCCCCGCAAGCCTGCTGGGCCTGGTGCCTGGTGTCCAGGAGCATTTCGAGTGCCTGGGCTGTCGCAAGGCCTACTTCACTTTCTCAGGCTTGGCCAGGCACAGGCAGCTTCACTGCGAGTGGCACTGCCCCCGAGGCTTCAGCTGCAAGTATTGCAACAAGGAGTACGTCAGCCTGGGTGCCCTCAAAATGCACATCCGCACGCACACCCTGCCCTGCGTTTGCAAGCTGTGTGGCAAGGCCTTCTCCCGGCCGTGGCTGCTGCAAGGACACATCCGCACGCACACGGGTAAGGCCAGGCAGATGCCCCAGCAGATGTGAACTTCTCAAGCATCTCTGCCTGCCCCAAATGCAGAGATAGCTGAGACCGCTAGCTTTAGAGTTCCAGTCTGCCCATTTCAGAACTCGTTGGCATTATTAAGATCGAGGGTCATACTTTAGATAACGAGATTACAAGTGCTTTACTTTATTCTGGTAATTCACATATGTGTGTAGCTGGACACTGTACTCATCATGTTAAAAACTTATGAACAGCTGCAGGTACACCTTTTGGGACCATAATCAGAAACATTTTAGTTAGAAGACCAGTTTCTGGAACAGTAAGCTACTTCTGCTAATTTTTTGATGAATAGATGTGATAAGTTTTATTCATCACGGGTTTATTGCTGAAGGTCTAAAGAAGATTGGATATATGAGCGTTATAAAACCTGCCATATTGTGATCTAAGGCAATCAGGGGATGTGTATCAGATTTATTGATGTTAACAATATCTCTCTTGGTGTCTATACCTCTGTTCCAGGAGAAAAGCCATTTTCTTGCCCCCACTGCAGCCGGGCCTTTGCAGATCGCTCAAACCTACGGGCCCACCTGCAGACGCACTCCGACATCAAGAAGTACCAGTGCAAGAACTGTTCCAAGACCTTCTCCAGAATATCTCTGCTCTCCAAGCACGAGGAGGCGGGCTGCTGCCCTCTCTCATGACTCCGGGGGTCTCACATATAAGTGCCTCACAGTGGACTCGATCAATCACAGAGGCAGGGCTCTGTCAATTGACGCATCTCTCAATCAGTGACTGTACTGGTTTGTCTCCTGAATTTACCTGGCTGTTGATGGTTGAAAGAGAGTCTCATGTGTGCCAAAAATAGTTATTGTAGCAATATTGTGAGTTCTTGGAAATCTCACAGCTTCAGTCAGGATCTCAAGAAAACAGAAATGCAGTATAAATGACCAACAAAAACCTCAGAGGTATGATGTGATAATTGGGGAGAAAAATTGCTCCTGTTGCATGATGCAAAAAGTTTTTGTATTTTACAATAGAATGGTTTTATATACTTTCATATTAATAGATGTTTTTTAATGGCAGATTGGTTGAACTGCTGACTTGAATGATTTAGCATAATTTTACATGCTACTGTTTGTGTTTCTTGTATGGTATTATTTACAAAACACAATAATACATTCATATTTTCCTATCTTACTGCATCTTTCTGGGTTATTTTGAATTATATTCAAAATTCATAGCTTTATGCCTTATGAAATACTCCTCAACAGAGTGTTGTACCATTACTTGAAACCTGAGAAAAAAGATTCCAATGTAAAGAGACATTTCTGATGGGGTAGTGGCGGTGGTCCTACAACTTCAGGGTCGTGGGTTTGAATCCAAGTTCAAAGTCTCTAAATTGCCTTTAGTGTTTAATTGTATGTGCCATGCAGTCAGCTGGCATACCATCCACACACCCCAGCATTGTGCCCTGTTCTGCTTGGGTTAGGCTCTAGACCCCTATGACCCTGACCAGGGTAAGTGGTTAGAAAATGTATCTTTGAATGCTTCAAGACCCACAACCAATGCTTAAGCATCTAAGCATGTGATGCATAGTTTACATCATAATGCAGTGTCATTAATATCTACAGTGTCCAACCAGTTCCTGCTTCACTTAAATTTGGTTTTAATGTTGCATTTATTTATTTAGCAGCTGCTTTTATCCAGTACAATGTACAGTTGAGAAATCAGGGTCAGCCAGTCCCTGGACTGGGGTTTATGACTTTGCCAAGCACCAGACTTGAACCAGCAATCACCTGATGACTAGCGTAGCATAATAACCCACTGAGTCACACACTGCCCCCACTAATTCAGTTATGATAGTACACATTTCATGTCCTGTTAAATTACTGCTCATTCAGTACAGAGGATAATATTTGGGGGGGGGTCCTTATATTACATGATTTTGTTTGTGAAGCACATTCCCAGCATTCAGTAATTCTCCTATGCCTGGAAAGGTGTAGACGATATGAGTGTGGCGTCCCGCCAGTGTTTGGGCCTCCCAATAAAATTAGTACAATCGTCTTGTCTCATACGGGCCCCTGATCAACCCTGTGCATAGACCAAGGAAGGGAAATGTGAGCATGTTAGTTTTGAACTGGGCTGTGTTCACACCTAGAAGTCTATCTGGGCTCAGATGGGGCTTACCGGTCAGAAACAGGCCCATCTGGGTGGACGCCATATTGGCGCGCTGTTTGGGCTCTGTAGCGAAATGGCAAAGCCTTTAGCCAGGCCATGAATGATCGCTGCCTGAAACACCTCCCCACCATGTGGACATGTGCCCAGATGGCAGGAATTTCCCCCTTTTCTCTCTGCCACACAAGCTACAGATGGATCGGAAATGGGCAGGTAGCACATGAAAATGTGCTGAAAACAGCCCCCCCCGCCTTGGCCTTCTACTCATGGTGCATGCCTTGTGTACCGCCCTTTTTACAGGAGGCTCTAACATGGGTGCAAGACCCAAAATTATACCGCTTGCTTTCCCCAGCTAATTAATATGTCTTTAGAGGACAGCTGGGTCGGTCAATCTCGGTCTAAATAAAACCACGATGTTTCCCGTTTGTAATGGGGCATGGAAAAATCTTATTAATGCTTTTTATTGGCAGGTGGATGGGGGCCAGCCACATGCCACTGCGAAGCTGTGCCAGGACTCCAAGCAGACGGCTGTGGAGGCTGCAGATGGGGGTTCGAGGGCGCTCGGCATTTTGTAGTCGCTCGGCAGCCGAGGCTGACGCTCTGGAGATGCAGCGGAGATGGAGACATGGCGGAATGCCGAGCCTGCCAGGCATGTCTCGCGGTCGTCTGGGGGGGTGTTGTTTGCAAGTGAGGTGTTGTCTGCCCCGTGACACACTGGGCCCAGGCTCACCGGCCCTGATAAATACCTGCTACGGACCAGTGTCGCATACCTGCATGAAAGGCCATTCAACAAAGTGACTCATTCTTCTAGCATCTGGCCACTTTATCTTATTTTTATTCATCTATTTATTCAATGCACTTTATTTATTTCACCCCTTTCTTCTAGTGTTTTTATTGTTTACAGGCACATTGCACTATGTATATAAACCCTGTATCCAGCGTCCCCGTTACACACTGTTCTGTGATCCGCACTTTAAATACTGTGAAAACCTTCCCCCGTAAGTGTGGGGATCACGCCGTGGTCCCAGGATAATGTTATTTCATGCCGCTGCATACCGGTATATGGATGCTGATATATAAATAAAGCCCCTTTGATGACATAGTTGGGGCGGCACGGTGGTTAGCACTGTTGCCTCACACATCTGGGATCAGGGTTCACGTTTCTGCCCAGGTTCCATGTGTGTGGAGTCTGTATGTTCTCCCTGTGGGGTTTCCTCTGGGTACTCCGGTTTCCCCCCACAGTCCAAGAACATGCTGAGGCTCATTGGAGTTGCCAAATTGCCCGTAGGTATGCATGCATGCGTGTGTGTGAATGGTGTGTGAGTGTGCCCAGTGATGGGTTGGTGCCCCATCCTAGGTTGTTCCCTGCCTTGTGCCCATAGGCTCCGGACCCCCCCGTGACCCATATGGAATAAGTGGTTATAGAAAATGGATGGATGACATAGTTTAAATTTAATTTGCATACAGCAGCAAGGGAACATAAAATGCACAAATACAAGTACATTCAACGTTCGTTCAGCCTAAATAAAACCGCGATGACTCCCTTTTGTAATGGGGTATGGAAAATTCATGTTAATGCTTTTTATTGGCAGGTGGCAGGCTTAGTATTCTGCAGGAAGCGTGGAAGCATGTCTCCATCTCCGCTGCCTCCCTGGAGCATCCACCTCGGCTGCTGAGTGACTACAAAATGCCATGCAGTAGTCAAAAAACTCTTTGGTGGTATGGCACCGAAGGTGGAGGAGATTTGCCTTGAGTTCTTGAAAGCTCTCGATGTTGGGTGGCTGTCTTGGTTGACACGCTTCTTCAACATTGCATAGACGTCAGGGACAGTGACTTTGGATTGGCTAACTGGGGTGGTCTTCCGAATCTTTAAGAACGGGGCCTGGAGGATGTGTTCCAACTTCAGGGGGATCACACTCCTCAGCCTCCATGGGAGTGTCTATGCCGGGGTGCTGGAGAGGAGGGTTTGCCTATTGGTCGAACCTTGGATACAGGAGGAACAAAGTAGATTCCGTCCTAGTCGCAGAACGCTGGACCAGCTGTTCACCCTCACAAGGATACGGGAGGGTTCATGCGAGTTTGCGTAACCAGTCTACATGTGTTTTGTGGACTTCGAAAAAAACAAACGATTGCATCCCTCAGGGGGTCCTGTGGGGGGTGTTTCAGGAATATGGGGTACAGGGTCCAATGTTACGGGCCATCAGGTTCCTGTATAAACCGAGTGAGAGCTTGGATTGCATTGCCAGCAGTAAGTCAGACTCATTCCCGGTGCGTGTTGGACTCAGGGCTGCCCTTTGTCACCAATTCTATTCATAACTTTTATGGACAGAATATCTAAGCATAGCCAAAGGGCGGAGGGGGTCCGGTTCAGGAACCTCAGGATCACGTCTTTGCTTTTTGTAGATGATGTGGTGCTGTTGGCTTCATTGGGCTGTGACCTGCAGCATATTCTGGGGGAGTTTGCAGTTGAGTGTGAGGCGGCCGGGATATGGATCAGTACCTCCAAGTCTGAGGCCATGGTTCTCGACCGGAAAAGGGTGGATTGCCCTCTCCTGGTGGGGGATAAGTTGCTAGCCCAAGCGATGGAGTTTAAGTGTCTCGTGAGGGAAGAAGGGAGCAGGAGACTGACAGATGGATCGGTGCAGTATCGGCAGTATTACAGATTCCCAAACACGTAAGCTGAAAGACTTTTCTTTCCAGCGTGCTCACTGCTTTGTGAACTCAACTGAAACTGTGACTGCGTAGGCCCTTTCAGAAAAAAATTCAAATTAGTGGTCTTGTTCACAAGTGAGGGAAGAAGGGGGCAGGAGATCAACAGATGGATCGGTGCAGTATTGCAGCGAAGAGGGAGCTGAGCTGGAAGGCAAAGCTTTTGGTTTGCCAGTTGATCTACATTCCTACCTTCACCTATGGTCATGAACTCTGGGTAGGGACCGAAAGAATGAAATTGCAGATACAATCAGCATATATGGGTTTCCTCCGTAGCGGTTCTAGGCTCAGCCTTAGAGATAGGGCGAGGAGCTCAGACATTCAGGAGTGGCTCAATGTAGAGCTACTGCTCCCCTGCTTCGAAAGTAGCCAGTCGAGGTGGTTAAGACATCTATCTAGGCTGCCCCTGGACAGCTTCCTGGGGGGTGTTTTGGGCGTTTCCAACTGGGAGGAGACCCCAGGGCAAACCCAGGACACACTGGAGATATTATATCTCTTGGTTGGCATGGAAATGCCTTGGTATTCACCCAGAGGAGCTGGAGTAGGTGGCTGGTGAGAGGGAAGTCTCTGCTTCTGCTAATCTCTGCTTAGACTGCTATCCCATCCAGGGTGTTCCCCTGCTTTGTGCCCTGTATCTCCTGGTATAGGCTCCAGGTTCAGTGTGATCCTCTCAGAGGTGGACATTTCAGGTCCAGAAAGTAAAAATCCAGACCAAGATTTTGTTTCAACTAGCTAGTTGAGTACTCGGTGACTGTGACTTTTTAGATTCAACTGATTAGTTGGAACAAAATCTTGGTCTGGATTTTTACTTTCTGGACCTGAAATGTCCACCTCTGGATCTTTTACTGAATAAGTGGTTGTGGCAGACAATTGAATGCATACATTTAATCTGTATGCCGCAGTAATGCAGTACATAACCAGAGCTATCACTTAGAAAAGGGAGCTAGTTAAGATAGACAAACAGGTTAAAGACTGCAAGACATTAGTCAATTTACATAGTCAGGTGCCAAAGCCCTGATGAAGCTCATTTAATCTGCTCTGATGGTGTTCAGTAAACATGATGGTCTGTTCCCAGCAGTGATGCTCAGGGACTCAGGCATGACTAGTGCAGTCTAACATATATTTTTCCAAAGGTGGGTTGTGATCCAAAAGTGGGTTTTGGCATTAGAAAAATATTATTTAGAAAATCTTTTGGACTTCGTTGGTTTTTTAACCACCTGAGCCCACTGTCCTGTGGATCTTGAGGCTAAACCAGTTCAGAACCACTGATCTATAGTGATTTTCCTGGGGCTAACCATGACCATAACGCTAGTGCTACTGAAGTGAGTAATAATATATCTTAGAAACTGATGGGGTGAGCAGGGGGGTTAGGTACAATTATCAATCAAGTGCTGGCAAAAGGAAAAGCGACTTTCCAGACGAGGTCCCGACCCCTGTCACCGCGCTCCATGACGTTTGCATCAGCTGACATCCTGGCTCCTAACTTTAGCCACTGTGACTCCACAAAAGACCCCAGGATGCTATATATACATTGTAGCCATGCACTCTCTCCCCATACAGCAGTAGACGGGT
Organism: Mormyrus iriodes; assembly: GCA_011763525.2. Classification (NCBI taxonomy): domain Eukaryota; kingdom Metazoa; phylum Chordata; class Actinopteri; order Osteoglossiformes; family Mormyridae; genus Mormyrus; species Mormyrus iriodes. The sequence goes on from JAAGVU020000008.1 coordinate 16,768,832, forward strand.
CTAAAATAGTGTCTGAGGGGCTATTTTGGACCCCACACCGCAGGCTGGAGCGGATCCCCCAACCCCCCAGAGAACTGGCACAGATAAGTGGAACCGTGCGAGTTTCCAATGCCCTGTGAGCACCTGTGCCCCCCCCACCAACCTTCAGGGAACCATCCCGAGCTGGCTGATCCCTCGCACGTCCGCCCCCGCACTGGCCCCCACCCCACACATTCAGCTGCTGGGGATTTCTTCCACTGCACTCAATCACCCAGTGTTGTACTTACCCCTCTCTCTTGTCCAAAAAAAAAATCTGCCTGCTCAATTGTAATCAATCATCCCTGTGGGGAAAAATTTATTACGGGAGGGAGGACAGTAAGGTGCTTGTGGAAACCAAGCCATGACATATTTGTGAGAGGTGGAGAGAGGAAGTGTTGAGCTGGAAATCCTGGCATTTGAGACTCTTCTCCATGTACGACATATTTATCCAGCTCTTCATGAAGTGAGGCCTCCACCCAGTTAAATTGCATCCACCTACTTACTGTCGAGCCCTTTATCTTAAGCAATGTCAACCCCTTACAGTTTTTCTCAATTGCTTTGGCACATTTCATGAAACATGCTTAACAATCTCATTACTATAAGAGCATTTCTCAAAACAGTTAATGCAGATTGCACAACACTATGGTTTAGCTGCAAAAGCCTGTAACTTACTCAAGACAATTAACTCATGTCTCAAAAGCAAATTATTCCACCAATGAATTAGTCAGTGTCACCAAAATGAAAAGTACAATCAGCATTTTATGATATATTTAACCACGTGAGTCAGTATGTCAGTGTAAGTACTGCATGCTCCTGAGCTCCACAGTGCTGAATGATAGTCAGTTCCCACTTCCTCACTGTCACTGGCTGATCATTTATCTTTAGCAAAATCATTGTTATTCATGTCAAAGACACCAGTTTCATCATTGCAAGGCTCTACATTACAGTATGTACAGTTCACTGGCAAGAGAAAGCATTCACATGCACATGTAACTTATTCAGATATCAATGCAGTACAATAGCAAATGAAAAAGCCACACAGTGCTGTATAACACAAAAACAGCAAAATCATGTACTGTGGGAACCAAAAACACAACAATGCTGTATCACTGCAGTTTAAGGAATACATTTTTTTAATCATTCTGAAAGTTTGGTTAACTGCTTTGCATGTGGTGACTAACACGAAGATTGCTCTCATATTTAGTTTTGAGTGTAAAACTATTATAAAAATATATTAAAATTACAAAAAACTACAACAAATTATGGCAAAACTACATAATCCTTTTTGACCAACGAGACTAAAGCAACTGAATATTGCAAAGTGATGACAATTGTACAAGACCATTTGCATTTATGCACTAAAACACTTGTAATTTGGTAACCTTTGTGAGAAGCAATGAGAAATGCTGTTCTGCTGTGCACATCATGGTGTGGGGATCACACTTGTTCCTTAGCTGTCATTTGAGAAATGTGCCAAAAGCAAAATCAAGAAAAACGATAAAAATCTGTGGAAATGTGGTGTAAAAATAATGTGTGAAATAACAGCTATAGCTAAAATCTCCCATCCCCTGCAGTCCGATCCATTTATGTCATTCATGTGCATGAATGATTTGTTTACGTGTCGTAATCACACAGCGATGAATGGCTCCCATCGGATCCCCTTGACATAGCCAGGCTTGCAAGGCATGTGGTATAAGCCAAGACAGCTGCGAGATGTCACATTTATGCACCGCTAGCGCCACCTAGTGGTAGAAAGTAAAAAGGTAAAGAACTTTCCAAGTGTCATTTGAAACACTGCACAGTTCATGCAGCTCTCAGTTCAACCTAAACCTTTTAAATGGGTTATTTAAATGGGGGGGGGGGGGGGAGTTCAAAATACGAGTCCAGGTTTTAAACATCGCAATTAAAAAAATAAATAAATAAACACCTCTATTAATGCATCCAGACATGCTGAACCTGCAGAGGAGACAGAGACTGGGCGGATTACAGTGTCATTTCGAAACACTAACTCTATAATCCTTAAAAACTGGCACCCAACCAACAAATCGCTTGGTGAGACCAGAACACTGTAATTGAGAGGTGGGTGTAATCCTTATCTAGATAAATTTAAAGATTTTATAGACCATATGTTCAAGTGCTAATTAAGAAATCTTTAATCAGTTTTAATTACTTCACTACTAATTACGCCAAGTAGATTTTGGTAGTCGATTACTTCAAATTAGTAACTCCATAAAAAAATCCATGCATCTGAATTAGAATGATTTTGTTCACATACAGTGCCGTGCAAAAGTATTTTTCATTTTTCATGTTTTGTTGCCTCACAACCTGGAATGAAAATGGATTGTTTGACAGTTTGCACCATTTCATTTATAGAACATGCCTACAACTTTGAAGATGTATATCTTTTTTTTTTATTGTGAAGCAAACAACAAATAGGGCAAAATAACAGAAAACTTCAGCGTGTATAACTGTTCACCCCCCCTAAAGTCAGTACTTTGTAAAGCCACCTTTTAAGGCAATTACAGCTGCAAGTCGCTTTGGATAAGTCTCTATGAGCTTGCTACGTCTCGCCACTGGGATTTTTGCCCATTCCTCAAGGCAAAACTGCTCCAGCTCCTTCATGTTGGATGGTTTTTGCTTGTGAACAGCTATCTTCAAGTCTGACCACAGATTCTCAACTGGATTGAGGTCTGGACTTTGACTAGGCCATTCCATAAACATGTAAATGTTTCCCCTGAAACCGCTCGAGTGTTGCTTTAGCAGTATTCTTCGGGTCATTGTCCTGCTGGAAGGTGAACCTCCGTCCCAGTCTCAAATCACAGGCATACTGACAGAGGTTTTGCTCAAGAATATCCCTGTATTTAGCCATCATCCATCTTTCCCTCGACTTGGACCAGTTTCCCAGTCCCTGCTGCTGAAAAACATCCCCGCAGCATGATGCTCCCACCACCATGTTTCACTGTGGCGATGGTGTTCTGGGGGTGATGCTGTGTCTGGCGCAAAAGTAACACATCCCATTTTCCTTGGTGGCCGAAAAGTTCAATTTTAGTCTCATCTGACCAGAGCACCTTCCTCCATACATTTGGGGAGTTGCCCACATGCCTTTTGGCAAACTCAAAACGCGCCTTCTTATTATTAACGCTAAGTAATGGCCTCTTCCAGAGCCCAGCTCTATGGAGTGTACGGCTTATTGTGGTCCTATGGACAGATACTCCAGTCTCTGCTGTGGAACTCTGCAACTCCTTCAGGGTTACCTTTGGTCTCTGCACTGCCTCTCTGATTAATGCCCTCCTTGCCAAGTCTGTGAGTTTTGGTGGGGGGCCCTCTCTTGGCAGGTTTGTTGTTCTTTCCATTTGAAGATGATGGACTTAATGGTGCTCCGGGGGGTCATCAAAGACTTGGATTTTTTTTTATAACCCAACCCTGACTTGTACTTCTCAAAAACTTTGTCCCTGACTTGTTTGGAGACCTCCTTGGTCTTCATGGTGTGATGCCTCTTGCTTAGTGGTGTTGCAGCCTCTGGGGCCTTTCAGAAAAGGTGTGTGTTATACTGACAGATCATGTGACACTTAGATTGCACACAGGGGGACTTCATTTCACTATGTGACTTTTGAAGGTACTTAGTCGCACCAGGACTTTTTAGGGGCTTCATGGCAAAGGGGGTGAATATTTATGCACATGCCAATTTTCAGTTATTTTTTTATTCTTTTTTATATTTTTTTTTCTCATTTCACTTCACCAGCTTAGACTACTTTGTGCAGATCCATCACATAAAATAAGATTAAGAAACATTTTAATTCCAGGTTGTGAGGCAACAAAACATGAAAAATGCCAAGAGGGGTGAAGACTTTTGCAAGGCACTGTACAAAATCAGCATTTTGGTATTAGATCTTTTCATAGGATTTTATTGCAAAATAATAAAAGGATATTTCACTCTTAAAAATACAAAACCAGTTACTACCACAAACCAGGCAACATGCAGAATTACCTTAATCTGAGGAAAAACTCTAATAGCTGCAAAGGCAGTAGCGATGAACATAGCTTCCAGACATTTAGGCCACACCAAGCGTGTGCGCTTCACGGCAGCTCATCCAGCACACAGGCTCCCGTAAAGAGCTTCAAACTGAAGTAAGGTGCTAACTGCACTGCGTCCAGTTCCAAAGCACATTTGAATTTCTAGGTTCCATCTACTGTAGCACCAAAATTTGGTTCCTCCTCATACAAGTTCAGGAAGCAGAGTGTACTGCAAACATGCTGGCCTGCATTCATTTGCCAGAAATTTCCCCAGCAGTGTTGATTTAGTTCTCAGTGCCACTGGGCGATGGCAAAATAAACACTTTTGTTTACACTTCTGGCATCCTGGCACAGTAACTGAACCAGCATGAGCAAACTGAAAAAAGTCAAAAACTTCGAGTAAATGAACAATGTTATTACAAGACTGTTTTTTTTTTTTTTTTTACCAGTGAAACAGACTGCAGAAGTCTCAAGTAGGTATTGCATCGTGTCTTGAATCAAACAAGCATGGTCGTGCCAAAAATGAGAGAAATGTGTCAAAAACACAGGATGAAACCATTAATGGCTCTAAAACGGTACCAGTGCATTGACGAAGGATACAGCAGAGACACTAATCCACAGCCTCAGACAAACACCTGACGGCTGAATGGTCATTTATAACTTTGGCTAAAGTAACAGCACTGATAGCACCTTCCTGGTCCAGCGGACTACTCCTGCGTAGCAAGGGGTTCAGAGTCCAGCTCAAACTGTAGTCCCTCGATTCCATGGGGAGACTCCTACAGGGTGTGGTGGTAACGGCGTGTGGGGGAGGGAAGGGGGCAGGGGGGCTCACGAGGGATGGACTCAGGAGGATTCTTTGTGTGAAGCTTTTTCTTCCTGACCATCCCGTGCACATTTGTCTGTGGCCAGCAGGGGGCAGTGTGACAACGCAGCCATCTTGTTTGGTCTGTTCCTGCTCAGCATCTTCTTGGTGGCGGTGACCAGGAGCGAGTAGCTGTCAGGATCGTAGTCGGAAGCGACTGGCTGTGTCCTGAGCAAGGGGAGGGCATCACGTTCGTCATGGCCTGGGAAGAGTGGGGGGCGGCGCTGGTTCTCGCCGTCCTGCAGGGAGTCGGGCAGTGGCTTGCGCTTGCTCTCGGGCAGCTGCATGACGCACAGCACGGAGAGCACAGCGAAAGAGGCGAAGACCACGTGATACAGGAAGTGTCCGCCATTGTTCTGGAGCTCTATGAGCGAGGAGGCCGCCATGCCAACACAGCCCCCGGCCAGGACCAGGCCCAAGGACCCACCACTGGGGAAAGAGGCATGGGGTACGGGGTCAGCAGCGGGCACAGCACGCACGCACGCATGCACGCACGCACGCACGCACGCACGCACACTATGCCTCCCGTCTACCAGCTGTCAGTGGACACACGGTCAGAACAGGTGATTGTGACCATGCAGGACTGCCTGTTAAACCTGCCCTACTGCTGCCAGGGTTTTTGAGAGGATGCAGGAACCACTTTCTGTGCCAGTGACATTTCGTATCACTGGACATTTACAACACTCAGAACGTAATCCAGTACATCAGTGGTTCTCAGCAGGTTTAGCTTTGGGACCCACATTTTTCAATGGTCATTGTGTCACGACCCAAATTTAAAAAAAAAATATGAATCAAATTTATTTTATTAATAAAATGGCGCAGTAATGGAAAATAAAACACACTGTAGTAATATCTGCACAATGCCTTCACACACTGTTAAAGAGTCAGACATTGGATTTTTCCAAACAAATTTTTTTAACCAGACACTCCGGAACCCAATTAACATGGTCCTGTGACCCACTTTTGGGTCGTGACCCACCAGCATTACATTACCCCTCCAATCAATGAACTGAAGCACAGAATGCCACAATAGAGTTACTCCACAGAGGACATCTCAGTGTAAAATAACTTGTGTCCTCAGCCTGGGGTTTACAGGATGGGGGAGGGGCACCTACCGGACCACAGTGGGCATGACCTCGCCGCCAAAGAACACGCTGAGCATAGCCAGGGCCTGCGAGGCCAGGAGACCGAGCAGCGACAGCAGCAGTACCAGGCCGATCTGCAGGTCTGCGAGGCACACAGAGTGGGACAGGGCACTTTGAGAGCAGGCTAAATACACCAGACCATCACCAGGCGCCCGTTAGCAGGCAACCTTCATCTGCGATGGTGATGGGCATATTTGCTGCGCAGTACTGGCGCGTGGGTGGGTCGTGTATTTGAATAATTTACATGAAATCAGAAGATTAGCAAATTCCTCCCAATATGTTCCTCAGTGCCATTACAAACTGCTGGAATAAACAACATAAATCATACATCTTCTCACCATATCTAGAAAATAATCAGATACTGAACCCAGACTGGTTCCCTCTGGGTGTTTTGGGCTGTCCCCCTGATTTGTGCTGCCTGGGATAGACTCCAGGCCACCCTGAGACCCAAACCAGTAGGAGTACTTAGAAGATGGATGGATGGAGGGATGGATGGATGTGGCTGAACGGTTTCTTGTTGGAGGTCTTACACTGGGTTAGGGCGAGCAGCAAGAGCGAGGACAGGCCCGTGACTATGGCCGAAAAGAGCAGGACACCCCTGCGGCCGAAGCGGTCCACTGACAGGCAGAGTAGCACGCAGGCGGCGGCCCCTGTCGCCACCCGCAGGAAGTAGCTGAAGTAGAAGTTTGGGGAGAAGCTGTGCAGATTGCGGGTAAAGCAGTCCTGGATTCCCGTGCCTATGAACCTAGGAGGGGCGCATAATGAAAAAGATATAAAGCCTTATTTGGCATTTGTAGTATTGTGAGGTTCGAGAAGAGGTACATTGGAATGTGTTTTCTGGATGTATCCCATCATGCTCTCTTGTTTTAAGACAAACACAGATACAGGTGAGAGTGAAGCATTTTTCAGGGGTGGCAGGATCTTGCTCAAAGGCCCAACCGAAAAAAAAAAAATGGCTACTCTGCCGAGCACGGGATTCAAACCAACAATCCTCTGATCATAGTGTCCTATCCCCCCGAGCCACACACCGCACCCCCAAAAGAGAATAAAAAAACTGACTCTGCAAATAAAAGAAATTCGAAAGCAGCCATTACATGTCCTCCCATCTAAGTTAATTCTGGTTAATCACATGAGGTGAAAGCATATGACAAGACGGACAGGAGCTGCTGCTTCTTGTCCCCATGGCAACAGGCCAGCCGCACTCACAGGGTGAAACCCAGGATGAGGCAGTTCCTCCAGATGATGCGGGTGTGCCTTAGCTCCAGGACGTGGTGGTACCGGGCCGGGGAGTCCTCTGGGTATGCCACATCGATCTCTGAGGGAACGAAGAATGGGGATGGAAGGAAACCAGAAACATACTCCCGTGAAACACGAGCAATGCCAGTCATGCCTCAGCAATCCCAGTCACTAGCAGCGTTGCTAGGAAACCCTTCTAGAATGTATAAATGAGGTAATAGTGGCAAGAATGCTCCTGAATGCATGGTTTGGAAGTGGACCATAATTCCTTGTGCCAGAGAATAGCGGAGCTCCTCCATCTTTGTGGACCGAGCCCCTGACACCCGCCCCCAACCCCTCCACCGGCCACTGGCATCCCAAACTGTGCTGGAATCTCCAAAACAGTCTATAGAAGTGCCTTGCAGGGCTACACATTGCACAACCGAAATGCAATTACAGCCGGAGATAGGAACATTAGGGGCACAAAGCAAGGCCTTACTGCGCACTTCTATCCCCAGCTCGTCAAATTCCCATGGGAGTCCCAGAAGGAATTGACCCTGGGTGCGAAGATTGGGGCGAAGGTGAGAAGGAGAAAGGGATTCTTACAGGAGCAAAGACAACATGGGACAGAGAAGAAGGAAGGAATTCTGGGATATGAACGAGGGAGTTTTCAGAGCATCGGTGTCAACAATCACTGTGGAATGGACACTGGTATGGTCACATGACCCTACCTGACAACAGGCTCTCGGCTGGATAGATCTCCTCACCAAGACACACCCTGTTCCGCGTGGAGATGTTCTGTAGTGCCTTCTTGGCCTGAGAGATCTGATAGGTGGCCAAGAGCCAGCGAGAAGACTCAGGGAAGCGTGAGGCACAGCTACGAGGACATAGAGACGCATGCTGAGGTTCACATATGCACAGACACACAGCCATTCCACCCACTAACAGTACTACATGTAACCTACAAAAACAGGATCAATGGCTGCCAACTTACCACCAATAGGAAAACAGCAATAACAGTGGCAGGGTGGCCACAGCTTGTAGTACCGGCCAATCACGGCACAGCACAGCCAGCCCTGGCAACAGCAACTCTGCACACACTGCAAAGAACCCACCAATCATCGTCATCATAAGTCGGTGAGGTGGGTCGCACATTTCTAGTCCTAGAAGAGGGAGAGAGAAATTATAACTTAGCATGCGTCTGTGCTTTACTTTAAAATATCAGCCTATATGATATTTGCTTGTACTTGGAGCCTATGGAATTTAAAGGTCCTCTTTTCATAAACCAAGAGAGAAGAAATGAACCTTAACCATACTGTTTCCGTTCTCTCTTAATTGCTTGAAGAGAAGTTTTAGTGAGGAGGACTCACAAAATGTCAGTCAGCATGTATGGGAGCTGGTTTCCTGTTCAGAAACTCCTTCAGTGTGAGATGGGAAACACAACAGGTTTAAACCTGAGAACCTGAGCAAACATACAAGGCGCCTGTGGAACCCCCTGCAGGTCCAGCCCAGGTGTACCTTACCTGCACGTTCGAGAATGAGCAAACATCAGGGCTATGGCCCAACGCGCTCTCCCTGCTTCACTAAAACCGTGCGCACCCAGTCAAGTGGGTGTGCATGTGTGTGTGTGTCTGTGTGTGCACACGAAAGCCCTTGGTATTCCTCAGCAAACCTCCAAACAGAAATATACCACCACACCCTCAGCACGCCCACCCATATGTAGACACACACCATGACGATGACAATGACAGGGAAGTTCCTGGGAGAAAATGCGGGAAAAATTAACAGGATCCCACTGCTTTCCCCACTGCCAACAATTTCCTGACCTCTTAGCTCATGCTTATGTGAGCTCATGTGTCAGGGAGGCCCTGCCCCTTTCCCCAAGAGCTGGTAAACACACATCCCACAGATAGGTAACCAGCTATGGCCTGATTCTGCCAGCGAGGCTGTGAGACCTGCCAAACATCTATAAACTTTGCAGTTCAGAGAAAGGAAAAGTCACCTTGAAGCCCAAGTGTTTACCTAGACTGCATACTGCTCAAAGCCTCAACCAGCCAGTCCAGGCAGTTTGTCGCATTGCACCTTATCCAAAGGTCTCACTTGGCTTACTTGGGTATACTGTGTAATGTTGCTGGTAGGCTATTGCTCTATGCTAATACACTAGGGGGTGTTTCACAAAGCAGGATTTCTCAGTTATCTGGGTTAACTTAAGCTAGAGGTCATGATTTCCCAATAAGAGTTTCGATAAGGAGCATTCCTTCCCTGCTGCTGTACCACTGTTGATCCTGCCATCAGAAGCAGCACCAGCACCTGTCTGCCCCCCACACTGAGGCTCAAACCTTACAATTAGGGCAGTGCGAATTGGGACTTGGCCATCTTGCTCATTTGATTTCCTCTGCCGCCCCCTGGAAGATGGGCTCCCCCTATGAGTCTGGTTCCTCCCAAGGTTTCTTCCTTCTAGGCAGTTTTTGCTTGCTTACTGGGGGCTTTGGGCGGGGATAATGTAAAGTATTTTGAGACAAAGTAATGATTTGAAAATGCCGACATTACAAATTACAACATTACAACATATACAAATAAAACCACCTTGAAATTGGATTTAATACTGGACGATTGTGACTTCTAGCTTAAGCTAACCCAGCTGAGAAATTCTGTTTTGTGTAACATCACCTATATCACGTTACTTTAGTAATTTGCTTAGTTTTACTTTAATATGATCAATTATACCAAAACAAAATTCCTTGCACTTGGGCTGTACATAGCGATTAAAAATAATTCTGATTCTGATTCTAAATAAAAAAAGAATGGACCCGCAAACAGACAACATCTGGGAAAATTTACGGTTGAGACAGAACCTTCTAATCTACAAGTGACATTTCATTTATCTTGCGTTTATGGAGGTTTCAGACACCGAATTAGTAAAAGGGGCAGTCGGGCTGAGACCCCAGAGGTTAAACATCTCCAACTCCATACTTGAGTTGCATGCATGTAGCCAGAAATAATTTTTGCAAGGGGTCCTTCTTGATTAATTTTGCTAACCAGGGGGGTTCAAACTAGTTATTTTAATACCTGGTTATATGCCTGGTCAATAGCTAACAAATACTGAGGGGGAGGGGTGTCACAAAAGATACTCACGTGCAACGTAGGCGGAGAGGAATACGCCGGACAGCGTGGCCCCCTGGCAGAGTCTCAGCAGAAGGAAAATAAGGGGGCTCCTGGCCAGACAGACGGCCACGCCGAGCAAGCCCGACAGGCCAATGGAGAGCAGGAAGCCACGACGGCGGCCGCACCTGCACACACCACACAGCTGCCGCATGAGGCCGCCATGCGCATAATGCTGAAAGACACATACGTGTCCCGGGAGTGACGCTCACCTGTCACAAAAGCCACCGAGCAAAAGATAGCCGAGAATCCAGCCCAGCATGAAGCAGACGTGCTGCAGGGGAATCTTCCAGCGGTTTCCACAGACCAGGTTCCACTGCAGAGAAACTGGGTTACAGATCTTATAAAAGCAGTTTTGTAATGTGACTGCAGGAGCATATTAATGGATAAACTACCTAAGGCTATAGCCTAGGACCCTGGCAAAATCAGGGACCCAGGTACTGATCTCACTTTAATTCATCATTAATGAATCGTGACACATGTTTTATCCCAAGCAATTACTATATTTGTTACTATAGCTGCTAATTCTGTAAACCTTTGTGAACCACTGAAGGAACTAGTAATGAATAACACAAGTGAAATACTGGTCTCATGTTTGTTCATCAGTAATGAATCATGACGCATTTTTTACCTCAAGTAGCAACTATATTTGTTCATGATTTGTTCTTCAGTAATAACTTAAGTATTTCTGTCCCCTCAAGTAAAGTGCTATGAAGCTATAAAATCAGGCTGATCGTTCCACCTGATCAGCAAATTTCTCTGCCAGCACCAGCCCCCTTGCCCACTGATCGGCAAATTTTAGGAGACCTCCAAGCCATGTCACTCTAGAGAAGTTAAACCTATTAAAGCATTACATTTTTTTGCCAATGGTCCAGTTCGTATGTTGTATAAAAACTTCACAGCCTGGTAATACTTGTTATTCAGCGATTCAAATATTTAGCAGGCTGCATCTTCCTTATACTGGCCAAATACCCACACACTCAGAGGCCAATATGTATCCCTTACCATCGCTTTAATGAAATACTGAAACACACAGCTCCTTTGACACTATGCTAGATAAGAGCCTGGGGGATGGGTGTAAGGATGGAAATATGCCACTATAACCTGCACTGCTGATCATCTACTCAAACTGAAGAAAGATTACAAAGCTAAGGAGGCTTTTCATCTTCCGTAATAAAACCTTGGGTCGCGTCATCTCATAAGAGGATGTCACAAACACAGATACATGTACTGCAGTGTCTCACTTTCACAGTGGCACGCAAACACAAACAAGAGAAAACAAAGGGGGACACAGAATAATGAGCGTCTTATAGATCTCGTGCCCAGTGATTCACTGGAAGAGGCCGCCGATATGCTTAATCACATTACGTCCATCACGTTAGACCCTGTTCTCAGCCTCAGCCCATCCTGCCTGTCCATTTTGAACTCACATCTCCTAGATCATGAGAGGAATCGGAAGGAAATGCCTATAGTGGAAAGTTCTGGTCTGTTCCCAGCTCCTGCAGTAACACAAAGGGCCAGTGACATCACAGAGAGCAGGAAACAGGGGAGGCTCTGGTGGAAGAGAGTCGTTAACACTAAGAAAAATCAGGGGAGTGGGGAGGGGCAGAGGCAGATGGTGGAGTTTTGTTTTCAATAGATGGGGAACGGTGGCCACAGCACGCACGTAAACACAGGGTGTGCACACAGCAGGAACTGCATCTGTGGGTCAAACAACCAGCTATATTCACTGTCAGTTTTAGAAGTCAGGCACGTTTATATGAATATGATCGGAAATCACTTCTTTGCACAGAGGACACACAGAAGAAAATTTTTGTTAAAATCTTTATTAGATGCATCCGTTGTGACAGTACGTGATTAATCTTCAAACAGAGTCACAGGACCAAGCATCAGCAGACGTTTGTCAATGACTTCAATAGTCCCAATTCCCATACCCAGCCACACACACACACACACACATACATACACAAACAAACAAACAAACAAACAAACAAATTGTATGTAAAAATGTGCCAAGTCTTGCAATTAGATTAGATCATGATAAATATCGTGCACGGAGGCAGAGACCACGTCCCTTTAACCAAGCCCTACCGGACCTACCAGCAAAGCAGACACTGTACCTCGTATAGAGCTGGTACATTCGGTTTTAAATTAAATTAATGATTTAAAGAAGCAGATTCTCAGTAAGACACGCATATCTTTAACAAACACACAGTCTTCTAGAGAAAGACTGCGAAGAGGTCTTTTGTATAGATCAAACATTAAGATAATGTTATTTTGGGGAATCGATTCCGAGTATCAAATAGCAGAAATAATTCAACTTTAATGTCATTCCGTTGGTACATAATAACAGACAGCCATTGACAATCAAATTATTAATCCTCGGCAGCATGGCATTTGCAATATCAGTTCTTCTGACCCGAGTCTACAATGTATTAAAAAGAAAACAGCCCACATCCCTAGTGATACCCTATGAATATAAACTCCGTCGAACCTCATAATACTTTCTGATGGCTCATCTCATGGTGAATTTGATATTCGCACATGTGATCTGATTCCCAGTAGTGTAAATAAAAGGTACACATCATACTGACCTGTGTTACATAGTTATTCTGAAGTCCCGCTGTCTCCGTGTACTCCCATCCTCTTGTGCACGCCACCACTTCTCTCGGGGTGTTTTCCGTGAAATTGGTTAAGTTTGCGGGGTACTTGTACAATTCACACTGACTCAGACCGGATCCTTTCACCCAGGGAATGGTGAAGTTCAGACTCTCCTGTTCAGACATGTTGCTGAGAACCCAGACAGCAGGAAGGAGAGACGGGTCCGGTGCGCAATGGTACGATTCGGGTATCAGAGAGAAAAATACATTGGAAAAGAGGTTAAACGCTACTGCAAAGTTCGGGATCCAAGTGAAGAAAACTACGATACGGTTGTATCGTCCAAAAGCGCCTATTCTGGGAAAAATCCTACTTTCAAAGTCCATTCTCAGAGAACGTACGAGTGAAAACAACTGTCCGAACAAGCAAAACACGGGTTTGGAAAAATTTAAAAGGGCGGGTAATATGCAAATGATATGAAATTTAGGGTGGTGTTATGGCGCTCCGAGCCAATCAGCGCTGGGTATTGCAAAAACCTCCGCCCCCTCACATGTCGACAAGCATCAGGCAAAATGTCCCTCATATCTGCTGTTATCGGTTTGTTCTCTGGGTGGTTTGTACACTGAACTTGCACCACGCACATGCCGCACAATACCTTGCATGCATCATATATGATCCAAACGGGATAGCATATCCATTGTTAATTTTAGTCAACGTGTATAAACTCAAATAATAGCCATAGGTTTCTCACTGTGAATGGATGGATAATTCCAGTATACAGACAGACACTGAAACATACAGCGAGAGCAACCAAAAAACCGTCCGATGTGATCGACTGGTAAAGAAACAGCAATTAACAAAGAATTAGCTATGAGGTTGACTGGAATGAAAGCAATTGAATTCTGTTTGTACGCCTGGTCAGCGGCTCCTCCACGCCACACAGATGGCAGGTTCCCGGCGATGCACTGTCACACTCTCTACGGAGGCCTGCCTGATGGGCAACCATGGTGTTTAGCAGTTAGTCGAATCCGTAACAGGACCTTTCATGTTGTGTGACGTTTCTCTTATTTCCCTGCTTAATTTAATGTATGATTATTATTCACCACAAAAGCTTAGTTTATTAATCATGCCCTGAGTTAACGAATCAAATGAGGTTTTTCGGTCATGCAATTTTTTTTTTAACTTGGATGGCTCAGTGGCCTCACAAATAGGGTTGTGGGTTTGATTCTCGTTTTGTGTTCGCGTGGAATTCATCATGCAGTTTAAATGTGTGGAATCGTGTGTTTAAAATTGTACAGTGTGTTTTCTGTGATTGGGATGAACTCAAAGCTTACCATGACCCTGAACTGGATAAATTATGGAAAATGCATGGAAATGTTTGAATGTATTAATAAAAAAAGACACCGAGTCTAGCACAAATGGGCATGTAAAAAATTAAGTAGCTGTTGCACGCAGTTATAAACAGGAAATATTGAGCAGCATTATCAAAGCCCAGAAGACTGCCAGATTAATCGGTTGAAATATTGGGCATATGAATTTATGGGAACCACTGATCAATTGAGTCTAAGATAAATGTATTATTATTAAATGGAGCAACGGAGCAATTAATCACAGAACTGCTTCTGGGTGATGACTATGCATCTCCTGATAGAATATCATACAAAACAGAAGACCAGACCAAGGATGTATTTTTAAAATTTATTTACGAACATAATCTCTGAGGGACAACAGCATTTTTCCCGCTCTCTGTACATGCAACTGTAGAAAATAATTTTTAATTTTTAAATCCGTTTAGTTTTTTTCTTTATTTTTTTATTTTTTATTTTTTTACTCATTTTGTTTTTGCAGTAAATCAACACAGCTAGACGTAACAGTACTGGAGTTGTTACAGCACTGACGACAGCATCAACAAACCCTGCCCCCCTTCCAATAGCTGCTCTAACAATATGTACACAATTGAACTACATTGTACAAAAAGGAAAAAAAAATTACATTGTTACATCACCGGCAGCGAGCGCACTGTCTCATTGCTGTTAGAACCCCACATTCTACGCAAGTTTAAACTAGTACAAAGAGAAGGGTGCAAAATGTCCTGGCAGATATTTACATATATGTACAATGTCTCGTTTACGCATTACAAGAGGGAAATTTACACATCTGAGACTGCTCCAACATACCACAGGTGTCAGAAAGATAATAAATAGGTTATTTCACCATTTAAAGAGTAGTTCTCCATGCGTTATGATTTCAATCCTTTTAAACACAGCTACTGTCCGGTTTAGGTTAATATAGAAGGGGAAAGTAACAGATAAGCATGGAGCCAAGGCTTGAAACTGTGACTTGAGAAATGGTTCAGCATTCTGTCCAGCTGAAAAACAGAGTCAACGTTCTGTGGCAAAGTAGAGGTAAGATGTTGTGCGATGACAAAGTGAGGTCACAAAACAGGTGAGAGCACTGCCAAGTACTTGACTGCAACAAGTGAGAGGCTTAATTTTGGCTGTGAGGATGCTCTTGAAATAGGAGCAAGTGCAATGTGGATTTAAGATGCCAATTAGATTAAAGAAAAATGGACATTATTTTTAGCCAAGCAGGATGGGTGTTGTCATACTGGATATCCCTTAATATGACAGGTACAAGGTACCATAAGCAGATGTGAACCAGATGCTGCCATTTTTAAAGGATGAAGAGATGCCAAGTAGCCATATTTGTGCAAAGGTAACGGCATCCAAACAACTTAGACCTACAACATAACAAAGGGTCTGGACAATGGATCCTCACAATTTCAAGCCTCTGTTATGAATTGGGAAGAAAAAAATAATCGCATCTGGAAAAAATAAAACCAAAAATGTCATAACCACTTAAACATAATTGTTAGACAACAGGGATGCAGGACTTATGGAGGGAATACATTCTATTCATATGCAATATCATGACCATGCCAGAAGTGTTTATGCTTAGCACAGAACTGAAGACCACTTCATCATCATGATCTTCCAATGTAAGGAAAGACAAGAATTTGGGGAGGGGTGGGGGTGACAAAAATGCATAACTCTGCCAAATCCAGTCCAGAGAAGTTTGTTTTGACATCATCTCTGGAATGCAAATGAAAATAGAAAATTCTTTTTATCCATTGAGAGTAATTATGTGCACAACATCATCCTTCTGCAATATACCACAACAGCGGGATTAATAAACTGGATGTACATTAATTATGAGGGGATATTTATATAAGCTTCTGTGGTAAAATAAAAAAGGCCCACAAACCAAATTTAACACACATTTCAATCCAACATTCAAAGGGTCAGAGTAGCAGGAACAGGGACATGAATGACTAATCACAACCATTAAAATAAGGTAACATGTGGTACTTTTACGTGAGTCAAAAGTGTCATATTTTAGAATGTTGCATTTGTTCAGTTTCATAAGATCAGTTATTCTGTCGGTTGTGTATGGTATATTAAGATACTGCATATCTGTGAAATAAAAAAAATCCTGTTAAACCTCAAGGACAGATAAAGACCCACACAGAGTACCTAAACACAGGAATATACCTTAAAATCAAACAAATTGTACAAAACTTTGAGGCCCGATTACCGATTTTTTAAAAACTGCTTAAATTGAGTAACAGCGATAGTTATGAATCAGTAAAACTGAATTTGTCTTCCTTCACAGAGTTTGAAATTTTGACAAATGTTAGTATATTTGGTATGCAGCATCATATATCAGTGCGATTTGCAGTGAAAATATGCTCTGGGAGAGGAGAAATTAAAACAAATGCAGAATTAAAAGCAGATCCTCTGGGAAAGATGAAAAGAATGTTGTGTCTACAAGATTATTAAAAAATACATTATAATAAATCAGCAAAGCCTATCCCCATAACAAAACCAATTAACTGACATCTGGAGAAGGCTAGAGAAATATTTAAATCTACATTGCCATGACAGAAACTGCAAAACTTTTAGTTTAGTAACCAATATCTTCTCTGTAGTGCCACCTTCTGACTGTAGGGGGAATGGACACTTAGGGGAAAAAAATTGCTCTGGTTTGTAAGACCATGCTAATAAAATGCTTAGGGGAAAAATAGCACTAGCTTTCTTCAAAGTAAAGCTGAAATCTTTAAAAACTGTTTACGATGAGAACTTCACTTGCATGGCAAATGCAAAGAAAGTGTTGCTCTTAGAAAGGATGCATTTTATAACCTTTTACATTTTATACCGCAAATTAAAAATGAACTAAAACCTCACTCCACTCAGTTAAATACTATATGCAAATTATTATAACCACAACTACAATAAGCCTAAAGATTCCTACAGCACAGCTTAGCAAAAAAAAGTATCAAAAAAATGGGGATAAAGAATAATGGGCAGGCTACCAATGAATACAATACTGTATAACCTATAGCATGTGTAATGTGCCTATAGTCACAGATATACATTAACTAAAACTCAGATGTAATGATAATTAAATTTTAATACATGTATATCACTGTGTATGGTATAGTGGAAATCTCTGCCATTTCTACAGGAGGACAAAATTGACAAAAACTTATTTGTTGTACATTAATTTGGCTTTTGAATTGCTTGTCTAAGAAACTTCGACAGAAAGGCATTTTCTTGGTTTAGATTAAATTTTTAAAACTTTGATAATTACGTAAAAAAGCAAAGCGTAATACAACTTTACTAGAACTTGACTAATTTAAAACCCATTCTGGACTAAGACTTTTATTTTATTGAGTACTATTTTACGTGAAAGAGGGGTCATAAGCTGTGATCTGGCTATGAACTACCTTCATCTGACCAGTTTTAACCAGGACTGGACAGAATGTGAAGGATCTTTTGAAACCGTGGACAGGAGACTGTCTTTAAAATACTGAATGTGGGTACACGTTTTGGCCCATTGTTATAGGGGAAAGTGCTTCCCAAAGGTGAACTGTACATACAAAGATAATTTTATTAATTTTTTACACTTAACTGAGAGTGAAGTTACAGTACATAAGTTATTTACAACTTTGCAGTAATGTGTGGCAAAATAAATTATCTAGAAGGCAGCGAGAATACATTGGTTAACGTATATAAAAACTGTACAGAATTTACGGGATACAATTTAGTTTTTTCCTTTAAACTAACATTGGCTCTGTAGTGTTTCAAGTCACTTTCTCAGAAAGAGAAACAATGAAATGCCCGAGTAAAGTTTTTTTTTCTGCTAAACATTTAGTCTTTACCTCTTGCCACCATGGTTTAATTTTCCTCTTTTCCTCATGCATTTGTCTGCAATGAACAGGTGTGTGGGACGTGAAGGTAGAGGCCAATTCAACCTGCATGCAAACTCGTGGCCACAGACTCCCGCTTGAGCCAGCCCGCCTCCTCTCCTCCCTCTGGGGAAGGCTGTGGGGCCGATACGTGCACGTGGCCGGTGCACGGGCCTGAACACCGCGGACAACCCGTTCGTGCTCTCCTGGTGGTGTCTCCCGCACCAGCAGGCTGTAGGGCTGCCCTTGTGTGGCTGGGCTGGGGCTCAGCTGAACCTTGCGTGGGAGGGGATACTGGTGGAATGCCCCTCTCCCCGCCCTTCCCCCCCACTCCCAGGAGTGACTTGGGTATACTTCATCCTTTACAGTAGGAGAAGCTTGAGGTTCTCTCTTGTCCTTTCTCACTGCTGCCCGTTTATTTTCCTCCATCTTAGATCTTTTGCAGATTCACCCCTTGCTGGTTCTGATCCACAATAAAAGGAGGGTTCTTCTCAGTCTGGTTCGTATTTTCAAGAAGACTAAAAATATTTTACTCTCTCCTTACCAAGGATCAACCAAAGAGGCTTTGCTTCAAAGCAAAGTCATTTTGCTTTTTTTCTGAACAAAAGAACAAAAGAACTGGATGAAAGTGCAGTCGTGTTCTCCCGGTAAAAAAAAAATGCTTCCTCCTCTTGAAGACAGGAATCATTAGCAAGTTTTATTCCTTTACATGTAATTATCTTTGAGAAATATTTCCTTTTCAAATGGCTAGCCCTTACCATATGTTCTTTTTTAATGGCGACGTCACACAGGTGAGACCATTTCCCTGTCATGCGGGCAACAGCACAAAGTCGTCATTTACATCGACCATTGGCACGTAAAAGGAGGGGACCTCGTTCACACACAGGGACTTGTGTCCGGCAGGGTCCAGCTCCTGCATCTTCAGCTGCCACTCCATCCTCTGCACAGCATTGAGGGCGGCTGCCTCGTGCTGCTGCCGCATCAACAGACATGTCTGGGGAAGGAACAAGAGGCCTCATTTACCAAATAGCGATCACTGAAACATAAAAATACAATAATCTCCATTTAATTTAATTTCCCTGTTTCCTTGTATTCAAGGCAATATTTTAGGTAGTCAATAATCCAATTATGTGATCTGAAACTGGCAAGTATATTACATTAAACAAAAAGAATTACGGTGTTATCATTCGTAGCTTCTGAAAAATATCTGAATGATTGATTACATTTCATGTGTAATTCACGCAAAAATATTTCAGTGCAGTTAAAAACCTAAGATCCAGTTTAACATTCTATGAACTGCGCAATGCATTTAGCCTACATTTTAGTCAAGAGTAACTGAGGACCCAAAATACCCTACGGCTCTGCAAGGTCAGTGACACTGATACATCGTACAAAGCCATACCTTCATACGGTCATACTTGTCATCTACGTCCTGAATCCAGGAAATAAACTGACGGGCGTTGAAACGGTCTCTCACAGACTTGTTCTCATCACCCTGAGATAAAAAAAAACAAATCAATAAAAGAAGCAGACAGACAGCTGGAGCTTACATGCCAGCTGACAGACAACATGGAAACTGGAATTAAATTAGATTTCCTTTTGCTCAGCACAATTTATAGCACGGTGTCACATTGGCTGAGAGGGCAGCATTGTGAAGGGGTTTGGGTTCAATTACTGCCGCGTTTCTTGTGTTTGCTTGGGTCTTCTACAGTTCAAGGATTTGCCTTTACCTGATGCATTCATGCAGCTGACCCACCTGACTTTCAGAAGGCATGTTGTACACCTCCAAATCCAACAGCATGGTACAGGCACTGAAGGGGACAGCCTGGTTAGCTATCGTCCTTGCAGCTCTGCAATGGACCCGTAAGACTTCCTGTTCACATGACACTATTAACTTCTCCTGTAACGGGGAAGGAAAAAGAGAAAGACAGTTTATCATAACAGCTACTGACTCACCTTAAGCAAACTTGTAAAATCTGAAAATCTAAAAACTCATGCAAATATTACGTCAGGAATTCCACAGAAATTAAGACATGGTGCCATGATGTATGTACATAAGATAAGGGGGGACATGATCCAGGTGTATAAGATTCTAACAGGTCTGGATGCTATTCAGCCAAATGGCTATTTCAACTAGTTTAAATACTAGAACTCGTGGCCATGAGTGGAAATTAGCGGGAGAACATTTTAAAGTAAATTTGAGGAAGCACT
>JAAGVU020000008.1:16789404-16803166 GCA_011763525.2 Mormyrus iriodes
TTATTAGTTAAGTTCTCCCCAAATGAGCTTGATGGGCCGAATGGCCTCCTCTCGTTTGTACATTTCTTATGTTCTTAAGATGTATTTTCAGCAGTGAAGCAATGTGCAACCACTGACTAATGATCTTGATAGAAAGACAGAGAAGAAAAAGTATACAACACAGCTAAAACTTACCCTCTCAATACTATGCTGTAGCCTAAGCTTTCCTCTGACTGCCTCTTGCTGTCTGAATAGCTCCTTCAGAGGCTCGGACAAAGAGGGTGGTGGTGCAATCTGAAGAGGTAGCAGAAACAGCCATCATATGGTTTGTCATCTGTGCCAACAAGGGAATCCTTAAAAACACACACCACCATGACAAAAGCACCTACCACAGGGATATGCAATTTGCTGAGGGGCTTGCCATCCAGCAAGTAAGAGCCTGTGTAGGTAACATACTCAGCGTAACACTGAGGTGCCTGTGGAGTGATGTAGCACAAGATTTTCCGCTTCTCCTCAATCTTCTTCCGAATCTGAAGGTACTCAAAATAGGGGTTGGAGCGGTCACTGTGGTAGGGCTCAATGTCATCGAGCTTGATGGCATTGACAATGACAGCCAGTGTCTGCTGAATCATCTCCCTTGTTTGCTGCATGGCGGTGTTAACGAGCTGAACCTGAACCTGTTGCGAGCCTGCCTTAGGTAACTTTCTTTTGCGTGGATGTTGTGCCTGGGGATCGTCTTCCTCCATGAGGCGGCCTTTGTTCTTGCTGACCACCACTCCGGCATTGGGATTGGAGCCAGGAGCAGCCGTGGAGATGGGGGGTTCCTTTTCTTTTTCAACAGGAACAGAGGAGGCTGTGGTGGTGATGGATGGGGTGCTGACGGTACTGAGACAAGACGCAGATGATGTCACGCTAGAGTTGTTCTGCTTGCTTTGGTTGGCCAGCATTTGAGCTCGGTTCCTGGTCATCCTTAATGGCATCTCCTCTTGCTTTTTGGGAACTTCAGCAGTAGTCACTGGGACTGTTGCCTTAGGAACCACTTCTTGGGTTTTCGACACTGGAACCTGGTTTGGATGTGTCACTATTGATGAAACCGGAATAGCAAGGACTGGACTGCTCTGAGAGGATGCAGTAATAGATGGAGTCTGTCTAGTGATGTCCAAGTCCACAGTACTTGATGACTCAGAACATGGAGGAAGAGTATTTGGAATGGACTGTTCATTGCTTTCTGTAGAGTCTACAGAAGAATATTCCTGGTTACTGTTGCAGTCAGCAGTGCTAAACTGCAAATTACCTTGATGTGCATCTCTCTCATCCACCTCCTCCTCATCCCTTGGAGGAACAATATCCACAGTGTCATTCTCTGGAACTTTCTGCGGTTCTGGTTCCTGCTCCTGCTCAGACTGGCTGCTGATTTCTGAACTTGGGAGGCATTTCTGTACAGTTCCACTTAATGGCACAATAGCTGGAGAACAAGGGGCATCAGATTCACCTGGCAAGTCTAATGGATTACAGTCAGACTCATCTTTGATCTCATTAAGTGGTGATGCAACAGGAGCAGGGGTGTGCTTATAGTCAGTCAATTCTGGATCTTCGATGGAAGGGTCTTGCATTTCCTTGTCTTGCAGTGGCAAGTCTGGCAGGGAGAATGGTAGATAATCTAAATCATCCACTGCACTTGGAAAAGGGTCTGGCCATTGTACCACTGGCTCATGTCTAATAGGTGGGGCCACATTGTTCTCAACTATGTAGTTAAGGGAATCCTGATGGTTGTCTTCCCCTAAGCACTGGGATTCTGAAGCTACCTCACAATCTTCAGATGTCGGCTTACAGTCATTGAAAAAGCACTCCAACCTGTTGGAGGATATGTAGTTTAATTCAGTCTCCACAGGTGCTGAAACTGACTTTGATGGAGTAGTGATTTCATCTGCAGCGTTCCTCTGGCCCTCATAATCCGACTCTGGATTGTGCGAAGGACAGTAAGACCGAGGAAAAACTGGGTAGGGTGGTGTCACTGATGGAGGACAAGGCAATGCCATGGAGAGATGCTGTTGCAGGCCATCTTCAGGAGGCGGGCCAGGAATAATCTTGGAGGACAGTGACATCTCAATAAAAGGCCTTTGGGGTGATTTCAGAAGTATCTCAGTGTTCACTGTCCAGCTGATTCCGCTATGATCACTGGGATCATCTATGGTGCCTACAGGAGGCTGAGTGGGTATATGTGACTTTATATCCTCTGCTTCAGCTCTGTCTGGAGATTCAGACCAATCTCTTTTCAAATGCCCTGTAACGCATGGAACAAAAGTACAGCTCTCCCTTAGATGCTCTGCTGGCTTTCCAACATTTTCGTCACCTTCTACGTCTTCTACATCTTCCTCATCGTCATCATCTTCCTCCTCAATTTCATCCTCCTCTTCCTCCTCCTCCTGTTTGTCCTCAAGTTTTTGCTCAATTGGTGGCACAATGGCATTTGCATTGACAGGATCAGAGGAGACTAGACTTGGCTCACTGTGTGGTGATGGAGGCAGAAGATGGTGAGGCTCTGACAGATCAATTTCCAGTGGAGGGAGAGCCGCGGGGGCGGGAGTAGGAGGAGCAACAATATCTATACAGGACTCCTGAGGGTCAGGTATGTGCACTAGAGTTGATGGCTTTAGCAACAGGTTATTGTAAACATTTTCAGGGAGGTGATCAGTGCCAGCTGTGGCAGCAATTGCAGCTGAGGCCCCATCTGAAGTAGGCTCAGCTGGTTCAAGCCTCGGGGATGGCATCCCAATATCAGGTGAAAAACCTGGATGAGAGATGCATTCAAGCCTGTCAACAGATACAAGCTTATCCTCTGGAGGGTGTGGTGCTGTAGGCTCAAACTCAGAATCGGGCATACTTTGCTTTAGGAGAAAGTTTTGGTCTGTGTCCATTTTGAATTCCTCATCCAAAGGTCTTTTGACATCATCTGAAGCAGAATGGCTAAGCGTAGGCATCTGAAGGTTCTTTGCTGGAGTTAGGCAGCCATTTTCTTGGATGCTGTGTGAAGTGTTGGAATACCTATCAATATAGGGCATAGTACATGAGTTTGGACAGTCAATGCCATCAAACATGAGATCATGATAGTCCTCTGCACTGCAGGATGGAGTGCGTGGAGTTTGCATGACTTCTTCACACGAGTTCACTGATGTAGGAGTAGGAACACCAGTTAGCTTGTTTTGATCTGCCCTTGGTGATGCAGGTAGGTTCTCTGTCATTGGAAGCCCTGATAACCAATCTTTTGTATTTTGACTGTCCATAGGCTGTGACTTCCTTTCTGGAGACATTATCTGTGGTGGAAGGCTTGTGTCTTTGAGCTTTTTCTCTTTCAAAGTTTCAAATGAATTTGTTTTCTTCGCTGACGACTCTGTGCGATTCTTGCGCAACTCTTCACTGGATTTGGTTTTGTCTTTCAGTTTAGGATCTCCAGACCTGTGCCTCAATTTTTCCATCTGCTTCATTCTCTCCTTATGCCTTTTATGGCGCTCTTCAATTTCTTGGTCCTTTTGGCTAAGCATTTTTCCAAAACTTGTTAGCCTGAGATCACCATCAACCAGCAGCTTTTCCCGTGGACGGTTGTCTTTGCGAATTGAGTCTCTAGACTGATTAACTCTGTCATCTTCCTTTGATTTCATCTTTATAGAATCAGTCCTTCCATCTTTGTCCAAGATATCTTTATTTCTGTCCTTGTTTTCTTTTGACTTTTCCTTTAAATTGGTTGTCTGAGGACTTTCCTTTGAGTGTTTCAGAGTAATGTTTTCAGTGTATTTATGTTTCTCCTCTCTTACTTTTTCCTTAGCCTTTTTCTTCTTGTCTTTGATGACACTGCTAGCTTTATCCTTGGCAGCTTTTTTTAACATCTCCTTTTCAAACTCTGTTCTGTCCAAATCATCCTCTCCATCAGGCTTAGTCCCATAGGGAAAAGTATATGGGTCAGCCTCCAAAGGCATGGGCTCCTTTTCAAAGGGTAGGCTCTCTCTTCTCCTGTAAGTGTCTTTGATCTCCTCTAGCTTTTCTCGCTTGTCAGTCTTCTCTTTTTTTACTTTTTCTTTGTCCTTGTCATGGCTCTTCTTGGAAGAGGACGATGATGAATGCCTGTGCCTTTCCTTCTCCCTTAACTTATCTTGTGGATAAGAAATGGAGAGAGAGTCCCTCCTCTCCTCAGTGATATCTGGTAGGCTGTTGTTGGAGGAATCGTAGAAGCTGCTGAGAACTGGCTCATGGCCACGATCTGTAAAACTGTCTGAAGAAATCTCACTGATTTTGTCATTGGAATCATCCTTGTAGTCATTTAGGGCCTCTTCTTCCAGTTTCTCCAACAGAGATTTCTCATTCTCACCACTGCCCTTAAAGGGCTTCCTGTCCTTCAGGTGGTCTTTGTCAACTTTATCCTTGTACTTTCCTTTGAGCTTCTCTTCAGTTGAGTATCTCTTGTCCAGTAACTTTTGCTTATTTTTCTTCTCCTGGTTTGAATCAACAGACACCCGCTCCTTGCGATCTTTGTGTTTTAAGCCATCTCCAGAGTCCTTTTCCTTTTTATCTTTGTGCCTGTCAGAAGAACCCTTTTTCTCTTTTCCTCCATCAGATGAAAGTTTCTTTTTGTCCTTATAATCCCTTTCTTTCTGTTTGTCCGAGTGCTGCTTCACTTCTGTGGAGTACTTTCTATGTTTCTCAATTTGGTAGGCATCTAACTCATCCCTGTCAGGTGTAGGATCTTTCCGTTGAGAGTCTGACAGACCTAGACAACCACTGTAATCATCGTCTTCATCTTCACTCTCATCTGTGAAAATATCTGCGATATCACTCCAGGTATTTTCCCTTACCTTCTCGGGTTTTCGCTCTTCTTTCATTATGTCCAGAAAGTCTTTGTCTCTCTCACTGTGTTTCTCTCTCTTCTCTTTAATCTGCTCAGAAGACAACTTCCTCTCTTTGTCTTTACTGTGTGAGTCTTTGTATTTCTCCTTTGCTGCTTCCTTCTTATCCTTTGAGTTTCTGTCAGTGTCCTTCTCTTTTGGAGGTTTTTCAGCAGAGCTTTTCTCTGTCCTATCCTTCTCCAAGTCCTGGATATTTTTAGGCTTCTCTTTGTTTTTGTCAGTTTTTAATTTATCCTTCTTCTCCACACCATCTGCTTTCTTCTCCTTATCTTTTCCAGAGTGGTTTCGTTCTCTGGCCTCTATCAGCTTTACAGAAGAGTCAATATCAGATTTATCTTTAAAGAAGTTGTCACTACCATACTCATCTCTCAAAGGATCATCTTGTTTAAATCGGAAATCTTTCCTTTCTTTTGTGAAGTCATAGGGGTCTTTTCTGTCTCTACTGCAGTCACCAGAGTCCTTCTTTTCTTTGATGTTCTCAGTGATCTCTTTCTTCTTTTTGTCCTTTTCAGACAAGTAGCTAGAATTTAGCTTCATTTTATCAGAATCCTTCTTCTTGTCACTGCCCTTCTCTAAAAACTCTCTCTTTTTGGATGCAGTCTCTCTCTCATTACGTTTTTCGATATGTTCTTGTTTTTTGTCTTTTTTGTTGTTGTCCTTCCTCCGGTCTCGGACATCATCTTTCATTGTCTCTACAATAAGCTTAACCGTGTTTGACTTGTATCCTTTGTGCTCCTTTATTGGAACATCCCAGCTATCATCTCCATAGAGAGAAGACTGAGAGGACAAGTCTGAGACCCAGGGATCATGGTCATCATCAGATGGACAGAGCTTGCTGTCCTCTAAAAAATGGTTTTTGATATCATAGTCCTCATAATCAGGCTCCTCCTTAGGTACTTTGTCCTTTTTTGATTTTTCACGATCTTCCTTAACATTTTTTTCTTTCTCCAACTTGAAATACTTCTCCTCAATTTGTTCAGTCTTCTTGTCTGTTTTAGAGGATTTGTCCCTGGACTTCTTCCTTTTTTCATCTTTGTGGGTCTTTTGCTTTTCGTCCTTAGCCTTCTCTTTGTCTTTTATGTTTTTATCTTTATCAGCTTTCAGGGTCTTATCCTTGTCCTCCCGGCTTGTCTTCTCCTTTGAAAAATCTTTCATTTTCTTCGTTTTCTCCTCTTTAGATGCTCTGCCACTCTCTTTTCCAGGAATCCATTCCTTATCCTCCAATTTGCCTTTGTACAGCCTGTCTTCCTTTTTAAAATGGTCTTTTTCATGTTTAGAGAGCCTGGCTTTACTTTCTGCAGGACACTCTGCTTCCATGATGAGTGACTTTTGTCGTGTGTCAAAATCAAAGGAAAAACTTTTCACAAATTTTTCATTCATGTCTTGGTTAAGTACGAGGCTAGGAGGCTTCTCCTTCTCTTTATTTTTGTGTTTGTGTTTTACTTTATGCTTTTTTAACACTTTTCCATCTTTGTCAGCCTTGGAGACCGCTCCATCCAAGTTTGAGTTCTTGGTGAATTCCAAAGAACTCTTCTTATCTGACGAGTTGGCATGCACACTGTTCTTCCTATTCTCCTGTGCTTTCTTTTTCATGTGTTTTACAGACTCTATGCTTGAGTCAGCCGATGAGAAGTCAGACTCACTTGAGAGTCTTGTTCTCACAGAATCTGAAAGGGAGCTTACGTCTGACCACATTGGAGAGGACACAGTCTTCCAGCCATCTGTTCTCCACTGCTTGGGGTGCTGCTCTGCCAAAGACTGCGGCATTTTTTGAGAGCTCAGACTGCCATGAGAGGAAGTGGACGATGCAGAGAGCGAGCTGAAGACACATGATTCTTTAAGGCTCAGAGGATTAGAGTCCTTAACACAGTTTGAGCTCTTCATAGAGCCCTTATCATCCTCGCTCTCCACATCCCCACTATCTGACTCCGAAGTACAGAATTTGTCACTGATTTTTTCAAACCGCACTTCCTTGTTGGTGTTGTTTTTAGTTTCCTTCTTCCTCTTTTTCTTGACTTTATTCTTTTCTTTCTGCTGCTTAGAATTCAGAGTTCCAGAGTCTCGCCTTTTGGCATTTGCTGCCGTTGTCGGTTGCCTTGCCGTGGGAATTGGTGAAAAGGTCTGGTCATCCTCATCTGAGCTGTTGGTATCAGAAAGTATTCGCCGTGGAGTCTTCTTTGGTGTCAGCAAGTTGGTTTTGGAATAGGTTTTAACTTCCATTCTAGGGATGGAAATTAAGCTGTTGGCTTTGCTCGTAGAGTCCTTGCGGAATTCTTTCTTGAGCAAGTGCTTGTCATCGACTGGGGGGACCCGCTCCTCTTCATCATCCTCATCAAACTCATATTCGTCCTTTACAGGAGTCACTGTAGTTTTGGGTGGGTCTAGGTTCTTCCCTTTCAGTTTCAGGCCCTTCTCAAACTCAGAGTCTGTGTTATTACCATCAACAGAACTTGATGGAGCAAATGATGGTGCATCTTCTTCTTCTGAGGATTCTGTTGAGACAAAAAAAATAAAATTAAGTCTTATTTTACAAGTAAAATCCCACGGATAAAATTCAAATGCACCATTTTTTTTGTTTAGGGTAAAGAAAAAAAAAAGATAAATATATAGTTATTATTAACCATACACTGACCTGAAGAGCTCTCCTCACTGGTGGTATAAGTGCCTTTACCAAGCAACAGGTTCAACATGGTGGGGGAATTGGCTACTTTCAGTGGCGTCTCCCCCTTCCTGTTGATTTGGCGAGGATCCCCTCCATATCGCAAGAGTAATTTTACTACCTGTAAAACAATCCAAACAGAGGTACAATCATGAAACCCTAGAGAAGTTGAAGTTACCCATTTCAGCCAGGGACTGCAATAAAATTCATCTCTAATCCTATACTAGAGATAACTGAGATATGTGGTTTGTACAGAAAATAAATTCCAAAGGCCCTTAAGCACAATAATGTGAACAAACTTTTTAAAACAAAATCGTACATACATAATATTCATAGTCACTGCTAATGAGCTCACCTTGAAGTGCCCATTGTTGGACGCATCATGCAGCGGAGTGTCATCATCCAGACCCTTGGTGTTGACCTCTGCCCCGGCTGCCAGCAGCTGCTTTGCGACGTCATAGTAACCCCTGTTGCATGCCTCATGCAGTGCGGTCCAACCTGGTGACCATTACATAGAGGGGTCAACACCAAAAGGCACCTCAGGCGGAACAGAAGGTAGGCATGAGCCCATCAACCTGGCAATGCATTTTGGTAAATGCTCAGGTTCTTCTTGAAGTTCCAGGTCTTTGATATGTCGTATTAAGAGCACTGCAAGGAGTCCAGGCTTCTCTGCTCCCTCTGAGGGAGATACTATTCTAAGCAAACACAGGCCTTAGATGACACAACAGGGTGGCAAGTTGGGGGCGGAGCAGGGTTGGCTCACCTGCAAAGTCTTTAACGTTCACGTCAGCGCCCTCGCTAATAAGTTCCTTGATGCGCCGTGCCTCACCGCGGATAGCTGCCCTATGCAGCCTCGTCTCTCCTCTCTCATTGCGCTTGTTCACTTTATCTTTGGTTTTTGAGGCAGAGTTTGGTGTTCCCTTCTGGCCCAGACTTGACTGGGACTGGTGCTTTGGTGTTGTGTCTGCAGGATGAAAGTGTTACAATAAGCAAGTCCCAATTCAATTATAAATAGACACAAATAGAAAAATGACAAAAACTATTCATCTTTAAGTAAATATCTATATAGTGATGCTGCAAAGCCATTTTTGGTCACTGTGTGGCGCCCTTGCACCAGGCAAAAGTGTTTATAGGGTCAGCCATGACATTTCACATTTGAAATTAATTTGGTGACATTACTGAAGGAACTGGGGGAGCCTAAAACACACCTTCTGTATCATACTGCAGGTGTAAGACTACTGATTCATGAAAACATCTCATGAATGGAATAGCGTTGGAAGGAAATGGCCATAATAACGAAATGAGGAAAATCTAACCGGTAAAGAAAAAAAAAAACCTGGGCTCTGGCTAAAACCCTGCCACCTGCCTCCTAACTCATCATTTTACAACTCCCCAACATCAACAAACTTTATGGTACTTAATGCCGTAAGGACCATATCTCATTACAACCACATGTATGCAGGGGAATTGCCTTCTACTCCCAAATACCTTCAGTAGACCATCCAAAAAGGGGTGAATGTTGGAATATTCGCTAGACCTGGACCCACCTGGACTGTTGACCGACTCCTCTGCCGTCATCTGCATGAGAAGGGCCACCTGCTGCCGCTCCGAGAGAGGGTACCCAGCTCGGAGCCCCGGCAAGCCCATCCCAAATGGCAGGCTGGACTTCCTGGTGTTGGTGGGCTCCTTCTTGATCCGCTTGCGTTCAGGGCCTTGTTTCTCTGAAAGTGGACAGCGGCACTAATGTGAGTTCAGGCAGAGAGAGACTGAAAGCTGAGGAGTAAAGCGAGCTCAGGGTACAGAATCAACACCAGCCACAGAACAAAGAGGTCAACCGGACCAAAACCACAGAGGGTGGTGTTCTTTACATTCACTCCATTAGCCGGTCTTGAAGGTTGCGTTGAAACTTTCCAGCTATAGTAGAGGGACGGAAGCAACAGAGAGGTGCCTGGCCGTCAGGTCACATGCTGGTTTGTTTTTCTTAAAGAGGTAACGTCGATACAGTAAGCCAGGTGTTCAAGGTCATTGCCTTGGCAACGTGCTGGACAGCAGCAGGTGCAAATCAGACACGCCCAAGACACACACTCCTCCCCATTATATTTTCACTGTAATTCACAATGAAAAGGCACAGCACCGCTGGGCCACCCAACACCTTGCACCCCAAGCCACACAATAACATCGGTGTCCAATTTCCCAGAAGCCAGACTCTGGGCTGGGGGCCCCTTTATATATTTACTGGGTTACAAAGGAATGCACAACAACTTCATTAAAATGGCATCTGTATCCTCAAGATGATGTAACATTTTGTTAACTGTAGCATATGATAGGGCGAAGTGCTCAAGGCCACGATCATAATTGATATGAATAGGAAACATGGCATTGCTTGCTTCCGGACACTAGCACTTTCCAGGAATTCTGCTTCACGGTCCTTTCTAGTGAACTTTCACTCACATCTGTAAATACTTATGCTAACTTTCACCCCCCACCCTAAATGCATTTTGGTACATTCCTTTTATTCAGGCTTAAATAACGTGAACCACAGAGGCAGTCTAAACATGTTTTCAGGTTGGAAAACTGCAGTTAGCCTTTCCAGGTTTGGCATAATGCGAGGGCACCAGCCCAGAGATGAGATGTGCATTATGGATGGCCAAGAAGTCGTTTTAATGCTTTGCAATTCTGTGATTTCCTAGGGTTTCCTAAAGCTTATGAGGAAGTGACACTTCATTGCTGGAAAAGTAAAAAAAAAAATAAAATAAAATAAATGAACCGATATAAACTGATGGAAATCTAATGCACTATTTTTCAGAGAGATGTGCACAGAACTGGAAAAGCAAATAAATGGCAAAACACACGCAAATTACTGCAGAACAGTAGGACAAGTACTCCAAATAATAATAAAAAGAACATAAGGTATAAAGGCAGGCTGTGGCGGGGGGGGGGGGGTATGCATACTAGAGCTGCGCGATATTACGATATATATCGGATGACGAAATAAAAACATCTGTCATTGTATATTATGCTCTATCGTTTATTTTGTGGTGTCACAAAAGACATTTTTTTTCATCATTTGGGTGACGGTTCGCGATGTTAAATGCCACCACATCGGAAGTGGCACTGGTATTGAATTTATTGGACTTTATAATATGCAACCCAAAGAAGCCAATCCTCAAATATGTACCATGATCCTCAAATATGTATTTTTTTAGTTTGTGCTATGTAAAATCATATCCACGAAAATATGGAGCAATTTGTACATGTGAAACGCGTTTTGGACATTTGCCGATCACATCCTGCCTATTTGTGGATCATTACATTTGTGGCTTCCCTTCGATTTATTTGCAGATGTTTGTCTTCGTACCACTATGGAGCCCCTAAGAGGTCAGGGTGGGAAAATATTTTCTGAAAAAGTTTTAAGTTCCCTCTATAATACTTTTGTGTTCCTTTACAATACTTTTGCAATCCCACTACACTTGCCCGCTTGCTATTTGCTGCAGCGTGACCTCATGGATAAACCTAAATAATACAGACATGTTCTCTAAAGTGTGCTTTAAGCATTAAACTATGGGGGACAATGTACACCATGTAACTTTCATATGTGTTTGTATACGTACTTTATTAATAACTACACTGTCCATTCACCACCAGTGACTTTCAGCAAGACTACTGAATATGACACATACACACAAACACAAATGTATTACACACATTGTACGACAAAGCCGGAAAACTGCATATAAAGCTAACTTCACTGCAGTATTGGAGTTAAGGTCTAAACTTGAACCCACTTTCTGGAATATTTCAGAATAGATCCGAATATCCCTGCATACATCATCAAGGGAGAACACCAGGGAGGCATTCCCAAAAGTGGTTTCGGGTTGAAACCTTAACTATGACACCGCGGTAAAGTTAGCTTTATATTCAGTTTTCCGGCTGAAATATCTTTCAACAAAAGAAAGCAATACACCTTGGTTTTCCACATCTGTTTATGGGCAAATTTTAATTAACATTGTAATGTCTGTGTGTGCACTGCACATTCAGTAGCACAGCTGTCTTCTTTACAGTAACTGGCGGTGAATGGACATAGTGCAATTATTAATACTTATAAATATACATACATAAAAGTTATATGATGAGGATTGTCCCCCATAGTATTAAAGTACATGTAACTAGACATTTGTATTGCTTAGGTGTATACTTATTAGAGCATTAATTATATCTTTTGTACTTTAAACTGACACAGTACAGTTATTATTATTAATGGAAAAGAATTGCGAGGGAACGCAAAATTATTGTGAGGGAATTCAAAACTATTGTAAAAAACATTTTCCCACCCTGACCTCTTAGGGGCTCCGCACACCGTAACTGACCAGTAGAAAAAAATAAAACACAAATACCTCACTATCCACAAACATGCAATTTTATTTGTTATGTAAAATCATACACACAAAAATACGGAGCAATTTCTACAATTGAAAAGGATTTTGCATATATGTGCATCACTTCCTGTCTATTTGTGGATCACATTACATTTGTGACTTTCCTCCTATTTATGTGCAGATTTTTGTCCAATAAATATTGAGACTGAACTGTAGAAAAAACAGAAATATATCACATCCACAAATATGCATTTTCATTTGTATTGTATAAAATCACATCCACAAAAATATGGAGCGATTTGTACACCTGAAATGGGTTTTGCGCATTTGTGGATGACTTGTCTATTATTGGATCACGCAACATTTGTGACTTAGCTCCTTTTTATCTGCGTATTTTTGTCCACTTTGTACAGCAGCTGATCTGTAGAAAAAATGTACAAATATGAGGTGCAGTTGTGAATATATATATATGAGATTTTGGTCATGTCGCACAGTCTCAATGTATACATAAATAATTTTACTGATAAAAGTTTCCAATGTTTATTTTAAGCAACATAAAAAAGAGCCTTCTCTCAAAAGAAAGAGTGCTGGGGACAGAAAAGGACTTTTAGCTACCTTTCCAGCCATTTCTGTTTGTAGGACAACCATATATAACAGTACAGGAACACACAAACACACAGAACACGCTTATATACATATAATGCACAGACACACATTAGCACACACAGACAAGCAGAGGCAGGCATAACACTACCTCCAGAAAGAGCGGCAAGGGTCGAACCAAAGGCGGGAGGCAGTTCCCATGGAATGTTTTCAAGTCAGCTGCCAGAGATGTTGTTTAACCCCTAACAATGTCCTTTAGCACAAGTGGCAAGGGGGATTCATGGCTCAGAGTGAGCCGAAGCTGATCTCCCATCATTTGAGTCATGGGGCCATGCAGCGACTTCCAAGCCTTCAGGTGTGTTGGCCTCAGGTCAGCACTGCCGAAGGCTCGTTGATATCGCCATAACAGCAGCAGCAAAGACAATAGACGGGGGGTTACATGCTGACAGCACATTCCCCATCCCCATCATCAACGGTTTCAAGTGCAAAATGCAGACAACCTTTCCATGGTGGTTGTGGGCAGACTTGTTTAACAACAAACTCCTCCAACTACAAAAGCCAAGCATGTGAACCTAAGGGATCCTGTTTAGCCAATCGGCACATCTCTTTGGGTTTTCCCCCACTTGACACCATAAACATTCCCCAGGCACAAACTGTGCAGACCTGTTCCAGGAGGGCACAAAGTGCTGCCTTGACAGGCCTCATCTCCCAGCTAACCCAATTCTCTCATTGTTCAAAATAACACGGTGCACAAAAATGACACCCCGTCTTTTTACCCCCTGCGAGAACTCATATTTACAGTATGAGGGTCAGTGCATGAGCATGCTAGCCAACGTTTATAGAGGATCTGAACCTTAAAGGCCTGAAAGGTGTTAGGAATGTGGGTCAACAGCTGAGGGGGAAGGGCCTAGAGCCTTGTAGAGGAGGGAACTCCCCCCTCCCCCCCCAACAGGCCATTCCAGATCATCCTGTGGATTCAACTCACTCCCGAGGTTATTCTTAGCAGCGCACCTGCCCCCCTCAGCTGCTGAAGAGTCCTGAAGCACAATCTGTGACTCTGGAACATGTGCTTTAGATCATGGCAGCAATGCTGTACTGACACGAACACACGAGCTTGTGCAAAGGGCATGTACAGAGTGTATTGTATCATATATATATATATATATATATACACATACATACACACACACACACACACACACACACACACACACACACACACACACACACACACACACACACACACA
>JAAGVU020000008.1:16803266-16844756 GCA_011763525.2 Mormyrus iriodes
CACACACACACACACACACACACACACACACACACACACACACACACACACACACACACACACACACACACACACTATATTATAAGTTCTTTAAGGTTTTAGGTGACACAAGACAAAGCTGAGGTCCTGCAACCCACTTTCGCTTCTGAAGCAGTGCTCTTAAGCTAGCCAAGAAGAGGAAACAGGAAATGAAGGAACAGAAGACAGGAAGTACCTACAGGATGTTTGTGTCACTGTCTTCTGAATCACTCTGGAAAGGAAATAAACAGTGCAGATTTTTGCTAAAGAAAAAATGACTTGATTTGTGTGAATACCTGTGAATGTTCAGCAGACTAATGAGCGTTAGCGATGATTAAGCACCCTGCTAATCGCTTGACCTATTTATCTACATATTTTGCACACCAGTGAACACTGGGAATTGAAAACACACTGAGCTATTCTTAATGAATGCAATAAAGGAACCCCAGTAAAGCTCCGAGTGCTGTCTGCAGCATAAAATCTTTAATCCTCTTTATAAGGGTATTCATAGCAGTGGAAAAAGCCAGCACGCTAACTGAAAACAACACTAACGTTATCCATAAAAAGATCATGTTCAGGATGTGAATCGTGTCTCGTGACTGAACATATAGCGCTGATGTGTCTGTCCTGCTAAACTGGGGATGAATGCAATAAAATGCTTCAGAATGACAAAGGTAAACATGTAAGGAATAAAAAACAATCATTACAATCATTGTGCCTGATAACACAATTTCCCCTTGTCTTCAACCCTGAAAGTATTGCTCTCTGAGTTGTGACTCATGACAAGAGTAATTATTAATTTTATATACATAAGCAAACCAATTAAGAAACCAGACCAGGTTTTAAACACAAATAATTCATTAATACAGGAAGAACTGCAGTTAAGCCACAGACTTAAGCAGAAGACTGCAGAATGGTCATATGGATATCATGTGCAGCAATTTACAATTTTTATATGTGTACAACTGGAGCTGGGGCTGGAGCTATTTTAAGGGAATTAAATGATGACTGCATTCCAGTTGGTTTGACTAATTCAAAGAAATAAAAAGGTTATTCTGAGCTTGAGTACAGATCTTCAGTTTTTATCTGTATGATTTATTGTACTTAATCTAATACAAATGATCAGAAACTGCCTCTCCTCCTTCTTTGCACATTTAAACTTTTCGGTTACTTTGTAACCCATTTAAGTATGTACAGCTCCGCAAAACAGACATTTGTTTGTGTAATTTTTTCTTTTTCTCTCCATGCACTAGAGCAGTGTTCTGACGGCCCAGCTGCTTTGCCCTCCTCCATATTTTAATCAGCCCAAGACATACCTCAAACACCAGAAGTGGATACTCACTGGTAAACACTTATGATGATCATTATTACACACAGTCACATGATTTGATAGTCTAAGCTTTCTATAATTCTTGACTTAAGAACCGAAGTTCACTCACTCACACACAAACACACAAACACACACACTATTTTGTCTAGATTTTGTTCGGCAAGTGTGATTCATGACTTCACAAGGTGCAAATAGAGCTGAAAATGCTTATTAGGAAAGTACTTATTAATGACCCTGCTTAAGATAGGATGAGTACCACCTAGGGTGCTTTTGGTATGGTACTTTTGGTACTTTCACTATTCCGTTGACTTCTGCTTGAGTACCAGTACCGAAAGTGCCAAACCAGCTGGGGTACTTTTTTGGTACTATGGTACTTTGGGGTGGGACTTGAAACGCTCTCCTTATCGGCTGGTTATGCAAATAGCCTGCTCCTGAAACACAACACAAACGCCACCTTGAAAACAGTGCAAACTCATAAACCAACATTAAACAAAGTAAAATAAATAAATAATAACTGCGATCGGGTTGGAATAACAGATACAAAAAAATGCGGATGGCATGACAAATTTAAAAAGTATTTTGATTAACATACTAGGACAGCAAGCATATAGCGTGCTGTCCTAGCGATGTGATTTGGTTGTAAAAAATATCAGGGTATTTATAAGGCAAAAAGGAGTTTGTAAATTTCTCACAAACCTGTCTTGGAATGATTTAAACAGCAAGGATGAAAATGATGGTCTCGGAAAACGCTCATCCAAATGCAGCACGAGGTAGGCTATAGTATAATATATATATAAACACATACACATACACATATACACACATATACACACATATACACACATATACATATACACACACATACATACATACATACATATATACATACACATATATATACACACACACACATCTATATATATATATATATATACACATACACACACACATACATATTATACACACACACACACATACATACATACATACACACACAGAGTATTATGCTAATATAAACTATACAATACTACTACAGAAAGATAAATGCTATGTTGATGTTAAATATTTCATTAATGTGCAACTAATGTCAATTAATTCCAGTGAACCGCACACCTAACACTGGGTGATACTATAAAAAAAACTTGACCTACAGGAAATGTACTATATTAATGGGGTTAGGTCATAATCCTAAATCAATAATCCAATACAGAGACAAAAGAAAATCCTATTAAAAATAAGATCTTGATGAGAATCCTATTGGAATTTTAGAATTTTACAGGACTGTGCCATATAATGTTTATAATGCTACAGGATTCCAATAGGTAAAATAAAAAATCTTTGCGATATTGGGAAATCCTATAGGATTTACATAATCCCATTGAATCCTATTGAAAAAAAAATGAAAATCCTATAAGATTTCTTGATTAGGGCTTTAAACTGATTTTTAAACAAATATTAAATAATCTATAAAAGGAATAATAATTAAAATTGCAAATCTAGCTAAGGGTTGTTTTCTTTTTATATAGTATACTACAGCCATTTTTCAAATTCAGTACAAAATACCTTGCTTCGTGTCATTCAGCACTCGTACCAGTTTTTACGCCAGTGGAAAACCAACACCTCGAAGCACCAAACTTTTGTACTTTCTTGAAGTACTAAAGGTATAGTACCTGGTGCAGTGGAAAAGTGCACCTAGATAGCAATGCCTGACCACAAATAAGTAGTGATTCCTGTTTTTGTGGTTAACACAGTTGGGACATGCTTCAATGCTACATTTTACATTCTTATGCTGACATAGATTACTACTGTAACACCAGTGAAAGACCAAAACCAAGATAGAGGTTAGAAGATGGATGGATGAAAATACATTTTCAAAAGTTGAATTATATTAATCAGCTTAGTCCCCTGTGCAGTGCTGTGTTAACTTGGTGCTTTACAGAAAGGAGACTCTTCATGAATACAGGCAGTATAGAAAGATCAGTTCGTTGGCTTGGGAAGGCAGCTGCACTGCCTCTGAATGTGTGTGAGTGAGAACAAGGCTTATGTAACAGAAGCAGCACGAGCCTCCCACCCATCCGGCATTTCCAGCACACGCACCACTGCGACCATTCATCCTCGCTGCACGTGTGCTATATGGCAGGCCTGGTGCACACTGTTACTCATGTACCTGTACAGCTCTGATGCCCTAGTGGGGTGCGTTTGTTATGCGTCTACGTTTGACGTGTCTGCTACACCGTTGAAGGATGAGTGAGCTATGCTGGGCTGTACACAGGCAGAAGCTAACGAAGAGCAGCCAGGGCTGTAGACCCCCACCCTCCTGCCCCCCTTATGCGTCAAGCATCCCTAAATTCCTCACCTAATAACAGCCTTTTGGGATCGGACACCATTGCATTCATAGGAATGCATCACAAAAAGTAAACAAGATGCAAATAAATGAAACCGCTGGAAGCCTGTATTTTATGGGCCTGGACACAAACAGATGCATACCGCAGAGGAAACATCCCTCTATTTTTAACGAGACATACTGCCCTGCCTGCCCATGATACAATGAGAGAAGGCCTGAGAGTCGAGCAAGAACACGGCACTTGGCAGGGCTGGTTAGACATGACAGGAAATAATAGAGCCCTACATGACAAGAAAAATACATCTTGGGTTTTAACTAGCAAGGATGTTTTGGAATTTTGCAACAATAAGGAAGGTGACAAAGCTCCAACATTAAATTTTAATGTCATGAATTAAATGAGAAAGTTTTGCTCAAAGTTATTATATATAAAGTTAAAGTATTGTTAATAAATAGCTAATAAACATCCAAGTCACTGTCACCTGCCCTGAACAAATCAACTTCTGTCATTTATGCTCTTTAAACATATCACTTAACAAGTTTCCAGAAGAGTTAAATCCACGTAAAGGTATTAGCTATCGGAAATGATTAATATTCATCCGAAAAAACAGTTCATCAACTGTGAACTGATGCTCTTATAACAAGAACTTGAGTTGTAATGAGCTGTGCATTAATTTAAAATGCTAAATCGGTCAGAAGTATTGCAGCCCATCTGAACACGGGAACAAAGCTCACACTGCAACATGTACTGCAATGTAACATTTATCCAATGGAGACCCATATGAAAACTTCAGGAAGTGCTTATAATGCAAACACTGTGGTATTTAAATGAACAATAATCTCACATTCCTCCTAAAGAACCAGTTAGCAACCCTCTTAAATTTCTTAGACATTTGTTGACAAGCAGCTGTTAGTGATGTGAGTTTTCAGCTCTCACTTCTTTAATTACCCTCACTTTTAATGCTTTACTGCCAGAACCCAGATTTTCCTGTCATATAAACAATTTCTTGCGTTGAACTTCATGAACTTTACTCTTTAGAGAAAAAAAGATAAGTCATACAGCTGCTTCAGGAAGTCTGGACCCCTTCTTTCTCTAGGAGATTCCATTAAGGGTTAATGTTTAAAAAGCGGTCAAAGGATAAAGAGTAGATCACAGAGAAGCCTAACTACCCATCAAGCTATTTCAGCTGGCAAACCTTGACTCAGACCAAATTAAACGATTGCCACATGCTTGACCTTCACTGAACCCACATTCTCAGTTTTCCCAGAGAAGCTGGCGTACGCAAGGCCCCGCCAGGGCTGTGTTCAGCTGATGAAGCTCCAACACACGATTTGCAAAGTGCTGTAATTAGGGGCAAAGTCCAGCATTCACTGCACATACACTTAACATTCGCCCTGACCTTCACCATTCAGTGGCCCCCTAAGAGTCTTAACACAACCACCACGGTGTTCCCCCAACACCACCATAATCAAAAAAACTGGTAACAGTAGAACCAATGATTCATCGGATTCTCGAAATATCACCAAAAAGTCTTAAAAAAGAAAATGTTTTTGAAATGTGTTACCATCAACATTTAGCTTGAGTGACACATGCAAACAAAACCCCCACTTCTACAAACACTACCTAAACCTGAAAGAGCTACTCTCAGTTTGTATGACGTCAGTGGGACACAAACATGGAGGATGCCAACAGGCTGATGACCGACAGACTTGCAGAAGTTAACGCATGTCATCAGTGGATGATACGTTAACAAAAGAGAAGAACTGTTGTAGCCAAAACACGGCAGTGGTTAAACCAGCAAGGGGCTGGGGCTTGTGAGTGTATAAGAGGCATGACGTCATTGTGGAGATTGCAGATCCATCACCAGAGCCTTCATTTTAAACCCCACTCATTCAGACTGATGATGACCACAGGCAACAAGAATGTGAGTGCCTCTTTGCTCAGTGTGAGATGAAAGTGCTGCAGCTGGCTGTACGACAAGTTTCTAGAAAGAGGTGGCATTATCCTACAACCTGATACAATCCCATTTAATGGTCCCCTTACGAATCTGTCAGCACTGATCATCATGCTCACGCTGCAAGCCGTTCATCTTTCTCCCCATACGAACAAACCGCCCTGTCACATGGTCAGCCGCAGACAACAGTGCCAGCAAGCACACAGGAAGTGGGGTGGGTGTGACCTTTGACGGTACTACTGACAACCTGTGACATACTGGGCCTTGGTGGAAGAAGAGGAGCAATGAGGCAGCAATGCCTAGGCCTACTGAGACATGGGCAGAGATAGAGACTGGGAGAGAGAGAGAGAGAGAGACAGACAGCTAATGGTTGATGACCGAGGGCTGTGTTGAGGACACAATGGGGGGAAAAGGCATCTGACTGCCCACAGAGTGAAGCTCTGTGAGCGGGAAGGGGGTACAGAGCAGAGTGGTTCCCAGGCCTCCGTCCACAGGCCAGGCTCAGAACCTAACGGTCCGGAAAGAGAGGGGGACACGCATCGATGTTGGCCCCCAAAAAAGGAACACACACAGAGAGGGCAGGGGAAGAGAGACAGCTAGAGCCAAAAAACAGAGCGCATAAAGCAGGCCACGCAGAGGCAGACGTCCACAGATAAAGGGGGTGCGGCGGGACGGGCGCAATGGGGCAGGCGGATTCCATGGGGAATGGGGATGCGGGGGCGGGAGGACAATGGAACAGGGAAGACAAAAGGGGGCCGAGGGAAAACTCGGCCAAAATGTGCGTGGTGATTAAGGGCAGAGAGTGCAGCAGAAACACATGTGGGACAATGGAAACATGATGAAAGAAGGTACACATCCATGCAGTGGGTGCTGGGGGGTGGGACAGAAAGAGACTGGGGGGAGGAAGAGAAGGAGGAGATGATGGACAAAGGAAAAAAAAAAAGGAACATGTTGGGAACGTATGAGGGAAGTATGGTAAAACCACTGTGTTTAAGCGATTCCATATAGACTGAGGGACAGCACAATGGCAAAGAGGAACCTCTCCAGTGCCTCAGACCTGGTTACTGAAGCCGATAAGGCCTGCCCTCCTGGGGGCTGAATGACCCTACACCCCTGCTTCATTTGCATCACAATAAACAATCAGTGTATTGTCAGGAGAAATAAATTAACAGAAAAAAATTCTCAATGCCAGGCAGGAACAGCCCCACAGACTCACCCCAAACAGCAAATGCTCAACATAGC
This sequence comes from Mormyrus iriodes, assembly GCA_011763525.2. NCBI lineage: Eukaryota > Metazoa > Chordata > Actinopteri > Osteoglossiformes > Mormyridae > Mormyrus > Mormyrus iriodes. The sequence continues at coordinate 16,810,153 of JAAGVU020000008.1, forward strand.
AGACGGCACACAGCCTAAGCACTATGGCATAAAAACAGTCTCTTGTGGTCAGGGGACAGAACTGGAGTGAGTGACACATAAACACTTGCATATTAATCAAAGAGAGCCACCACGGATTAACTGTTGCCTGTTGTTTATTTTGAAAGAATACTACTGGTACTGCAATACTCTCCACTGAAACTGTTCTATAAATATGCATAACTGTCCAATCAGAATCAGCAGCATGATTTAAGTCAAACAAGAAAGCTGCAACAGAAAGTGCTTGAATAACCAGAAAGCCATAGGCAAGGAGCCATGAAACACCCATCAGCATGGGAGCCAGACACAGCGATGCCAACAGCCCACTACCAGGTATTTCAAGAGCAAAAACAATGACCTTACCAAAAATGCTTTAGGCTCTCATGCCTGCCGAGCCTCCTGTTAATCCTATTCTCTTCTTACCCAAGACATTAGAAGAAACTGGAGCTCAGCAAGAACATCAGCCCACAGACTATGAGCCACAAACACACACCCTTTCATCTCTTTCATCTCCCAGCATGCACTGCTTCTTTCTGCAACACCGGGCTATTAGATTGCTGTTTGCCCCACCCCGCCAGGCCTCACCAGAGTCTGAGTCCTTCTGGTCTCCATTGGCTCCGACAGTAAAGGGCAGCTTCCTCTTCGGAGCCTTCTCTTTCATCTCTTTAAGTCCATCGCTGCGGTCTAGTTTGGGAGTCTTGGTTGAAGAGACTTTATCCTGACAAGAAAGAAGGGGAGCGAAAACTTAGTTCCATTAACCAAACCTTGAGATTTTTAAAAAATATTAAAATAAAGAAGAATGAAGAGAACACACACTAACACCTAAAAAAGAACACCTCTTTGTGTTGCAGAGTTGGACAGAAAAAATAATAAAGAGGTGCATAAAATTGAAAATTATACCTGACAACAGTAAATGTGAAAGTGAACTAGAAGTATGATGCAGAGAAGGGGCAGGACACAAACAGTATGAAGAGGGAGGTGGGCGAGCTACAGTACAGCACTGTGGGAGACTGTGCAGTAAAGAAGCAGAGTATGTGCAGTGTGAGGCGGTGTAGACGCAGGGTGTGTGCAATGCAATGCAATTAGTGCGGTAAAATGGGTCATGTGCACTGCAGTACAATGCAGTGTAAAATTGAGGTGTTTGCGATGTGGTGAAGTCCAGTCCAGAAGCTGGGCACATACAGCGTGGCACCGTGCAGGATGAAATTGGGGTGTCTGCAGTACAGTAAGGCGAGGTACAGTGCTGAAGCAAGGTATATGTAGTGCAGTATGCCATGGTACAGTGCAGAAGTGGGGTGCATGCAATGGGGTAACATGAAGAGGGGCACATGCAGAGCGATACTGAGCAGTATAGAGTTGGGGTGGCTGCAGTGTGGTACAGTACAGAAAATGGATATGTGCAGTGCAGTGCAGCATAAAACTGGGGTGTTCGCAGTGTGGTACAATGTAGAAGTGGGGCACATGCAGTGTGGTTCTGTGCAGCATAGAACTGGGGTGTTTACAGTCTGGTACAGTACAGTGCAGCCTGGAAGTGGGGTGTGTGCACAACACTGTGCAGAGCCAGATCCCATCTGCTTAGTTGAGTCTGACTTCCAGCAATTACGGGATTTGCAGAGCATGACTTTTCCATCGAATTTACTCCCACCGCAGAGTGGTGAGTGCCAGATGGGTGGGGGGTGGCATGGGAGCTGGAAGCCATTAGGGGCCCTGCCGGAAACAGAGAACCCCACTCCACAGGTCCGTTTGCTCTAGCCCGGTGTGGCCGGATAAAAGTCCGGAAAGGGCAAGACCCCACCCCCGGAACGAACACTAAAGTACAGTCGTATGCAAGGCACTGTAACCTTAAGGCTCGCTGCCAGATCAAATGCCAAAAAACTGCAGGGAGGGGTCACCTCAGCGCTGATCAAAGATAAGGCCTAATTTCAGCACCACATTTTAAGGAGGAACGGCAAAAACAGCTAATAAAAGGCTGATTAGGAATTCAGGGGAGGCTCAAAACAACATACAATATAATTTTGTCCTTCTTCAAAACCAGGACCTGCTTTCAAACTAAGCCAGATCAAATTCTGGCACAATCCAATATTATTACAGTTGTCTGGGGTTTATTTTTTTGTTTTTAATGCCAGACTTGTGGCTCCATATCTGTAGTGAAAATATGAACAACTCAAGATGTGAGTTTCACAGCACAGCAACGACATCCAGGCCTCCCCGTTCCCACCACGCTGTTCTCTGAGCTCTTGGCAGGAGGAGCTTCTCCTCAGCCTAGGACAGCCATGATGGGATGAAGTCACTGCATGCGTGAGCCCTCGTCCCATCCCTCTGACAGACATGAATGCTCACTCAGGGCTGGGCTCAATCCACCACGTGGAGAGAAGAGGCCGCACCGAGCCGAACAGCGCGCCACTGCGTTGCCCCAGAGCTACCTTTGTGACTGCCCGTGTTTATGTGTCTCCTAGCAACGGAGCCGCTCTCCTTCATGTCTGATGCAATCCAAGTTGGAATGCTGTACATACGTGAACAAGCCGCCACTGCTCAGCGACTGCACCATCCACCTCCGTTACCACTGCAGTCCACACTACCTCCCCTCTCTCTCTCTCTCTCTCGTACACACACACACACACACACACACACACACACACACGAAAGTGAGCACGAATGCCTACCAACGTCTTTCTAAAAAACTTATTTAAAATAACACCTACTCATATTTACAGCGAGGGCAGGAGTGATGGCAGAATGCGGCATCATTGTGTCTCCAAGGCCTCCTGCTCCTGAATTCAGGCAGGCCTTCTGGCAAGAGCATGTGAAGTGTGACTATGCAGAAGAATGACCAGGGCCGAGCACAGAGCAACTTCTTCATGGGATGCTGGCCTGTCCTCCAGTCTTTCATGCATGCAGGCATGCTCTTGTTTTCCATGTGAGACTATACAGCTATATCCATAGGTTAGGGGAGCCGATATGAGAAACTTTTTATCAAGGGTGCAAAGCAAACTGTGCACTTTGTTCTGCCTCGGCCACTGTGTGGCAATTTGCATTTATGTGCCGTAAAACTTTTATTTACCTAACCGTCATAATGGACAGCTGGCACACAGGGTGACCGAACATCCACTGTCTTCCAGGAAAGTCATGAAGGACAGAGCATGGCTACAGCTGGCCAAGAGCCCGTCATCAACACAGCAAGGAAGGGAGGGGAGCGGGGTCACAGCAGAGGGGCTGCGGCAGACCGCAGTAAGAGGCCTGGTCACGCAGGCCCCGGCCCTTACCTTCTTCCCAGTCTGCTTCTCCACCATGTCGGTGTTGAGTGGGAAGTCCTCCAGCTGGGGCGTTTTAGAAGCCCCACCTTTGGGCATCGTTCAGCTTTCGCCACGCCAAACCTCATCCACGCTCTCACGCTCCCATCGCATCGTCATCCACCGTCTGCAGCATGGACAGGGCAGACAGCAAGGAAGGGAGGGAGGGAGGGAGGGGGGGGGAGAGAGAGAGAGAGAGAGAGAGAGACGTCAGTGCTTTTTCCTCCCCGGGGCCCTGGACAGCCTTCAACTCCCACCTCCGCCCACAAGGTCTCCCGCCCCCACTAAAAGCATGGAATTAAGGCATTCCAATCCCAAACACACCACTGCTCGCATCTGCAGGGGCAAAATATGCGAGCGTCTGCATTGAAGGAAGCTGGTTAGGATTAAAGCTTGACACAGCAAAGAGGGTCAAGGCAGTGACTAACTGGCCGATAGCGACGCAGCCCGTGGCCGCTGGATATAGTGTGATCACGGATATTCGGCCATCGGTACTGTTAAAAACCCTGCTGCCCTTCAGACATGATGCAGAACAAGATGGAGCACAACACTCACTTCAGGGCGGCATAAATAAATAATAGGGAAAGAGTCGCTGCATATTTCCGCATCCATAAAACACTCCAGAGAAGCGTGGAACGCGTCTGGCTGGGAGCCCCCACCCCCACACGCCCTCGCCTCTGTCCCCACCCAGTCACCACTAGCACTCCACAGAGCCTCGGCGCCATGGCCCCCCAGCCCCCCCTCCCCGGTCGGCTCCCTTTCTAAAGCTGCTATTTATATCCCAGAGCCAGCAACACACTGTGAAAATGGAGCCATCCTCTTCCCAGTGTATGGAAAGCTGACACACAGCAGTCTCGCTGAACCCCGCCCAGAAACACCACAGCACCCTAAGGTCAAATGCCAACACAGAGGTGAACAAACACGCAAAACCCAGACCCCAGGAGATGTTTGCTGGGCAATTCAACTGCCACCAAAGAGCAAATTATAACATCAGGCAGCACCAAACAGGACTGCAGAGGTGAGACTTTCATAAAACTGCTACGTGTGAGTTCTAGGTTGTCATCCACCTCTAAAAAATATTTTTAAATTACATATCAGGGACCAAAACAAATCTCACAAAATGTTGAAAAACTGTTCAGTATTCCAAGAGCACCCCGCTCTGGGGCTAGAGTATGAGAGCCACTTTCGGTTTTCGCTCCACTCAAATCATTAATCATGCAACCAAATTGGTAATTAGGCCAGAAGAGTGCAGTTATCCATAATGTCCTATTATACTCAAGGCACTGTGTTTTACTGACAGGAGACTGAGGGGAAAACTACAGGTTCTGAATGAAACCTAAACAGCCACAGTGGAGCAAGCCAGTTAACAAAATAACACTGAATAATTATTATCGAAAGAGTACTGTGGGTTAAAATGAAGAACAGTAGCAATACGCAGATCTAACAGTGAAAATCACGCAGGGTAAGCACCTGGAATGTGTGTGCTTGTGTGCGAGATCCACTACATCTCATCCAAGCTTGGTCCTCATCCCTGCCTCATCTCCAGCGTCCCTCATAAAGGGCACCCCATCACCAGGCGCTGTGATCCCAACTGCAGGTATGTGTTTGTTTTCCCAACGCAGAGGAGGCTGAGAGGAAGACGTGGCCCTTCCGTAATTGCATCGCAGCCGAGAGCTGGCGGGGACACCGGTTGACCACAGGAGGGCAGCGGGATTCTCCTGTGACCGGTCTCCCAGAGGTATGTGTCCTCTGCAAGCCTCCCCCATTCCTCCAGCTTGCAGTTCCCCTCCAACACCAGTCTTAACCAGACACTGTCAATGCACATTTCCCTAGCGACAATTTCACAAAAATATACGGGCACCAGCCTTCAGCAGACAGCCCTTGGCATGGCTGTGCCAACGCTACAGTCAGTGAGCGACAGTCTCCGGCTTTCCTTCACAGGACACCGGGTACCAGGGCTCCAAGCGTTATCTCACAACTAGGGCTGAATGCTCAGCAGCAACAGCAGCTTGACACACAGCATAAATGCCGAAGCTGACCACGTACGCGGAGCACCGAGCCAACAGATGCCGGTGACACGCGAGGCGGCCTTCGGAAATCAGCAGCGGTTCGTAAGGGGCGGAGATAACTAGACGTTTGTCTGACGGGCTCCTCTGTGAGATCAGTCTCCCTGATAGCCAGGCCAACGCAGAATGAAAACGTAACATACCCACGCCTGACTGCCATCTGAACATCACTCTCACACAGCAGCTGAGATCTCCCAGCAAACCACACATGCCAAAACACTGAAAAACAAAGAAAAAGATTTAAATTTCTTTTTAAGTTACTAAAGCTTATCGACTATTCCTGTAATAGTGCGTAATTGCAGTGACCCGCCCCAGACTGGAACATTGTCTCATTAGAACCACATTTCCTTAGAGATGCTGCAGCCCAGGGCAACGCAAGGTAATGGTAGCATCTGTTGAGCAACATCATCTCATCTTACAGGCACCAGCACTCCCTGACAGACACGCATGATGGCAAACACCAAAGGGTCTGTCTGCACAGTCTCTAAAATTACACGTGCAGCCTGCGACCGGCCATCCGGGGAGGCCACAGAGATGTCAAGCGCCTGCTGAGCTGCGATATCCCAGACGAACCCTCACATCGGCACTTTTCACCATTTCCACGCTGACTGTCCCCTTCGGCGACATCACAGCAGGTCGACTGCTTTCCCGGACGGCCGGTGAGTGGTCCCGTGCCGTGACTGAGCCAGAGGTGTGGCTCCTCCATGCTAGACCCGATCAGACTGGGCCCAGCCGCAGCAGGCATTGTTTGGTGTGCAAATACAGCACCGTGCTGGTAACTAGGCAACCAGACCCAGTTTGGCTCTATAGCCTGACCTGAGCAAATTCGCTTCATTAGCGCTCAAGTCAGTAGGGGCTGGGGGCAGGCAGCGAGGGGTAGGTGGGGTTAACAAGCAGGCATTCCCCACAAGGTGGGCCTTGGCATGGCTACATCCAGGGGAGAGGGGTCATAGGTATCTGCTCTTTTGGAAGATGGGACCAGGGTTATGGCTGTTGCATGGCTTCACACGCAAAATCGACCCATTTTCACTGGATGGGGCATCTAGCTGGGAGGGGCCCAGATGCCCCCGGTAACAGCGCAATGAAGACGACCAGCTCCACCACTATGGCTAACCATGATCAAACAGTCACTTTCAGTATGGACAAGGAAGCTGTGCCAGAGAGTTGACTTCCCCAGTAAGCTATCCAAATCTGCCCCCCCCCCCCCCCCATCCTCGACAGCATCATGTCCCACCCTCACGCACCGGCTGAGGAGGAACAGCCGCAGCAGGAGGGGGCGGGTGACACACGGCCACAGTGACATGCATGCAGGGACTGTTGCCTAGCGACGGGGACGAGAGCACACGTTCCCGGGCAGCTGGCAGCCAATGGCATCGCACAAGGAGCTCGAGGACCTGAAATCTCCATCACATGATTGCCATTAGTGCCCTTTAGCCAGCCGTGCGAAAGCGCAAGTCGCCCCACAGGGCTCATGTCTCCTCAGAGGAAGGAGACAAAGTGGGGAATTGCGGCTTCTTTGCTATGGATGAGCCAGACGGGACACAGCAGCACATGGACTCCTGATGTGTTGATGGGGGGGTGTTTCTTTCTCTGATTATCTGCATGTGGGGTGGTGCGTGCATGCAAGCAAACACACACGCAGAAGCTCTAAGCTGTTTCAGAACATTCAGGAATCCATATGCAACAACACTTATTTACAAACCTATTTGCAGGTCGCTATCCTCAAGACTTATTGCGATGAAGCTGAAAGAAGGTAAACTGCAGTTAGCAAACCTGATGGGCAGACTACAAGCTGGGGTCTCACACACACACGCCATCAGCTAACACCAGTTAACGAGAGAGCGCTAATGTAAGACAGCATTTGAAAATACTTGGTGCTAGGAAACCAGCATGTAAACTGTCCCCCAGCCAGGACTGTCAGAAGGCAGAGAGGCAGGCGGGCAGGGGGGGTCAGCAGGCAACTACTTTGGAAGTTGAATGAAGAGGATGCTGAAGGGGTTAAAGCCCTATACCTGCTAAGGCACGTAATCTTTCTGTACTGAAAGTCTCCAGCAAAGAGCGGCTTGGAGACCGAAGTGCCTCAGACGAAGCAGTCTATGTGCATGCACTGGACACATGCCGCAGAGATTACAGCCTGAACCGTCCCTCTCCCAAAGAGAGCTGCACCCGACATTCATCTGGATCCTAATAAAACCCTTTCGTCGAGAGCACCAAAGCCAGTTTAACTGAACCAGTTCTTGCTAATTGCTGCAGCACTGGTCCCTTTTTCCAGCGGGACTTCACATCTGCTATATATACACTCTGCATCAATCATTCACATCCTTGACCCCAAGAGCATCATCTAATTCTTGCCAGCTTGTGCACCAACTCAACTTGGGGTGTGGAAGAGGGCCAAGAGATTGAACACAGCTCACACACAGCTCACACACAGCTCACACACAGCTCACACACAGCTCACACACACACACGTCCCAGCAACTGTCAGCCACCCTGGATTCCACATGCACATCCGTACAGATGTCTGCTTGTTAGTGGAAGGTGTCTGACCTACCCGTGACCCTCCGCACCACATCACCCAGTGGCCATGTGATCATACCTCCGACACCCCTACTGCAGGTCCCACCTCAGAGACGTTGATCTCTTTCTAGTAGCATGTTAAGTTTGATTAAGGCAGTAAGAGGCACTTCTGCCCATGTGGCTCAGTTTAACTTCATAGAAATAAACCATGTCAGATGGGAATCAGGACGGCAGCTAATAACAATGGAAGGAGAGTACTCTAGCATTAGGAGGTGCAGGGGTGACAGAGGCACCCCGACTTCAGCAGGATGTCAGCTGGCTGGTTTCAAACAGCAGCTTCTACAGGGATATTTGACATCAAATTACTGAAGGTGGTGGTGACCGCTGGTGAGAGCACATAGACCCACACCCGCAAACCAGGCCACGTGACTCCTGGTTTAAGATCAGGCACAACAGGCTCAGTCAGGAACCCCACTTTAATACCTCTAACAGCCAGTGATTGACAGCAGGCCTCCAACAACAGAGGCTTTGTCCCCAGGCTGCATTTAAACCCGCCAAGACTGGGCAGGCGGCAAATCAACTTATACCCGGTCTAAGCTGAGACACACACGCACAAACACGCACACATTCAGAACTCGCTTGTTCCACACATGCACATGTGCACACACATTATCCACTGTAAGACTTTCCATTGGGCAATACCTGCAGAACTGTCAGTGTTTTTGTGAGAGCGCTGGTCCTTCGATGCCGAGCCAGCTTAGGGGATGGATTCTAGTTCCAAGGCGTTCCCTCCTCAGTCAGATCCATAAGAGCGTCACATTAAAAACGGATATGTTGTGCAGAAATAACCAAACACAGGGCGCTTCCATACTACCCCTGTTAAAAGCACGCCAAGGCAGGGCCACACTAGGCAGCGACTGCCCAATCCCCCTGGAAACAAGTAAACAAAAGTCTTCCTCTTTCACGTATGCATGAAGCACTTCCACATGGAAAGAGCTGAAGAAACTACAGCAGCTTATTCGCCGATTACAACAATGGACTGGAAATAGATTCATCCATCTTCCAACCGCTCATCCAGCACGTCTGCTGCACTGGAAACAGATGCTGGTTTTTATATCAAGGGAAGGACAGGACACATGGCAGCAGGGGCCAGTGCTTTTTGGAATGCCCCATTTGCTCGTCTCACATTCTTGACAAGGGACATATGACACAGTGGCGTGGGGTTCTGCCTCACAGCGCTACGCTCACGCCCCTCAAGGTCCTCCATTAAACTTCCACTGTGGTAGTGAGGCCCACTGCATGCACCACTTGGGGGAAACCCACAAGGATGGATAACAGAACCACTCACCAGGTCTACGACACGCTAACCCAATGTCAAGTCTGCCTGGTGTTCTCTGCACATAGTCCTGAAAATTCATGGGAGTTGAGGAACATCTGACCCATGAGATTCCTAGATTTGCTGCAGGAGACGGTGGGGGCAATGAAACTGGCCATAGTGTGCTGGGCATGTAGCACAGCTGAGAACACGGTCAAATTAGAAACAGAATGCTTTTATCTGTGACAAATAATAAACACAAGCCATCCAATAAACAGACTCAGGCCCAACCGGAGACAATAGACTGCCAGGCAGGGCCGGGCCCGGCCGGGGAGCTCTGACTACAGGCACAGAAGCAGCTGCTCAGACCTATCACATCACAGATGAATAATGCATCAGTGCAAATCTAGCTGATGAGAGCAGTAGGGACATGGGCTGGGGAGGGTGGAGCCCCAAGAGCCACCTGGTGCAGCAGGCCGTATGTACACAGACTGACACACTTCGTCATATCAAGTAGAACATCACATCCTATTCTGCTCTCATGTTAATAATGACCCCACACTGAACCCAATCCCCCAAACGGCAAAACTGGAGAAGATCATTAGTAATTCTGCCCATCCCCTCCATGGGGTGTACTCTTAGGAGCACTACTGGGGACCTTTTCTGGTTGCTACCAATAAACTACAGCACCTCCCCTCCTTTACACACACTCATCTCAGCCATAACATATGCCAGGCCAGCATTTAAAAACAGTAAATAATTATGCCTACGTACATCAAATGTACACATTTTCCTATCCATTTTGCACAACCTTGTAGTGGTGTGTATTGCCTCACACCCCAGTTCTAGGTGCTAGTGCACTTAATGTTCCTTTGCTGCTGCATGCACGCGTATTTCCCCTTGGGATCGATGAAGCATTTCTATCCATCTATCTGTCTATGAGCACAAGCAAGGACACCCCAGATGAAAGCATGCAAGCAGAGAAGTTTGTGCTGTACCAGCAGAGAGATTAAATGAAGATGGTGTTGATGCATCTTTCATGAAGGCGCTGAGGCCACGTTCTCGGTTACCCAGGAGGCAGCTGGTATACGGCTCCTCACCACAGCACCTTAGAACCCTTCACTCAACAGAGACCCAGCAGCACAGGCCGCATCAGAAACAAGCCAGCCAGCCACGTGGAGGACCAATCAATGCTTCTGCTTGGCAAAGTCAACAACTACACCATCAGCGGGATGACCACCTTCTGTGAATGTAAAGGTCAATTAATGAACCAAAACACCTGAAAAATCTGTCAGTTTGAGTCTGTACTCTCAGAGCTTCCTCCAGTGTGCTCCCTTGTGTGTGGTTATGCCACCCTTCACTCGGTTGGTATTGTCTGAATTTTTTCTCCACAGAGCCAAAGAACACCTCAGAAATGTCACGTCCACTTTATGTTGAACATGACTGCTCCGGACCATCCAGACCCATGTAGGTGGCCAAGAGTATGGAAGGGGCAGAGCCGAATCAGGTTTCAGTGGATAACCCGAGCAGGGAGGCTGCTGCTCCCATTGACAGCGTCTTGTCTCAATAATGGATGCTCTAGTCTCACGAGGGAGAGCTTGGGAGAGTGCAGCCTCAGAAAATGTAAGAGTGCTGCAGCTCTGATGAGCGCCAAGAAAAAGTAAATAAATGAAATCCTGCAAGGCCAAGGGGCTTCCAGCAAAGTGCCATCACCCTATTCTTACACCTGCCCTCCCCCACCCCAAACAAGGTCTGTGTGCATGCGAGGGGGATGGTGGGGGAGGTGACCCAAAATGCAATGCGGCATGCTGCCACGTGCCGGGAATGCTGAGAAGCAGCTGGTTAGCACGCTCGTCAGTTCGCCCGCTGCAGACAGAGGCCGGCCGTGCCTCACCTTGTTAGAGCCCGGGTGCAGGCTGGCAGTCCTCATCAGTGCAGAACCGGGAGAAACAGTGGTCTAAACTAATCACAAGCTGCAGTTCCATGTTAATGGAAACAGATGCTAGCCTCCTGTTGAGGAAGAGGGAGAGGCAGTGGGCTCTCTGTGTGGCTCACAGCCAGGTTTTACACCAGCAAGGAACTGGATTAACCCCAACACCCTTCAAAGCCCACAACCCAAAGTCTGCATCACAGATTCTCACAGCTGTGAACATATACTGGAGACATTTCAATTTTTACCAAGAGAGAGAAAAATATGTAAAATGTATCAGGACAGTTACTGCGAGAGGCTCAAGGATTAATACTTAAGCAAGTGTGCTGGGCAAGGAAGCATTTCCCGTTTAAGAATGAATCATCAACCCTTTTTTTGGCTCCTGTGTAAACAACCCCATGAGCACATCAAATACAACACATGTAGAAAGGAGGACCAGAAAAAGACAGAGGGATTTCTCTCAGTAACAGCTGTACGCAAAAGGATGTGACTATATCATCTCGCTCAGCACAAACCCCAGGGTTTGGCTGTTTTCTCCTGGTCAGTCAATTCAGCACAAAAAATTAAAAACAAAAAATGGAAAGCAGTCAAAAAAGCTACATTAATGCTTCAAACACACATAATAGTTCACGTGCTTTATAATTGAGTGTGGGTTCCAATACTGTGCCATCTTAGTATACCTAGAATATCCATTGAGACTTATCTAATGCTTTCATCCAAAGGTAGCAACGCTGACACAGCAGTAGTGATTAAAGCCAAATCCCCCCACCTAGGGTACTCCTTCAGGTTTTCAAGCCCCTATCTTTAACCACCATATTACCTGCATCCTTGAAATGTAAATTCTAAGTTAATCTTTTGAAGGTTCTAAACACAGCTCCATTTGTCTCACACGCAGAAGGGAAACAAACGCCTTCTGTTCCACTGCTCTTGACCCAGGTGACCAGTACTAAGAGCCACTGTGCGCTGCACTGCGAGCTCCCAAGCACCCTGGCGGATGGGCCCCAGCATCTGCCCCTATTGGGTTTCCACCATTTGTTTGAGGGGCCTGACAGGCCTTGGCGAGACAAAGCACAGGCCGCTCGAGATTCGGCGTCAGGCGCCGAGTTCATCTGGCAGGAATTGGGGCCTCTCTAGGGTGGGGTGGGGTGGGGTGGGGGGGGTGAGAGACGGTCAGTCTCAGCACTGAGACTGTAGCTGGGGGCCCAGGCTGGGGTCGAGTCAGGATGAGAGAACAGGGCCTGCAAGTTCTGGGCTGCTCGTCACGTTCCAGTACTACTGCTAACGAATCCTGGAGCTACAAGCTGATAGGGCGACACGTGCCTCCCATTGCCACACAATGAAAGGAATGAAATACGCAAAAAAGAGCTTTTAACCTGGTAACCTTTGATTCTCACTCCCAGTATGGAGAGGGGGAAAAAAAGCCACAAAGGACCACTCTGACCATTTCTGCAACACCGTGTGTGTTTGGGGTGTGTGTGTGTGTGTCTGTGTTCACTGTAAGTGAGATAAAAAGTGACCTTGTGGAAACTGCTTACCCCTCCCACTTGAAGCAGACCCCACCGGCTCGACGCTGCCGGGCGACACCGGGGTGTCCGAGAGCTATGAGATCCGGCCGTCACGCCCCGGCAGCCTCCCAGAAAAGCCCCTGCAGAGAAATGCAACATCTGAACAGAAACCGCTTTAACTTGCAAATCACACCCCTCTGCTGCTATTCTACATCCTCAGCAGAAACCTCCACATCTTGCCACGTTACGCCGCATGCCACGTGCCATATTCTGACAGCATGCTCCAGTGGCTCAGTGACTCGCCTCCCAGTCTCCGGTCCCAGCCCCAGCCCAGGCCTGGTATTGGTGCTATAACTCCAAACATTAAGGGACTGAACGAGATGCATGGATATATCATGCAGTGTCAGGGCAGCCGCAAGAAAGGGAATCAGGAAAGATACTGCAAGCTGCCAAGGGGTGCTAACATCAGAGCTGAGGCAGGCAGGGTCCAAGCAGACTCTCGGCACAATGACAAAAAATACACCTAAAAGTCTGTCAGCGCAGTTTCCTGCCACCAGGTAAAAATATAGACCAAAAAAAACTATGTATTGTGAATGCAGACTACATGGATTACAGTAACCATATTAGGCATAAAACACTGACTTCTGTATCATTCTCCCAGGGCTGGTCAGTTTGGCAGCAGAATAGCTGTTAATGGTCAACCATGGGTAACAGGGCCCAAAAAAAATCATCACAGCATACAACACATTTTTCTTGGACTAATATGGGAAGTATTCTATTAGTTTAAACCTGAATAAAGTCTTGTCCCGTTATAGCTGCTTAACCCACAAAACATGTACGACATTTAAGTTTGACACACTCACTCATTATTTTCAAAAGGAGCAAAACGAATAGAGACCAAATATGTGAAGCAATTTGTTGCTAGCCCAGCGATTCTTTATTAGCTTCTGTGCAAGACAAGGCAACGTAACCAGGGTAAATGAAAACGAATGAGAGCTTTCGCCTCATAAATCTTTAATCCTTCTTGCATCATCAAGTGCACTGGTCGACCTACACAAGATGTACTACAAAACAATCAGAATATAATTTGGTTAAAACAGTCCAGCTCCACATCAATCTTGCTTCAACCTCAGGAGCCCCACTAAACACTGCCCAACCTTTTACCTTCACCATAACATTGTTTATATAAGAAATTAAGCTACTCCAGTTACCAGCTTACTGTAATACACAAGTGTTCTTACACACAATTACTTGAATACAATTAGAAAGCAACTTGCCCCAAATGCAGCTCTACCTATCCATTTGATATATTTTTCACCAAATCCAGCAGGCATTTGACTTAATGAAAATAACCTTACCAAGGTAACTAACTGAAGGCATAACAACGTTAGCAACACGCTACTTGGTAATTTCTTCTCCAGTCTCAGAGGCCAAACCAAACCATAGTTTCCCCTGATTTTAGTCTAATGGTCTTAACAGCTGAATGAAAAATTATTTTTTTCCCTTTTTAAAATTTACCTCAGAACAACTGGTTAAATTGGTTACTAGTCTTTCGATCTGTTTCTCTAGCTGATCATCCCTATTCTCCAAAGATAGACAGGCTAATACAACTGCAACCTTCCACATAGGGAGACAATGAACATTCACCATGCAATGGGGAAGGAACACACACCAAAAACAGTTCAGAGGAAACAGGAATATGAACTCTGCGGTCCGATATAAGGGTTCTGAAACGTATTCAAGAACATTAGAATCCGTACTGATGCAGCAGCATTTGCCCACACCCGCATCGTGTCGCCCTATGGTCATACCAGCTAAACTGTAGAAGGCCCGGGCCCTCTGAGGGCTGCTATTGGAAGCAGAGAGGATTACTGACTTAAACTGACTGGAACTGGTTAAGCTTACTTGTTCTCACTCACGCAACGCTCGCATTTCCATCGGTCATGTCTCTGCTGTTCGTTTCACAGCAGCCCGTGTCATGACTATGTATGTATTAAGATTTTTTAGCATGACGGCTGAATTATTACATCATTACATGCACAGTAAAGGCTGGATAAATGCTGCAATCATTGAAAGGAGGATTCATCCAGGCTCTACATACTGCAAAAGCTATCTTAGAGCAAAAGCAGAGTTGTTTGGTCTGGTAATTTTCCATTGGCCCTCTGCAGTCAAGTGACTGCTCAAAGTGCCCAGAATGGCTCTTACATCAGGAACAGTTCATACTAAACACATGCACTTCAAAATATACACAATCGCTTAGGAAAAAAGGGGGTGGGGTGGGGAAAAAGTACCAGGACAAAAAACTAGGTCAGAGCAGTAAGCAGTTTCTAGCCTGGCTTTCCATTCCTGAGCTCCCACAGCAGCCCCAGCGGCACCCCTCCCCCACGCCGCATTCCTCTGAACGCAGCCATTCCCAGGCTCGCTGTGAAGAGAGGGGGATTGCATAACAGGTCTTGGACATGGTGAGGCCCCGGTGACCAGCGGGACAATGGGAGGAGGCAGAAGGGCTGGATTCATATGTAGATGTGAGACCATGTGTGCCCAAAACGAGAAGAATCACTTTCCCACATGGCAGCTAACCAGACTTTTTTTAAACAAAGAAAAACATATCTGTCAATTTCTTACAAGCCACCTCCCTGTTTCCAACAAACTGAGGTAAGGTTATGAATGGCAGCACTTTGTGAGAAACAACAGATTGAAAGGAAATGATACAAACCTCATCTGGATACCCAGGACAATATAAAAAAGTAGCACTCTGGATTCTTGTGGGTTTAACAATAGTTCTTGCGAAGCCATAATTAAAATGCCAGTTCGATGCCCTGCAAATACTGTACATCAGGCACAGGCAGCCCTGTGCTCATAAAAGGAGCCAGTTAAATCATTTGCTACTAGAAGTTTCAGAGAGGCCATTTATTACACAGACTTGGTCTGGACAGAATTCTTTATTTGGCTAGGATTATAGATTAATCCAGTGATGATCACCCAGCAATAATCAAATCCAGCCTGGCTTTCGATATGGGGACTGATAAAATATCCCAAAAAAAAACATCTAATATAGTTCTCAGCACAAAAACACTCAAAAATATTCAGGGTCTCTGTACAAGCAAATTCTCCTATGAACATTTTGGACCAGTTCTGGGAGAACTACTTAACACTTTGCTTGGCACAAGGGCTTCTAGGAAAGCATAGATGTAGCCAGTAAAGAATTTCTGCTAAATTAAGTAAGCAGATCTTAGCAAACACAGAAAAAGCTTCCGCTGAATGGGGTGAACTAACCAGGTTGCTACAACACCACCACTTTCATGTTCACAACCAGCTCACTTCACTAGGATCTTCTTGAGCAATCACTACCTTTTCTGCACTAGCTGACAAACAGCTCCAAACATGAGAGAAAAAGACCCTGAGGCAAGCAGCAGCAAAGCGTGGAATCACTAACCAAAACTGCCGTGTTTGTCACGCTAAACTACAAAACAAATGGCACACAACGGAGGTGACATGCGATGGGAACAAACCACGTCACTCAAAACCGCCCCATTTTGGCATTTCATCACTGTCAAAAAGAAACTTTGCTGGCTATGCATAAAAATAACCTTCCAGTTATTGTAGTTGTAAATTTCAACAAGACGAGAAACAAAGCCAAATGCGTGAGCTCCTGCGTAAGTGTGAATTGCTCCCAGTTCTTCAGATTGTATTTGAAAGGGACTCCATTACAACTGCTCATCATGAGGGGGGGGGGGGGAAAGCCAATAATAAACAGGGCACATAACCACACAAGTGCACCACGATAAATCCTCTAATCTCTTTCTGGGAGGCAAAATCGAGCAAAACAAAATACATGCAAAATGCAGCTGATGTGGATAATGTGTAGAACACTCTCCGCTCTGCATTCATAGCTTCCTACTATGTCAAGATATCCAGAAGAGGGGTTTTTCATGCATCAAAGAGGATGACCGAGAGGCCAGGGGACAGAGGATTTGGGAGGGCCCGAGATGGAGTGGGGGTAGAGGAAGCTAGCAGAGGGGAAAAATAAACTCACTGAGCAGAGGAAACAGCTAGTGAGATTACCATTTACATTCTACTGATAGGATGTCCTGTAACTAAATGGTCACCACCTACCCACCAGTCACCAAAAGCCAACAGTTTTCAGGACAGACACTGGACCCAAGACCCTCATATTTTATATACAGTTGGAAATAAGGTGTACTCAGGAAACATAAATTAGATATTCACAACAGGAAAATCTACTCATCTTCAACTACATGGTAATGTCACCATTTAAAAAGCAGCTATTGGCCCATTTCAACAGCCGTATCACAAAATGAGACCAGATTCCAGCAAAATTCAAATGGAATCTGACAAGCCTGGTTAATGGTTTTGTTCTACCAGTCATACAGAATGCCTATAGTTCTCAATCATTAAGAATGGTCACAAGACTGAAGGGCAAGAGGAAAGTAGACTGAGGCCATTTGGGAGAGCAAAAATCTTTGGCCTTTAAATGAGGCACCTTCCCAATAACTCTAGTGTTCAGTGAAAAGTAAAAGCATTCCACATCAGCAGCCATTGCAGCAGTACTTGGTTGCCTCTGATGACAGGCCTGGATCAGATTACCTAATGACCCCTCCATCATCCTATCCCCTTCCTTTACAAAACAATGGAACTTCGTGCAAGGCGTGAAGCTCTCATTGAAGGGGGCAGTGGGGTGAGTGGTGGGAGGGGGTTGATGTGTTTACAGAGGGGAGCCTTTGAAATGCACAGAAAGGCGTCACGGAGATCAGCTGAATCGCAGGCTGATAAAGCTGCTGTTCCACCCAAAGCAGAGATGGGGGGTCCTCAGGCAGCAAGCCAGAAGGTGAGGTCCTGCATTGCTGAAACAACGAGCGCTGGTTGAGGCAGTCAACACACAAACCACAGCAAATCCCCTTTAACTCTGCTTCAGAAGTAAGAACCACACATCAAAACGTATCATTCCTGGTACACAGTGTGACCAGGCAGACATGCAAACCATCTAACAGACGCACCTCAGAGAAATTATGCCAAATAAAGTTCTGATGGGGTGCAGACCTGTGATTGTCAGGTGCAACCAGGTTCCCCGAATGCATGATGAGATAAGTGACTTTCCCACTTAAAAAGGCTCCTTTAATATAATTCCACTGCCAAACAGGGATGCTCTTCACAGCCGGACATGGCCGCTTGCACAACACCAGCATTCACGCGGCGCTCTCCTGGGTCGGATCCTCGCTGCAGAGTCACAAGAGCCAAGGAGAGCTTCAGGCTCCATCGAGAGAAAGGCGCCCCACCGACGGCTGAAAGGAGGCCAGCTGTCTGCTATGGTGGGCTGTCGTGGAGCCCCCCCCCCCCACACCCACACATACATGTCTGTGCTGCACACAGCCGTTGAGACTCCCTCACCACACCACATTTGCTGGGCCGAGAACAGAAAAAGCCCATATATGGGTGGAAACATTTTTGCTTTCATTAAACACTCCCACAGAGAGCTGGAGTTGGGGGGGGGGTCAATTCAGGTACCAGGTTCAGCGAGCAGCAATGTCTGAAATCCACTAATGCTTTGCATTTCTGACTGCAGAGACTCCCCTGAACCAGAATATTCAGCAGAGCGCGCAGCTCAGAGCAACACTATACTGTTTATTTGTTCCCTGCATTTCCCTATTCCGTTGTTTAGCATTAACATACAGATGAAATCTAAGGAGCACAGCAGAGGACAGTGTGGAGAGCGAACATATCTGTTTCACCCAGAACATTCCACTGCTGCTTTACAGAGTCAACTGGCAAGCAGAAATGTTGAGAAACACATTTTGCTGAAGCTTCTTCTATGACCCAGAGTCCCTGGGAAAGTCCCTGGAAGAAAACAACAGCATTGTTGATGTTTCTCTCTCCGCAGAGTGGCCTTGTGCTGAGTGACCATCATGTGCTCTGTTCTAAATTCACCCATCAGTAAAATCCCCTCACCGAAACTCCATTTCAGCACCAGCCCATTGCCTGGCCAGCCTCTCGGAGCAAAGCAGACCGGGGAAAAGTGGCTGTCGGTACAGTTCGCCTCACCCCAGCTCACAGACTAGGGCATGCTGGGAATAGAGCAAGCAGAGCTTTCGAGGAGCAGCTGCAAGCAGGATGGAAACAATGGCAGGAAAGCAGTGGCACAGTGCAGTCGGGAGAAGGGGGGAGATGGGGGTGAGAGTGGCCGCCATTGAAAAGA
Source organism: Mormyrus iriodes (assembly GCA_011763525.2). NCBI lineage: Eukaryota > Metazoa > Chordata > Actinopteri > Osteoglossiformes > Mormyridae > Mormyrus > Mormyrus iriodes. The sequence continues at coordinate 16,829,008 of JAAGVU020000008.1, forward strand.
TGCTGTGAATTATTGATGGCTGGAGCCAAGGGCCAGACCGGCGCCTGATTGCAATGCTGCGTCATCCCGCAGCTTGCCAGGCCTTCCACCTCCACACGCTATTGCTTTCAGCCTGCTTCCCCCACAGAAGCATGCCTTTTCTCAGCAGCCTCGCTAACCAAGGCCGGGGATCCCAGAAGCCTGCTGGTGCTACTCTGTCTCAAATGTAAAAGACTGACTTGCAGAAAAACAGAATAGTGTAACAACACAATTCCACTTAGCTTTCTGGTTGTACCCTGTTTGGATCTGAGCACATTTACAGGCTACATGGACTAATAGCTCTAGAAAAATGGGGAGAATGACCACATTACTGCCCTGGTGTAACCTCACTCTGTCTTCTGGAGGAGCCACAGGCCTGTAGAGACACCTCTTTACGCACCACTGATGAAAGGTTGTCTGGCATGTTTAAAAAATGTCCCACTAGAAACCACCTGAACACGCAGGAGACCTTTGAAGAAGGGTTACGAACAGAAAGATACCACAAGACAAAGATGGAGAAAAGTGTGAGACTGGCCAAAGGAGAGAGTGGGGGCACCACGGGGTCATGGACGCTTCACATCCTGAGCCACGTGTAATATATGGTACCAGGAAGTAGAAAACACTTCTCTTGTAGGCACACAAATAGCCACACCTGCATGGTATAGGTGTGCCGAGGGGATGGCGTTCCCACAGCTCAGCATTCAGACACATGGCGTTAAGCAACGCCACAGCAGAGCCGGGATTTGTTCCAGCATGTGTACCGAGTGGACCTCCCACCCGTCTCGTACGCACCAAACCCAAACAGCTCGAGCACTTGGCCGCGAAAGACACCAAGTTACACAACGTCTTGGCCCCTGTGTCTCTGCCCTGTCCCTCCCAGTGTGAACGAACAGAGTGTAGTGAGAACTGTACAACTGTTTGAAGCAGCTTTATTGGAGAAAGGAACATCAAGGCAGGAAACAAATGGGAAAATTGGAACATTAAAAATGACTCGGTTGGGGTACTAAACTCTAAGCTTTTAAGTAAGAAATAAGACAAGGAAGGCCATTCAGGCAGATCACTGCTGCATGCATTTGTCACATGATGCTGAGCCGACAGTACTACAAAACTATATTCCCTACATCATACTACCACCACCTTTTTTAACATCACACTGGGCCTGCAAACCTATCAACGCCAGAAGACGTCCAACTGAGCTGATCAACCAAATACAAGCACAAAATGTCCTGAGGACCAATGGTTAACCACAAATTAGTTTACTGAGTCACTTTTAGACCTGGTGTCTAAAAGCAGTTCCTAGCCTGTCAAACCAGTGCCATTTTCAGCAAGTTCCAAGAGCAATTAGCAAATATAAGCAGTTTCACAAGCAGAGAAGCAAGACTGAGTTTACTGCAGGAGCTGCTCCTCCTACAGGGGCACTTTGACCAGGACACATCCTGCTGGGGGTAATAAGGGTCCAAAAGGCTTCAAACCCCAGGGCTGAGGGCCCAAAAACAGCCCAAAAGGAAACAAGAGTTTGTTCTAACAGAGGTAATAAAAAGAATACAGGTAATTCTGCTTTTACAGCGCCCACATTTATCACAGCAGTCTATCCCTTGGAGCCGGGGTGCACTTGGAGCAAATCAGCTAACTGGTGCCATGGACCGGGTAAAACATTAACCCCGGTTCACCCACTGACAACATCTAAAGGACAATGTACACAAGGACAATGACATTTTACAGTCAAATGGAACGATGCAGTGCACTCGGGATGCATATTACACAGGGAACACTGGAATGAACATAGACAAACTGCTTACACTGGCCCACATACATGCCAAGTCTGGGCAAGGTGCCATGCTTCCAGCACCGCCCATCACCTGACCTGTTCCCTCGCTCAAAGTAGCCCACTGCAAGCATGAGCTTTTCCTTTCCTTTTGCTCAGACTGACAGGTCAGGAACACAAGCAGACAAGCAGACAGCAGATGACCTGAAGCCATCAGAGCTGTAATACTCACTGCCAGCAGAAGCTGAGCGGAGCAGCTTCCCACGAATGCGAGATCCCAGATACTGTGACTCCATTTCAGTAAGTTTCAACCACCGATTTACTCTCATTATGAACTGACTGACAATATAATACTTCCGTGACGGGCTCAAGTCCATCAGTAGCACTAACTGCTCTATAGTATAACAATTTATGAGAGCAGAGCGTATTGTGCTCATGACCTCCCACTGCCTTCTGGGTAATCCCTGAGAGCCTAGTCTCTGTGGCAGACACACCCATGTTGTTGTGTCTCCTCTTCAGGTAGAGCTGCACCACACCCACCCTGTCTGGTGGCCTAAATAAAGCTGCCAGGAAAGCGTCTACCAGCACATGTGCAGACAGCAGCAGGACCCAGAGCTACACCACACTGTACCTAGAGATGGGGAAATGAGGAAGGGGCATGCTGGAGTATACACGGAAGGATGTACTTCAGCAGAATTTAATGACAAAAGTGAGCCTACTGCATTTCTAATTAACCAAGAGTCAAACTAGGGAGCAGAAAAGTTGACATTTTAACCACAATGGGCTATGCTAATGCGCCCGCCATCTGTCTTCCGGCGGTTTCGGCAAAACTTTCTCATCTTGAGTCAGATGTGCTTGAGAGCAGGTGTCCACTCCCTACAAGCTCTACACTTTCTATTTTGAGCTCTTTTTTGACGCTTATAGGGTATCTTAGGTAACCATGGGCCCCAGAACAAATAACCAAAAAGTTCCAAGGTACTGACTTTCAAAACACAAAATTAAGAGGAATGAAGTTTCACAAAACAAACCCCCCCCAACTGTGGAAGGGAGACGTATGGAGTGCTGGACCGCTGCAACTTAGAACTGAAGAGTGAGGCTCAGAGATTGCAGCTTCACCTCTATTTCTCAACATGGCACAGCTGTTTACCATCAAAGCAGCACCTGCGTGAACATTGCGTGAACATTACCTGATCCTGAGTCAGCGCCCCACTCTGTAGGACACCGGCTGATGACATCACAGCACTAACGCCAAGCTATATTAAGCCCTGGGGCTAGTGTCAGACTCGGGCCCTCAGAAAATTCCCTCAAAATCTGCCTTGCGAGCTTTTAACTTGTCTTGTCGCTGAGGTAAAGCAGCAGGGGGATGGGGTCAGTGCGATCGCAATTCTTTTTAAAAACTGGGAGGTAACTTTTGCCCCGAGTTAAAAAAATGGGGGCATTAACAAAATTTATGGGGCACTTTTTTAAAAGTCATAAATGCATAAGTTTGTTTTTAATGTGAAATAAGATGCCAGAATGAGTAAATCAAAAGCATACAACTGCTGTTCCAAAGAAGTGTGCGATCTGTATGTGTACAGAATACTATCTGCATGTGAGAGAAAGCAGGAACCACTTCCATTTAGTGTTTTACTTAGCTCTTAATATATTGTCTTTGTACATATGTATAATGCATTAGTTTATACAGAAAGTGAAAACTTTCAAATGAACTAGTTTACTTTCTTTTATAAAAAGAGTCCTCTTTAGAAACTGTTGAAGGTTATTAAAAATATTTGGGAAAGGCAGTGTTTTACAACTATCAAATGGTCCCTGCAATAAAATAAAGTATTGCAAATTCCGGTATCCTTACCCGGTAAACCATTTGGCAATGTTGTAAAATGAAAAGAAACAAGTGCCAATTATTCTTCGCCTCCATCAACAAACCTGTGAGACACTTACTGAACTGTTTGATTTTAGCTCTGAATTCCGGGAGTCCTATCAGTGAAATCCTCTGAAATCCCTAAAGCTCTCACATTCTTTACAACCAGGTAGGACTACTATTGCTTTTAACACACACAAGTATACCACTATAAACTATATTGTATCATCCTATATGTCGTTTTGAAAATCTCAATATACCATGAAAATTCAATATACTGCCCAGCCATAGGTGAGTGTAAAAAATGTTGATGGGTAGGTGGCGAAGCCATGGGTAAGCTGACGATCAGTAGTCACACAACCCGACAGAGATCAGCTTGTTTTTGGATAAATGACCTTAATTTGAAAAACATTTTTCTTGGGGAATTCTTGCTCTTTGCCCTCATTAATCTCTCACGTTGGGTGGTGCGGGGTCCAGACACCTACATCCAGTTCAAACAGCCCTGCTTACATATTACTCCAACCAAAGCTTAGTGTAAATTTTTAAAAGCAGTTTTAAAATAGCAAAGGCAACTATTTTAGTTTGTTCCATTAACTCTACAATAAAAACTTTCCCATTTCTGGAATCCTCCTTTGTCAGCAGAAAACCTGAATGCCTGCTTTTTTAAGTTTATGGCTTTGTTTGAACTTTTGGCACAAAACAAGACCAGGAGATCAAGTCTTTTTCAATGCACACATAGCGCAGGGTGGTGGTCAGAAGCGAAATATGTTTAAGCACATTTAAAATATTTTTAAATGCCTGAACACTGTACAACATATACAGTGATGAGGTTATTCACAGCTAATCAGTCACGCAAGCTCAAATGAACAGAGCCATCGGCATATTCAGGCTAAGCTGGTAGCAGTAAGATATCCGCGTTGCTCTGTGACTGACTGCCTATGCCACAGATGGCCATTTGTACAAATGGTTTCATCCACAGAACCTTGGGTTCTTCAAACATCTGCTTACAGTTCCCCATTGCAGGAGCTTCCGCATCTGTGCCCGTTTGTGGCCCGTACAGCATGTACCGCACGTCACACAGGGTTACTTCCTCCAGTCCAGATCGGCAGATTGGCAGAGCGCTGTTCCCAACACGGTCTCCAGGGCGCCATTTTTGACCCACTGGCCAATATGGTGAGGCTATCAATGACACCGGCCAACAGGGTGAGACCATCTGCCACAGTGGCCCTGCTCTGACTGGAGGGGCGGGAAAATTCCAAAAAGTCCTGTAAATTCAGGCCCGACTGAACCCTTTTCTAACTAAGCAAACCACACAATGTCACACAGGGAAAAATACAGAACCTTGTCCAGACACATACCTCCTTATTCAAGTACTCTAGCAACACCCTAACTGTGAAGCATGATTTTAAAAAGATGAGAAATAAGCTCACTTCTTGAATATTTTCCTGATTTCTCATTCCAAGAAAATAACCAATTAAAAGAGGTGAATGAAAAATGGCCCACTCGCGGCGACGCCAGCTCATAAAGACAGTTCAGACACACATCTCAGGCCGTCTGTTCTGTGGTCGAGCACTCCCAAACCAAACAAGACCATGTTCCTGCAGTGCTGTGTGTGGCCACACAATAACAGCTGGATCTGCATGAGATCCGGGCCTTAAGGGGATGATCTGCCTGAGTCCACAGAGCTCACATCCCCTGCCTTCCCTGATCCAGCTTGTCACATTCCTCCTCACGTTCTTCCCCTCCCTTGCGGCCGAGGCTTCCTCCCTGCCGTCGTCATGGCAACCCCCAGCACATTAACCCGTTGAGGAGATGTGTCGCCGCAGGCCGAGTGCTGCAGGCCTGTCCCTGCAGGCAGGACCTGACCAAATGCGGCCCTGCTCCTCTAAATGGAGCAGAAGGATGATTGGGAGGGCATTTAAAGTGCTTATAAGGCACAGGCTCCCGATCACAAGCTGCCACAAGGGCGAGAAAAACGACAGCAAACACGGCTGCAGAATGGGTCCCACGGGGTCTACTCCTGATTGGGGCAGAAACCAATCAGGCCCACCGGATGCAGCACCAATGCTAGATTTCTACATGGCCCCATTTCACTGGGTGTCCTCATCTTCCCCCACAAGGAAGAGCAAAGGGGGCCAGGAAATCTATCTGGTGTCCATGCTTGTGATAAGAATCAAACAAGACGCTATAGCACAAGGGGCCTCTGACAGGCCAGCAGCTGAACTCCATGATTTGCTTCAGATGAAAGCAGATTACAGCATGTCCTGCTCCTTCTCTGGGCCGTCCCGCCCCCAACCCAGTTCCCCTGCCAGGTCTTATTCCTGGCTCTGCCCTTCTCCAGTGCCCTTCCCCTCACTGGCTGCCCAAGGGCTGCAACAGCTGAACGTTACAATGGCATCATAAACACCAGCCCCTAACGGAGACGTCTATGCAAATGGATCATGGCGGACGAGGGCTTGACTGTCATAATACAACTTATGCTCACGACATCCATCCGGGTTAATTAAAAAGAAACAACCAAGCCAGCATCTCTAAGAAGCGCTTTAAAACCCATGTTGGTTAAAGATTCTTCGGCCAGTATGGAAGTCACCTGACCATGGAATCTAACAAATACAGCCAGTGATTAAAAACACATTTGAGTGATGGCAAAGACGGGGAAGAAAGGACAGCATCTCCATTTTCCATGGCTCCATTTGGGTGATTGGTAGGCTTCTTTTTTGGGGGATTTGAAGTCAGCAGAGACTGCTACAGCCATGTGGGATGGTGGAAAAACATGACAGACTCTCCCCAATGGTTAGTAATTAAATAAAGTGCCAGGTCCTGACCAGAACGCTCAACTGCTTTCCACATTCAGTTCAAGAGCTCCTAGAGCAGAGTGAGCTCTTGGTGCCTAGGAGGACTGAAACACTCCCATCCATCTACACGTTTCAGGTTCCATCTCAGCCTCAGAATCTCTCCACCCGCATCCTGACAGCATACACCACCCCGATGTAACCCTGCCAGACAAGGAGCACCACCAAGCCACCAACATCTTCGTGTCCCCATGCTAATGGCACAGTGTTGCCTGCCCTTCCACACAAGGTTTGCTGGCAGAGCTTCCCCGTTCTTGGCCACACGCTTGTTTTCCGGCCAGCACAACATGCCGGATCCCACATTTCAGTGACAGAACTAAGTCTTACATCTGGCTGATGCAATAGAACAGCACTCAGTATCCCGGCATACTGTGTAAATAGTTGGGTTATTAAGATAAAACCTGCAACCGACCTGGAGTTTCAACGTTTGTAAAGAGATTCAAGGGACTAGCATGGTGGTGGTGGGGGGGGGGGGGAGTGGCCGACTCAGAAGAATATGTCGTGTTTCGATTGTAGTTTTGCGTCTTGCCAGGGGAAAATGCTGGCATTATGGAAATGCAGGATTTGCACAGCATTACCCACAAGGAGCCACGGTCAACGGGTGTCCCAAAGACAGCTGAAAAGGACCCCCTGGCAGAGCAAAAAGGCCAGATCTTCCCAATTTAAGGAAGCACTATTTTTAAAATTGTTATTTGCCAGCACTGTAGTATACAGCAGGAAAGACTACGTTTACATGTTTGTTTGGTTAAATCTGGGCCAAAAGGTACCAAAATGACAGCATGGGTAAGCTGACAGAAAAAATGCTAAATCAAAGATGGATCAAAAATGGCATCAGAAAGGTGCTCGAGCACGAGACTTCACTCACCGAGCAGGGCATGCTCGCGTCGGTGAATATCCTGCCAGCGCAGCGTGACGGAGTGAAGAGTATGAGACAGGAAAACACAGTGGTACCAAAACCCGCACGGTTTCTGCAGCATGAGTTTAAAGCAGGCGAGTGCATTGCAAGAAACGCATGAAGTCAGTCAACTGACACAGATCTCACGTGTGCAGACAAGACACCTAAACAACAAAAAAAGACATGGCAGAACTACTGGGCGGCTGCCTGAATCGAGGCTGATTATATCTCTGAAATGCAATTACACGCGAAACATGGGAAACTAGCGCTTGCCTAGAGTGAGAGGGAGTGAGAAATATAATAATTACCTTGCTATTTTGGTGGAGAAAATATAACCTATTCTGGCGTGATGAGTCACTCTGTGGGAACTTCCATGTAAACAAGCAGGACCCAAAGTGCTTCGAAGCTCGGTGAACTCTGTGAACTGAGGAGGACTACATTCCTCTCAAAACACAGGCGCTGGGCCGAGGGCCCCCCCTCCACGCTTACAAATTGCAGCCGGCCTGGTCCGCTCGGCACTACTTTTGCATTTATCTGGGCCTGCACTGAAATACCTGGGGCTAGAAAACCTGCGCACTCCAAAGCCAAAACACATCCACCTCGCAGAAGCCGGTGCTCACCAACGGCCCCAAACCATTTTCCGAACCACAGTAACACTACAGATAAGTTGTTCTTATACCATTCAGACGTCCATTACACTGATGAACTTGGCCCCTAAAACTGACCACAGATGACCAAATGAAGAAGCAATGAGTTTATCAATTTAACATGATGAGGAGGCTGCTCAGTGGACCTCCTAACTTTGCACAAATCTCTTGCGATGCACGGTGGCATGCGGTTTCCCCTGTGAGGAGCGAGCTCAAACAGCTGCGCAAAAACCTTGTGCCGTGCCTTGCCTTTAAGACAGATTTTTAATCTTGAGAGCACTGACTTTGTTACATTAATCTGCTAGTATTATTGCTATTTTTGTACTGCTCAGAAGATGGTTTCAGTCACACGGTCAATGCTTTTACCCAGAATACTGTGTAACGACTTAAGACTTTGATGCAGCTGCATATGTGACACTGACACGTCACGTCAAAGGACCTCCAAGTTTTAATGCTTCCGCATTAGTGCTTTGATCTCCATGTCAGCAGTCAGCACAGGACTGGCCACATAAACATTAGTTAGCAGTCAGACACATGAAATGCAGGGCTCAATGAGAACACCTCGCTGCACAGCTGTCACTGCCCATGATGCCGATCTGTTGTTCTGCATGACGGGCAGCAGGCAGCATGGTGCTTTCAAACAAAAGGGCCGGATCTGCAGTTCTGATTAATCTGAATCTTTACTTAATCCATTAAAATACCTTTATAAAATGGACAAAAATAATGGTTTTGAAATGTTTAAGTACTAGATATTCACGGGGCACCGACTGCAATTTTCTGGGCCAATTCCGATTTCCGATTTTTTCCCCCAAGTGTGACCTGCCGATACCAATTTTTCCCAGTTCCGACTTTCTTTCTAAGAACTATAATTGACAGGATATACAAACACAAATCATCTTTTCTTCAATGCAAAATTTTATTTTCACAATAAAAACGAAAATGGTAAACTTTACAATTTCTCCCAAAAGCTGCAGGACCTTCTCTCACAAATCTCAAAATAAAGTGCTCTGTGACTGGAAAGAGGTACAAAAAAAAACAATTAACTGAAAATGAGCTGCTGTACACCCAACTTTATCCGCCGTTTTACTTTATCAAAGAAGAGCAGGTACAACAGATTTAAATAGCAAATGTCAGCTACTCGTTTTCCTGCTCATGTTTTACGTCATGTTTAAATTCACCAGATAACACGACACTGACTTTTTCCTCTTTTTACTCATCTTAAAATAAGTCCACAGGTTACAGACCTCCAAATAAAACTGAACTGTACTATTCTCTTTCAAACAATAAAAGGTGAGGTAACATTATTAATACCAAGATCACACATTGCACACATACAATTCTTACATTTCTAGTACACTTGATTACGATCAGGCTTTTTCATACCTTCATGTTGTACTGACATTATAGCGGAGGAAGTTAAAATTTCACTAAAACAGTTTTACTCTGTCATAGGAAAAAAACCTTAGCTAACCTTGCAATGTTAATGATTATTCCTTTTCAAGATTATCTAGTACATGTTTAATAATGAATAATGAATGAGTTTAATCAGTTTAAAGTTTACCTCCGATGTTTCACCATGTTTTCGCGGTGGTTCCCCCATGGTTTACTTTGAGTTTACACATATTACAAATTGCAAGCTTTGTGTTATCCTCACTCACAGGGAAGAACTTCCACGCTAACGACATGTTAGCGTATGCCTGTGAGCACGCTCGCAGCTGTGAGGCTATTGCCTGCACCACTGCGCGTAAGTTGTTGGGTACATGCGTAAAACGGACCAGTGAGGTACTGGAAATACATGAGACTGACTAGCCGATCTCCAGTCCAGGCAAAACATCGGCCAATTCCAGTCCCTGATTGCTTGATTGGGGCATCTCTACTAGATGGAAACATGCATTTTGTTTTACAGATAATTTTAATAAATTTGATTTGATTAGCTTTAACCATCACCTTACCATATTGTAACAATCTTATCCTGACATATATAAACATACGGTTCCTATTTCGCCCCAAAAAAAAAAAAAAACAGAAGCCCCAAGACTCTCCAGGCAGGAAGGCCAAGGCCAGATGCTCTGAGATCCACACACCCCCAGAATCCCAGACAAAGGGCCTCTGGACTGTAACAGTCACTTGTCTTAGTGAGAGTACTGCCAGGAATAGTGTCATGGCACGTGGGTGCCTGGGTACCATGCTTTAATGTGCAAAGAGGAGGCAGTCAGCTCGCCATTTGCTCAAAGTCCCTCAGACAGACACACCCTCGGTGACGACCTCCCAGGGCTAACCCCACCTCACGTTTCCATGTTACATCCACAGTGTGAGGTGGACTCTGAAACTGGCATGAGCAGTTCTGATGTCAATATTGACCAGGGAGTCAATGAGGGAGATGAAATGGCTTGAGTGGTGAAAGAAGAACAATGGAACTATTGAGAGCTGGACTACAGACAGCCCTGAGCAAGGAAGATGGGAACACACACCTACACTTAAGGTGGAATTACAAAGTAACTCTGAACCAATGCTCCAGCAGTGTTTTGGACCACTGTAAAGAGGAAACGAACTTAAGGAATCGTAGACCCTACCTTTGAATTCCTAAGTACCCCCCCAGTGTGAGTGAGGCACTGGTGGGCCAGCCTCTCTCATCAATTACCCTGAGCAAACATTGATTTTCTCCCCAGGCTGCCTATTTTAAGCGCAATGAACACAGAGCGCTTCCCAAAAAGTAAACTCAGCAAGAATTGATTAGCGGTTAACAAAGGAAACATTTAATGCTTTCTGAGGAAAGCCTAAATTTTTGGGGAATGTAATTGTTTTCCACACTATCTGCATGCTCAGCATGATACGGCGATGCCAGTGTCATACACCAGGGCTGAACATAGCCTGAATGAAGAAGAACCAAGATACCCATTCCCCACATCATCTGTAATGTGAGCTTCCAACATTGGCCATCCTGATGGGTGCCACACAAAGCAAAGGTGTGCTGGTGGGGCAGGGAGTTAGAAAGGCATTTGAAAATAGGTGTAAAACAGACAAAGTAGTTGGGTTTGTGGAGCTTTAAGGCAGCAGGACACTGCTCCTAGAGACAACAAAGCAGCTGGTTAGCCCTTCTTCCATTGTTCAAGTTTTCACAGCTAAGGTCACTATCTGTAGATGCTTGCAAGGCATGGCGCGGTAGAGGTTAAGTTGGCAGGGACTCCCTTGCTGTGTCAGCCGTCCTTGGAGTCCCTGACCCATTGGAAAAACCGTCACGTTCTTCAGAACGCTTATGCCACTGGCCTTGAACCAGGGCAGGGAAACAAAGAGTAATCTTCAGAAAACAGAGGCACTTGAGTGCTAAAACTCCCACCCTGACACTCCATCTGAAGGACAGTAACCGCACGGAAGACATGGGGGCTGACTGGACACGAATGTGGCCTCCTCCCTTCCCAGACATGCCTACGCCCTGACAGTCATCACTGAATGTTTCTGGTCATAGAAAAATCTACACAAGGCAAAATAAACTAAATCAAATCTGTAATAACACTGTCCAGCTGTCATCTTCCACACAATTTGTTATGGGATCAGTCAGAAACTGATGTTATTTTAAACAGGGGTGGAGAATATAAGAAATTAGCAAACGGCATCAGAGGCAACTGACAACTTCCTGCAAGCAATGAGTGCATAGAGGAGCAACCTCCCACGTCACTCGTATCCAGAAAGGGCTGGTTAATTTAGTCAGCTCCTATGCAATATTTAGAGGCCATCATATTTTGTCAATTTAAAATTTTTGCTTTATAAATTACACATTCTTAAGAAATATCTTAAAATCTCATCTCATCTATACATAAGGGAACTTCAAATGGAAAACAAAAAAAGCCCTCAAATAGTGGAGTAATTACAATTCCAAGCATGAATTCTTCCCGGTACACAAGCTGAGGCAGATCCTGAGATTACTGCAGCAGGCCAGCTGCAGCGCCTGCACGCCAGGAGGCGGGGGAACAGAGAGCGGCCACATCCAGAGGCTGCCGAGGCCACAGAGGACCACCTGGATCCGGAGCACGTTTAACCCGTTCAGCTACTGCTGAGCGACGCCACACCGGAGCCAATACCAGCATGCTGCCCTTCTGCAGGAAATGTACCAGCATTAATTTATAGTAGTACACGCTTAGAAGCTAATCCCAGGGGGTGCTGGCCATTCACACAAGCACAGACAAAAACAGGAGGTTAAAGACATGTGCAAGTTATCAGCTGCCCCGGTGGAAACTGAAATCATCAAAGCGAACACAGCACTGCTAGATACGAGTAATCTAAAACGCCGATGGGAAAAAAGGGCAGCATTCTGTTGGAACACCGGCAGATAAAGGCCTAACACTAAGCAAGCCTATATCTGTAGAAAACCGAACCCGGTTTAAACCCAGAGGGAGACAGCTTTGGGAGGCACGGTCCATGGCTGGGGATGTTTATGAGGCAACCTACCTAGTGACAACGCGCATACTCGGCACAGCGTAAAACCAAAGACAAAGCTATTAGCGCCGGTGCTGTGCACATGCAAAAGCTAACCACCCAAAAGGCTGGAGCTCACCGCTCCGTGCAGAATCTAAGCAGCATTCTTCTTCAGCTGCAAATACCAAAACAACAGTTTTATCAGGATTCAGCGGACCAGCTTTCAAATAAAGTGGAGAAAAAAAAAGATGAGGAGACCTTCTGATTGGTCTCTCTAGTAGCCGTCCTGCAGATAAGACATAAAAGCCTGGATACCAGGAATCAGACAAGACAAAATAAGGCTTGGAACAGGATTAATAAAAGGCTGGCCTCTGTTGAATTTATGCTGGACAATGGTGCTGGATATTTGGACATAACAGCCGTCAATGACAGCCAGATAAAATCGGAAAACATTCTGCCTAACAAGTGAAGAGAGCAGGACCAGCAGAGCAGTATGGTAAGCACAGCATAGGGGAAAGGGGCTGAAGGCCACAGGCCCTGGTGGAGGCCTCCAGAATGCAACACGGAGCTCCTAGCAGCAAGCTGCAGAATAATAAGGACAGAACGTAAACAAGGGTTTCAGCTTTGAAAGTGGCCCCAGCTGTGTGTGGAGTGTACAGGTTTTCCCTGTGTTCTTTCCTAGGGATTCCCTCCATCCAGAAACGCTGTTCAGGTGCAGACTAAACTGTCTGAAGCATTGCACTCAGGGGTGTACCCGAGATCACTGTGACCCTAACAAGATAAGTCATAAAAGCAAAAAATAAAATAAAGGAAAAAAATCGGTGAGAAAAATTGCTGCATCCAGAGCAACTCGAGGGATTTCAGCTTTAAGCCGCACATCTACGAAAATGAAAAGACCCAGCAAGGGTACTATTCCAGGAAGACTTAGGCTAGTAGAAATAATCCCACCTGATATGCGTAAGCATAGATCACACTGAATCCGTGCCCCTAGCGCTCAGAGAAGACCAAGGATGAGCAGCACAACACTTGCAGTCCACCAGAAGCGAGGCGCCCCAGACATAAAGGGGTGAGGACTGGGACAGGCTACCACAGAAAAACACACGGTAAGCAACATTTAGCCCACGCAAGTGTCGGGGGGCCAAGCAAGGGAGGCTGACAAAAGGAGGAAGGGGGGAAAAGCAGAGGGCTGATTTTTCTCTGCTCAGACCCTCTTATCACATGTGCCAAACATCTCTTCCAACAAGGAATTCGCTGAAGTTTGCGGATGCTGTAATACGAAAAACAGCGAGAACTTTCTGGGTCACAAACACCCTCCTGCACTTGAATAAATAAGGATATAACCTACACCTAGTGCTTGTCCAGGCAGCAAGCATGTGTGTGTGCACACGGTTGTGTGTGTGTGAGAGAGACAGAGAGGAACACGCCAGGCTTTATCTCCTCCCCAGGGCTGTGCACAGGCGATCATGGTCGAAGGGCAGGCCCCATCGGCTCACACAAAAACAGAACTCACTTGTTCCACTCGGCTTTGCAGTTTGTAGGCTGCATCAGCGCCAATGACCATCTTTTGATCCTTCTCTCCAGGGAAACGGGATTGCCGAGGGGTGGGAGGGGGCCTAGGTTGAGCCCTGTCTCCTCCCAGTAACTCTAGAGATTAATTCTACATTTCTACTGGAGTGTTGAGCCAGAACAAAGTTGAACTGGGTGATTTAGATGTACAGGAAGTGTTAAAACTTGTGAATTTATTTAATTGCTGCTCAATCCATACAGAAATGATAAGATCATGAAACACAGGAATGTCTTGTCAGATTATCTATTCACATATGCAGAACACCATCTATTAACACACCAAAAAGAACCATTTATACATAAAAAAAACACAAGACCAAAAATTCAGTTTGATGACAGTCCAGACAACGATGTTTCGACACATTCAGTGCTACCCGGCATGACTAACACACACCACGATGGCACTCTCTATTCAAGCTGCCCCCCAGGACGGAGCGGGAAACAGCAGCAGCAAGAGGTCTTCATTATAACAAGAGACCCAGCCACACTGAAGATCAGGCCGGGTCAGAACCTCTGCATGCACATCTGTGTCGGGAGGAGCCCCAGCAGCAGCAGCTCTATGTGCACAACTAGGACAGTGAGTTCCCTCCGTAGAACCACCACGGGATGCCTGTAGTGAACAAGGACTCCAGTACAGGCCCCACATGGGAACGCACAGCATCACAAGACAGACTGCACAACTAGGTCTGTCCTGCTCTTCAGCATCCCAAAGTCTACCTCCATCCCAAAGACAACGAGTTGCCTATAACACTGGTGAGCGGTCTACTTGGGCCCCTTCAGACAGGGGCCAGGTGGGGGCAGTCCGGGGGTGAAGCCCCTAGCCGTTATTCAGTGTGAACAACTTTGCCAACTCCTGGGAGGTGGAGCTTTTGCTGTGTGTTGTGGTGAAGGGCAGACAGGTAGTGCTCCACCACAAAAACAGAGCATGAGACCTTGGGCTCCGGGCATGAAAACTGGCCCTGTTCTCCTCCCAAGGAAATACGCCAAAGGAAGCACAATATCTCTATTAGTGAACAAGATCAGGTTGGCTGTCCGCTGTGAGAAAAGCCCACATCTCTCCTCCTGCACAGGATTATGGATGCATGGAGGAATCCGCTGAAACTTCCTCGTCTCCACCTTGTGCTCTCCCCGTTTCCTGTAGGCCTAAGGCACAAATTCGCTACACACAAATGGCTCTATTCACATGCCCTCCTCATCGTTTATCCTTTTCAATCTCGCACCTACGCACTCACTCCCAAAAGCCGGGCAAACCGATCTGGTCATTTCCACAGCAACCGTGCACAGAGAGCCCTGACCCCTAAACGACTGCTCTCAAAAAAACAGGGGGGGGGGGGGTGGGCGGGGCAGAGGGGGAGGTGGCAGCAGCTGTCTCCGTAGCACCCGACTGTGCCGCAATCTGCCGCTCAGAACAGACCTCCCACCGAAATACCTGCCTGCCACCCCTCCTACCCTCCCCCTTACTGGAACAAAGCAGTTCAGGATCCCAATGGATTTAACTAACCCAGCAGCCCCCCCACCATCACCCCGCCACTGTGGCGTCAGTGTCACGTGTGGTTAAACCTGACCACTTCCATGCCTGGGTGCCAGACAGCAAACAAGCTCACTCCCACGACCACCTACAACAAGGAGGGCATAAACAGGGCCCAACCCCCCCACCCCCCCCCCCCCCCCCCCCCCCAACACCCCACCCCCACCAAGCGAGCCAGCGGCGCCGGGACGGCCGCAGGGGCCGGGACTG
>JAAGVU020000008.1:16844856-16886263 GCA_011763525.2 Mormyrus iriodes
TGTAACGTGGGGTTAAACCTGAACACTTCCATGCCTGGTTGCAAGAACGCCAACAAGCCCCCTCCCACGCCCCCCCACACCAAGGAGGGAATAAACAGGGCCAACCCCCCCCCCCCCCCCCCCATTCGAGAGTCAGGAAAACACAGGCCCAAGACGTCCGTGAGGGCACAGGCATTGCTGGGAGGCGGGCACTCAAACGAGCCCAAGGGAAACACAGAAGTTCATTTTTTCAACCTTGAGATGAGTCACATGAGCAGCGCAAATCAAAACACCATAACTGCCAAAGAGCTCTGGGTTCAACCCAATATGCTGCCATTCAGTTCTTTTAAGATCTATTTAAGATCTTAAATCTAGAATGATGGGGCCCCAAAAATTCTCATTTGGTTAAATATGTTATATGCCAAACAACAGTAACAGTGATTTGGCACAGACATACCAAATGAGCAAGGCAGGATAAACAGGAAAGAAGATGACAAGGATGACTGTGCTCAGTAGATATAAATCTCATGTGTCAGGAATCTCATGTGTCTAAGAGTATACTGCAATAAAGATAATGAGCTAACATATAAAAAAGGGAGGGATAACTTTCTGTGCACAAATGTAGCAAGACTGATTCTTCTACAGTACCTAAGTCATTAAAACCCTTGATCATTTTCCCCCTCCATTCGGCAAAAAGATACTTCTGCCCATTAAAACTTTCCTAACCCTGGATTAAGCCAGGTCTTTATGAAAGGGATCATTTTCCACCTTTGCAGAACCATTTCACCAGGCAGGATGACTTATAGTAGCTGCCTGGCATTTACCAAAGGTTTAATAGGTCACGCGTGCGCACAGAAATCTGTTTCTAGCTAGTCAGGAGGACATGAAAGGAGTATTCATAGAGAAACTGCCCCAATATGCTCCCTCTCCTCCATGTCAAAGGTCACAGCAAACTGCCCTCCAACACAAACCATGGGAGAGCGCTGCAGACAGACACAGTCCTAACTCCATCTGCAACGTTTCTCTTCAGATTCTAGCATTCAAAACACATATCATTAAAACAAATGTTAAAAACCATTTCTGCATGCTGTCAGAGCACAAGCATTAAAAAAAAGGCAGAAATCTGCCTCAAACCTGAGGTCTGATGAAGTAACATGGCTGCTCCAGCATACGGCTGGTTTGATGCTAACAAAGGAACCGTCAGGTCAACGGCAGTTCATTCTGCACAGGCCAGAAAAGCATTACCCATCCCCTCCCCCCACGGGGGACTGACTGGTTCCTCTACTGAGCGATAGTGGGATCCACGGCCAATCAGATGACACGGTGATGACTTCATCCCTATGCATCATGCTTTTAATGCCAATCCAGCTCACGTGCTTCAGCGAAATGGCTTTAGCGACAAAGAGCCCTGCAAAGAGGGATCATTTGTTCCCACCTGCTGCCCCAGGCTTTCCGACTAAAGGCTCAGCCACTTCATTTTAATCGTGACACTGGATAGGAGATACTATAGGTTCTGGCCTTCAGTGTCCATAATTTTAAAGCACAGTAATACTACTGACTGATTAATTTTACTATTAATTTGTTTTATAAAATTTTCCGAGCCGACTGCAACTAATGGAACTAATAATTATACACTCACCCACCGATCACCTGGGTGTTTACAGAAACTAGAGATTTCATTTAAAAGCAAAACAGGCTTGAAATTCAAACACTTTTTAGTTCACAAGTGTTCGTTGCTCACCAGTACACGACTACTGTGTCCAACGCTAACAAAAACCCAATCTATCTAGTTCCGAAGCCGTTTAGGCCCTGGGGCCTACTTAAGTCAGCACTGTCCAGCAAAACGCCACACCCAACACTGTGCACCACAGAAGGGATTCTACAACCCACAATAGCAGATGTTACATTAAAGGCAGAGTCTGACAGTGCAGCCAGCAGGGAGAGGCCTCATAGGCAGGTCCCAAGACCAAAGTTCAAACACTAGAACAGTAAGCTTACCATTCAAAATTCTGACGGACTTACATATGGCATTATTTTTATGATACCACATGGCTGGAAGAGTACACTGTTAGTAAAAGCACGCATGTACAGCAAGCATGTTACTGCTTTTTATTCTCAAAAAAAGGCCAGGCAAAGGACAACGAGCAAACACAGAGAAGGCCCCACAGGGGGCTCACGATGCCACACCGCAGCTCCTTCTGTGGCCAGCAGGACGGCGTTCCCCTGCTCAGCTATGACAGAAATGCTACTCTGCAGGGTAAAGCCCAAAGTTGCCCTCTCCGCATACAGAGCGCTGCTTGTTTGAAGCACACAGGGCCCTTTAACGGAGCATTAGCATGGGGCCTGTGAGGAGAGGGGTGCACAGCCCCGAGGAACAAAGACCCCACAGTCGTCTCGGCTCAGGCTATGCCACTTATGCAATGACTGGCAGCGACAACTTCCCTGTTAGGAGCGCTGCAGATTAATCCCAGCGAGGGATGGAGCTCGGCTCGGGAAAATGTTTAAATGAGCAGAGCGTAGACAGAGTGGGGAGCGGGGGGATGGGCGGTGGAAAAACAGCTAAGATCCTCCTCATGAGGAGAGGCAATCCACCCCAACGCTGCAAGCAAGCACAGTGGTGCAGGGAGAGATTCAGGCTCAGTCACTACTGCAGTGGACTACAATCTGGGGGAAGGGAGGGAGGGGGAGAGAGAGAGAGAGAGAGAGAGAGAGAAGAGAAGAGAGAGAAGCTTACTATTGAGCTGAAGGCTTTTTAGCTGGCCTCCACCCAAACACTTCTGCACATTTGAGGATTGAGGGAGGCTGAGCATAAACCCCAACTCTGATTTACAGTGCTGGTACTGGATGTCTGGAAACCATGTGACCAGCATCACATGGATGGAAGGGGTGGGGTGGATCTGAGCACATAATGAGCTCTGTAATCCGCCTTCCCGGTTCCCAGCGACAGTAAGCAGAGACTGTAAACACCGCAGGCTCGCTGCAGTCAAAGGCGAAACAGCACACAGGCAAGAGAGTGGAAGCTGCTTCCCTCTCTCTCTCCCTCCCTCTGCAGGATTCTGCTCACTCAGATGGAGGGAGGAGGGGGGTCATGTCATGTGACCCAGAGGCTGGGGCGGCGGCTCCTCAATAGCCGTGTTAGCTGGAAGGGGAGCCGAAGCTGTGACCCACTTTCTTGGCCGTCTCAGGAGAAGACAACAGCTCACATGCACACAGACGCATGACTCTGAGCCTCTGTGCACACACACCCACCAGCTGGGACAGACAAGGCTCTGGCAGGCTGTAGAGTCTCCTTCATTACCCAGTCACATCTCTACCTCTGCCGTCCCGTGACTGGCCAGAGCGCTCTTCTGCAGTGTACACCTCGGCCTGCCTCGCTGCTCCCATCTGGCACCAGTCTGGCCACTACAGACAGATGTACGCACTCTTTCACAGCCCCCGCTGCCCACTCTGGCAGTAGAAAGCCAGCCGGCAAGGCGCGGTCCTCCTCTGAACGCAGCACCTGCACCACTGAGACATGGGACCAGGGTGGGGGGAGTGTGGCGGTCATTCTGAAAGCCCACTTCCTTCCGTGGCTGATTGGGCCCCGGAGGGCGGCAGGGACCCGCTCGGCATTGGTGATTAGAGAGCACTGAAACACTGCACCCTTCCCCTGCCCCGCTGACACCAGTCAGAGATCCTGCTGATAAGCTCCATTGTAAAGGCTGCTCGGGTGACACACGACGCCTCACAATCAGCTGCCATCTGCCACAAGATGGGCCAGCCGAAGCCTGCTGCTTGGTGCTAAAGCCAGTACGGCAAGCCCACGCCCCCAAAGGGCCCCCGGCCACGGCACGCTCTGCGGTGTGTCCATGCGTCCGCAGAAACGAGTGAGCAAGGACAGGAACACATGGAAGGAATTTTACCAGTCCAGTCCCCCAATTGATGGACAAGTGTCTGGCACACAAGCAGGGGTAAAAATACCACTCCCCTCCAACAAGGAGCCAGGTTTTACTGCCAAGTTCCTCATGGTATGTTTTTATATGACTGACAAGGACAATACAACATGGACTACAGGCTCATGAGAAGCAGAAAGTCAGATATTTACCGATTCCATGGCCGTCTTCACTGGGGCGAGGTTTAAATCCAAAAGACTGCAGCGATCAAGTCCTTAAAAATACTTAAAAAAATAAAAATAAAAAAATAAAAAAATACAAGAAAAAAAGATACGATTAGTTCACAGAATGCTCCATTTTCACAATCCTTGTCGGCAAAGGTTGGGGAATCAGGCTCTCTGACTCCATTTTCATAATGCTGAAACGGAGACACTAACGAACACCTGAATTAACACGCCATTCCATTTGACACGCTATTCCTTTCGGCGGTTAAAATTCAATCGAACTGCCACCTCACCACCAACCCTGCACGGAGCCCCACCTGCCCTTTGCATTTAGAGATGGCTTATTTGGATTCAGAAGGGGAGTCGAGAAGTTCTTCAAATACTTTGAGACACACACTGGCTACAGCCCCACCCTTCAGAGAGGTTTCATTAACATGCACGTTGGGCGCCCAGGGAGGCACAAACGTGTCCCACGGCACCTTCTCGTTTCTCTGGCAGCACGGGTCGCCACATTCCGTCAGCCGCGCAGAAGCTCCCTCGTAACCCAAGATCATTTAGAAAAGTCGGGCTCCAAGGACGAAACTGCAGTACGATGGCATTTAGTTAAAAGTGCTTTCTGACGCGCGCGCACACACACACTCGCTGGACTTCCGTCAGAGCTGGCAACTGGGCAATGGGAAGAGAACGGGGGCAAAAGAGAGGCCATTACAGAACCTCCAATATAGTTCAGCAGGTGGTCACCTAGCTGGGCCCCACGGCAGCCACCGCATCCAAAGACCTACCTTCTGAATGTCATACATGCTCCCAGATGTTCCATCCCCTGCCCTGTGCAGCCCTATAGTCTCCTCAACACAAACCCTTCCTCTATATGGCGCAAGAACAGTTCAATATTCCCAGAGTGATTGCCCAAAGGGGGCCATATCAGAGCAACAACAGTCCAGGACACCCGTGAACTGCCATATACATAATAAAATATTTAAGGCCTGAAAACTTCAGCTTGAAGTAGGAAAAAGATAAAAACTCATATATAGCCTTCATGAAGGAAAGGTATTGAAGGGCAAGTGAAAGAGAATGAACATACGGCCTTATTGTTCCCCATCCGAGGTAGACAGGGCAACCATAGAAGGATAGACAGGCTGTAGCATGTGCTATGCCAACTCCTCCGCTCTTTGACTGGCAGTTTGCTTCTCCAGGGAGACAAAAAACCTGGATTCATAAATGCACTTATGTAGCATTTGCTGGCAATTCTGGAAAGGTCCCTGGGCCAAGCAGAAACGAGGTATTTAACCATGATCTGGGCACCTCTAGGGGACCACTGGTGTTGGGTCATTTAGAAGGGGACCATACTAAAAGCATCAGGGACCAACCTAACCTACGGAACTAGACCCAGAATTACCAACTCTAAGGGGAACCAACAAAAACACAAGAGTAAGTAGTAATCAGACAACTGGACTCAACTTCCCCTTAAACACTGTCTGGTTAGCGTCACTGTATAAATTATATCCTAAACGGGTGCATATATCACTGCATCCCTGTATCCCCAGCCTACACAGATGAAGTAAATGTGAAACTAGGGGTGGTCGATCTTCCCAAAAAAATCATACTGCCATCTTTATAATGCAATCGTGTGGCTATAATGGACAATCTGAATTACGATCTTTCTTCCCAGTTTTGAAATATACTGTAAGAAAACCCAGACTCAAACAAGCACCATTTAAAATACTGTATTTTTTATATATTGCATTAAAGATACCTAAAGACAAAATGATAATTAAATCCTGTTTTTTTTATATTAAAGTTGTGGCGGTGGCTTCATTTTAAGGTGGTTGAATAAATTAGTTGTATTACCAGCAGAAGTGTAAACTGGGACTTGACAAAGTTCACAGATAACTTTCTTTGCATTTTATAACAGTACACGATATGTACTACTTAGTTTCATGATATTTTCACGGCCCATCCTGATTAATCATTATCTCTTTTGACTACACCAGGATTATTTTAGGACTGCTTGTGAGCAATCTTCTCCAGACCAGAACGGGATTTTGAGTCCGATATTCTGATTTTGGATTCTCTGTCAGTTTAATAAAAGTTCTGCAGAGCACCTGCACTTGTGCCTGAATGTGTGTTTATAGGTCTCATTAGATACTTCAGTCATGGTGGGGCGACTGTATATGTCCCTGCAGTACAGAGTGAACCAAAGCTCCAAGTATATCAAAATACCATGTCGCTCTATAGCAGCTATTGCAACTGATGGAAATATAAACTAATATTTCAGATATGGGATACTTAGGTAATACTGTTGATCCAAAAACTGGAAATCAGGCACCAGAGTGAGCAATGAAAATGACATGGAATAAAAACTGATTTCTCAGTCTGAAGAATCAATAACATCAGATCACGTTAAACAATAAAGCAACCACTATAGTTAACTGCAAATACAGACAATATAGTTTGCTGTAAAATGGGAGGATGAACTGATTGGGCAATGCCAGGACATATAATGCGGTACAGACGTGCAAGGTACAAATTGGTCAGGTGGTACAAGATAGGGTAGTCGTGCTACATTCACAAACCAACAGAATGACTTCCTACTAGATGGCTGTGTTGATTGGCCAAGTTATATCACACGTCTCTATCTCAGGGTCTCTTTCTCTTTCACTTCACGTATTTGAAAAACAATTGAATGGCAGGTGAGAAAGTGTGGTATAGGTCAGGTAGTGACATGTTATAACTGGCCTTCTAAGTTTTGTGAGGTTTGGACACATAGGAGGACGTAAAAAAATCACAATATCTGTGATGTGAATGAAAAGCAGATCATGGATGTATTCAAGATTGATCACGATACAAAATCGCCAGATTGCTCACACCTATGTGAAACTAAGGGGAGAAAGTGCGAAACTGCATGAGGAGCTTTGGACAGAAGTGCACATCACCGAATGAAAGGAACGCAATGCAGCGAACTGCCGTGTAACAGCAGCTCTGGAAGGCAGCCTAATCTTGCCACAGACTGCTATGAGGCCAGACATATTTCAAACCCAGACTCCCTGCTAGAATTTAATAACCCTGTGATGCAGTCCTTTGCAGCAGGGTCGTGTCCCCAGCAAGAGGAGAGCGTGATGCCCCAGGGCCCCACACCAAAGGCACCGTGCTCTGGCCTTCCGGCTGCCCAGTGGCACAAACTGCCCCCCTCGCACCCACCCTTACACAGAAGGGCCACCTGCACACCCTCGGCTAGGGGGGAAAAAAAAATAATCTTTTTCAGTATTTTCGCCCCCACCTCAACCCAAGCAGACGGGCCTAGCGAGTCCGACGGGTCTGAAAGGCAACCCGCAAGGAGCACTACTTCCGTGTCCCTAATCCAGAGGATAAGGTATGTGAAATGGCACTGTTCCCGATTCAGGCTAACTGCGTTCGACCGAGCAGAGCGGCGGGGCACCGGGAAAGTACCGGCTCTAATACCTTTTTGGCGCCATGACAGTTTATCATCATGTCCTGTGCGCATGTCGCTGACGAAACAGTGACCCTGAACAGGCCAGAAAGTCAACATAGACTCATGGCGCCAATCTGGGCCTCCACCCCCCACAGACCCCTCATCTCCTCCTCATGAAAGGTTACGTGGCGGAGCTACCACCTCCCAAAGACCATTGACGTACTTGTGAGACAGGAACTACAGGGTGTAGTTGTTGTAAACTCTGTGGTGCAATTACACAAGTGCACCACAAGAACAGTCATTGCTTTCTGTTTTATGGGATGTCTACCAATTCACAGACAGTTGTTTATGCATTTGGATGTGTGAAGAATTACAAACTTGCCACCCCCCACTACAAGAAGGTCAGTAGCTTTGGACAGCTAGCTTTAGAAAACGGATATAATGCTACAGATATAATGCATTACGACTTGCATAATTACACCCACACAAGTACAGGCCCAGGTAAAATGCCAACATTCACATTAATAAGGCATATAAGACTGCATTTACTTTGACCTGCACTTAGAAGCATGCTATTTTAGTGCTCTTTTGGGGGAAAATGTTCAGATGTAAACATTAGATACAATTACCTACCTATTGGCCCAGTTGATACAGACCAGCTTCGAGCAATGCTGTGTGTGTGTGGGTCATATCTAAGCTGACTGTGACGTCACCAAGGTGGTCCAAATATACTCTCGCACAGACCAAAATGCCTCTTTAGTTGGGATGCACAATATTGTTTTGTGATTTGGTCGCGAATATGGGGAGCATGCAAAATTATTACCAGGGCTTCAGATGACGGAAAAACATTGGTCTGGACACCACCTTTTCAGCACTATATGGAAGTTTACTTATGCCAACAATTTGATAAGCAGATTAGCAGTACAGTAATCCCTCGCCATATCACACTTCGACTTTCGCGGCTTTACTCATTCGCGGATTTTAGATGCATGCATATCTAAATAAATTTAGCAGATTTTTCGCTGGTTCGTGGATTTCTGCGGACAATGGGTCTTTTTATTTCTGGTACATGCTTCCTCAGTTGGTTTGCCCGGTTGATTTCATACACGGAACGCTATTGGCGGAAGGCTGAGAAGCTACCCAATCAGAGCACCAGAACGCAAATGGCGCATAACTGCAGTGTTCGTATTTTGGAAATATAATACTAATATTAAAGGAATAAGCATAATATATCTAATATAACTGGGTGGGTAAGTAAAACTAGTGCATTACTGTTTATTATAGTAAATATAAAATTATTTGTTAAAATATGTATTACAATGTGTTTACAACTTAAGTTAAATAAAGTAGTATTAAATAAAACTCCTCAATGATATACGTTACGTATATTTGTGCGTAGTATATAAACAGTGTGTTTACACACATAATTTCAATGAATCTTACCTAATATCTAAGAGAATATAAAGGATTTATAAGGGCTTAAAATATACAAAAATAACCATATAAACATAGGGTTTTTACTTTGCAGATTTTCACCTTTCGTGGGGGGTTCTGGAATGCAACCCCCGCGATAGACGAGGGTTCACTGTACGCCTAAAATATTAATGAAAGGTACTATAATGCTCAAAAGTTATAATATATATAAATTCAGTGCATCCTTCTGTTTATTAAATTCGGTTGCCGGAGCACGCCACACACTACTGTTTTGGTAAATCATGGAAGTGACAAGCACTGAAATGGCAGTGAAGAAAGGGACAGCTCAACAGCCACAAAATCTTTTAACAGGAGATATTGTGGATAAACTAGGTAAAAAGATATCGGTGGTGTGGCAGTACTTTTTGCAGTTTAAGGATATGCCAAATTTAACACAGATTACTAACTTTTGGGCATCACAATACGGCTCATTAATATTCTAGGCATTCTACTAATCTGCTTACAAAATTGTCGGTGTAAATAAACATCCATATTGTACCAAAAAGCTGGCATTTGGACAAATGCTTACACCAGTCATTTAAAGCCTATATAATCGTGAAGTGATCACTTGTAGCCCTACTGTTTAGTCCACACTGGCAACTGGTGTCAAGGAAGGTCTTTTCAGGGTTAAAGATGGTGTGTGAACACCAGACAGTTCTAAAAAAAGAGTAATGCACACAGCGGCCAAGACACCAGGTCCCTCCACCCCCACTGGAGTTCTGCTGACAGATCTACAGCCCTGAGCGGCCTCAGTTCACGTGGAGTTCTCCAGCTCTGCCTATTCGCACCACTGGAGGAGGAGAGTAAATTAGCTTGATTAGGGTAGAAGAGAGAAGACCACACACCTAGACCCTTATGGACAGGTGTTAGGAGCCTGCAGCTTTACTGGGAAACACGAGCCACGAATGATGGAAACTGTAACAGAAGGTAACAGATTGGCTGTGACCACATCTCGGGATGTGAAAGCAAAGCATTCTGGAACTGCTAGAGAGCATGGGTGCTGTTACACTCTCCACAGTGCAGCCATCCCTGCCTGGCCTGATGGCTCGCTGTCACTTCTCCGCTCTTCCTGCTCTCCAAAGCATTGTTTTACAGGAACTGCCACGCTTCCCACAACCCGGTCTGTCTCACTTATCTGTGAAACCAGGACAACACCCCCCACCTACTGTTCAGCATCTTCTCTGCCTGTGTCAAGCACACCTGCAAACCAGCCATCTTCTCTCCCAATCAAAAATGCAGCACTTCAGCCAAACACAACAGACACTATGGAATGCAGGACAGCTCTGCTGCCACCAGTCACAGCCTGTCTGTGCATTAGTGTCTCCAACTTTTTCAAATACACTTAATACTACATAACTTGGTCACTTGTTTAATAATGCGCCTAATCAGAACCTTTAGTTTAACCATTTAAGCAACTGTTAGCCTGAGACAAGCACCATTGGGTGAAATTACACAATATTACGCTGTTAGCACTGCAACGCGCATCGGATGTACAAACATGAGTCCAATTTTTAGGCCATATTGCTCCTAACGAAGGGCATTCAGTCCAAATGAACAGCAGGGCCAAGCCATGAGGCCGTTTTATATTTCAAGCATTGCATATTAGTGGGAAGGGACCCATTGTCATAAGCAGCGCAGGCCAGCTTAATATCTAACCCATCATAAAGGGGAGCAACTTGACCCAGCTACTAAAGAGAGTGGCAGGAGGAAATGGGATAAGGGAGACTGAGAAGCAGAGTGCAGGGCTCCTCTCCAAAACAGCTCCAATATTGATCGGCCAGTTTTCCATGGAGATGACGCCATGCTCCTTCACCTCCTAGATGAGCAGGTAAGCAAAACTGGTCCTGAAGAGTGCTGAGAGTGGGATGCCCGGCAGACAGCAGCCACAAAGCCCCCCACAGGTCCCCGCGGCCAAGATGAGGCACACGAAATAAAATATGTGCTAAACAAGGCATAGCGACGATATCCAAGACATTTTTGGAACATTCTTATCTACAAATACTCAGGAGGACAGGCAGAGCTGCAGTCTGGGACCCCAACATATGGACCTCATTGATTTCAACACTGATACCCTGCAAAATCAAATTCTGAACACCAGCACTGGTACGTGCATTAAAACATCAATACACATCAGATGGCCTGTCTGGGGGAGTTTAGTGCATTAAGCACAGCCCGAAAAGAGCCAGGGAGGGAAGTGCCATAGACGCTAGGGCTGCTAACTCTGCTGCATCAAGAGCGAGGCATGGCGAAGACCCAGCAGGGTCTTAGAGGAGCAGTCAAGACCAGGCGGCATTGCTCGACATTCATGAACGAGCTGCTGAACTATCTGGCCTCACTCTGACTCCTCGCTACAAAGTGGCCGTGCTCACCCATCACACACCTAGAAGTCGTCAGGGGCGGGATGTCAAACTCAATCATCCAATAAGCACGTGGCTCTCCTGCACAGTGACCAACGGCAGGCCACACAAAAAAGAGGCGTGAAGTTGTCTGCTTCCCGGTAGGCATAGACAAGTGAGTCAGAAGCGAGTTGTTGCAGAGGGGCGAGTCAGTTACCAAACTGATACAACAGACTGACAGACACTGGAAAGAGAACACGTAAAATGCATCGTTAGCTTCTGGTTCAATTCGCAGCAGGGACTGTTGAGACATTATTTAAGATGAACTGCTACCGTAATTACCTAGCTTTATATCTGGGTACATCCAACCTACGTGCCGACGACAGTTGGCTAAGAAAATTAATGCAAGTCACTTTGAAAAAAAGCAAAAGCTGCATAGATAAAATGCAGATATGTACTGCAAGAGTGGTCTACTACAAGCACACCCTCCCATCCTCCCCCCACACACACACACACACACACACACACACACACACACACACAACGAACCTGAAACAGGCATCACTCCTGTCGCACTAGCCACTCTGTTTATACAGCACGGCTGCGCTCAGCTCACGCACCTCACAAACACCCCACGTTCGTTGCCATGGCAACCATTGCTCCACACCGCCAGCCCCGCATTTGGAGAAACTCAAACACGGGCCTTAATTCAAGACACGTGTTCTGTCATGAAGACCATACATCTCTCAGACTCCCCTCCACACAGTGACACACAATTATTTTCCGCACCGCAGAGGATCGCAATTTTTCTTTCAATTAAGCAGCTGCGGTGTGGCTTTGACGGACAAATGGAACGGCAAGTGGCAGGAACACCTGCAGCGCCCACATGTACCTGAGAGCGCTGGCCGCCTGATCGATACAACCGGCCGATTTATCCCTCTCACGGTAATGAATAGCCCCGGCATCATACCAGATTGATCCGCAAGGTCAACCGACACGAGCAAAGGACTCCATGTGACGTATAGCACAGCTCCACTCCGGCTGCTTGCCGCCAGCCGACAGCAAACTGTCAGCCCCCCAAGTGGAAAATTTACATACAACTATATCGAGGTGGGAGAGTGGGTTTACGGACAGGACAGAGTCTGTTTTTAGGAAGCGAGTTACATAGAGAACATAATTCACATGATGCAAAGGTGCTAATGCAGCTACTATGACGCGCTGTGCCTGACCGCATGTAAAGGTTCATTCCAGATAAAAATACTGCAGCCTATAGGAAAGGCCTGCATGCCTTGCCGTGGCTGGGAAAAGGCAGGCATGCTCAAATGGTGGGGGGTGGGGAGTCTAAATGTCAGGACTGCGTGGCCGCGCTCTGCCCCCTCCCTCACACTGCGACGGGACGCTGCCAAAGCCCATCCCCCAACCCTTACATGCCCCTACCATCTTCAGCAGAGGTGGATTACGTGTCACAGAATGCATCCCTTCCCCCACCCCCATCATCACATTTCACATCAGATGGAAGGAGCACTCTGCCTTTCATTTGACAGCGAGCAGCCTGGCAAACCCAGCAATGTGGTATTATATTGCACTCATTATAATACCCAATTAAAAGAACGAAAGATGAGGGGGGATGAAGTGTACGATTAACCCCACGAGCGCATTTTCCACCCACATGCACGCGCATTCATACACCGCCCAGCCCATCACCATGGGAATATTTACCATCGATTCGCCAAGGCTATTTGGAGACTGGAACACCAGGCTGTCATAATGCCTTTGCAGGTTCAGTCATGAAGTTTAACATGTACAGTATTCACTGCATTCAGCTCGCTGAACAGAAAAATATTGAATGTTTCTTTCAGCCATTTTCAATACAAAACCTTGAACTGCATTCATTCCAGCCAAGGTTAGCAATAAAGGAACAGATAATGCCTCGGCAAAGCCTTTAAGAAGCGCTGCAGCCAGGGAACGAATAAAATCAACAGAGATCACCTGGAAACCAAGAAGCTGCACTCAACCTCTACAAGAGACCAGGAAACTGGTGAATAATCAAGGTTCCATGAACAATCATCCACTGAGTAACCAAGCCGGATCAGTTTAGCCAGTCCGGCTGGAGGCGGTTTAAGGCTCTGGGTGCAACCAGCCTGTCGCAAGGCAGCTCCGTCAAGATCTAACCCTGGATAAGGATAGCAGCAGCTGCAGGAGTGCTAAGGAACCCAGCTGTACGCTTGAGTAAGGTACTTAATCCAAATTGTGCAAGCAAACACCCAGCTGTGTAAATTGGTATAAAATAAGCACTCTGCGCAGGCGTTCATGCTAAGCTAATAAGTAAACAAGATGATAAAAGCAGAGATTCTGTGACAGTAACACAAAGACACCCAATATACGACAGAAAGCAGAGTAAGTGGTGGGCAGATGAGGCCTGAAACTGCAAGGGGGCCCTGGTCTGGGGGAGGTCATGAGGGAGGTCACGGGGCCCTTAGAGCTTTTCACAGATGTGCGGGGCAAAAAGCCCATTGTTCTCCTTCAGCTTCTCTTCACCCCCACGAGGCGACACCGGGGCACTTGTTCAAGCCATGTCTGAAAAGCATCCATCTGCCACGGCTTCCTCACCCGGGGCGGGGTGGGGGGTGGGGGAGGTTGGGGCTGTGCTGCAACATGAAGCGCACCATACAGCTCCAGGACAAACCCCGTATTTCCACAGAATTCTGCCAAGCGGCCAAAGCGCTGCACCTGAAGGCTCGGAGGCATTTAGTTTGCCGTCTCCTACCATCGCCATGGCAGCAAGCACTGAAGGGTTTGCGCAGTATTGACAGAGAGAGGCAATCTACCACCTACTGTCCCCCCCAGCCCTAAGCCATGCTAACACCTTTGATTAAAAGCAGTAAGACACACCTGAGTCTTCCCAGCACAGCAGAAATCAAACCAATGTGGGGAGACATGTCTGATAGACCCCTCACCCTCCCTAATGAGATCTGTCTCACCCAATGGGACCAGTTCAGGCTGTCAGTAATGACATCTGTTCAGCTGCTCTCTACACACTCTCCGAAAGCCATGTCGCCCTGTGTTCTTTTTCCCCATCGTCATTTCCCCCAGTCTTCCTTCCACCTTGCCATTTACACAGAGCAAAGTGGTGGGTGCATGAGGCGGTGCCGAAAGCGCATTTCAGATACCATGTCCCATCATCCCAGGCGACTCCACTACCCCACCCCCCATTCTCATTTACAACTCATCAGAAACCCTGGAGTGGGAAATGTATGAATTACAGATAGGAGAAAATCGCCACCGGGGTGGGGGGAGTAAACAGATGCAGAGCAGAGGATGACTGGGCGTGCTCTCCTGTTTGAGCCCTGCGTGAGAGCACACATTATTTATTTAAAGACTGCAGCTCACCTCCCCTTCCTTGTTCAAAGAGCACGCCACAGTTAAAACTCCAGCTTCCTAACCCCTCCCTCAGAAAAAGTGTCCTGAGAGACTGACACATGCACAGGGGTACAGCACGGCTAAAAAAATCCCCTACCGCAGTTCAGAAACAGAAGTAAAGAACAGACACAGGGCAGTCACATTTCATCCATCTGCTGAGTGGAGGCAATTTCACTAACTCAGACTCACAGAAAGCGCCACTGCACAACACCCCCACAATGAGGCCGAGGTCACATGTTAACAAGCCTTTATTCACCACCCTTCCCTTCCTCGGCAGAGTGCGGTGCCTGGGTCCCCCAAGCTAACCAGCTACGTCTCCCAACTGCTCGCCTGTACCAAGCTGGCCTGACAAAGCGAAATAAGAACACTCCCCTCTGGGCCCGCTCTTCCAAGCACACCCCCCTGCCAGGCTGTTCTCGGGCAAAGCGGCGCCGAGCAACACCCCGGGCGACCTGGTATCCAAGAGGCGGGCTGCCGGGAAGCAAATGGAGTTGGATTTCTGAGGCACAATGCCAAAAATAACCATAACCATCAGAGCGCAAATTTCACACGTGCCGGATCATTTAAGGGACAGCATCAGAAATTAATCAAGAACTGGAAGAACAGCTATAAACATTTTCATGCCTTCAGAATTGTATTTAAAGTAACACAAAATTTAATACAAAGTCTGACGAGGACAACATTTTACAGCCAATGGTAGATGCGCTGTATTCTGCCCTGCGGTACAACAGACAATTTCAGGGAAATGCAGCCCGGCACACATGCAATCATCCCCCTGACCTGCATCTCATTCTCCCCTCACCAGCTCTGCAAACCCGAATTCAAATTAATACCACTGAAATGAAAGGAAATCTGCCAATCATTTATAGACTTCTGAGATTCCCGTTATGGAGAAATGGAGGTGAGAGGGCACCCCATGACTGCGATCAGTCAGATGGAAAGCATTCCGGAAAACGCGACAAGGCTTTTGGATTATGTCTGGAACTAACACATGGTTAAATAAAATAACAGAACCAGGGCTACAGCTGCAGCTTCTATTACCATGCACATTCGATGAAAGCAATGAGAGGTCCAATGATTCACAACGAAGCCATTTAAGCCTGTCTGCACCTCTGCAATCTGTCTGTTGGGTAGATTAAGGGCATGAGACAAATAATGGAACTGGTAGATAACTGCACCCATTTTCTGGCAAGCAATCAAACCGGGGTTTTGAGAGTGAGTATGCTGGACACAGGTTCATTAGCAAAATACTCAAATGACCAATTTTCATTTCCATGACAAATTTCTTTTTGTATACTGAATAAATTAGGGGTGCAATGCAGGTCTGGTACCTAAATAAAGCTGCTTACCTACAGTATGGAGCCAATATGCTGGTGGACAGAAAGAAAGCAAGGAGAGTGATCATATATTTCTAAGGAAGCAATAAAGGTCCACTGATTAACATCAAATCCATCCCACCAACAAGGTTCTGGAACTGACCATTATCTTATTAAAATATCATGGAGCGAGATGGTCTGACACTATGGTCAGTTGTTAGAGTATCTGGTAAATAAAAGGCCATTTCCATCCCTGCAGCCATCAGCTGCTACCTAATGTGAAACACAATGGAAAGATGCGGTGATTCACAAAAAAAAAACTCAGGCCTTAAAGTGGGAAAAAGCAGCAGGAAAAAAAGTAGGCACTGCATAAACACGAACATGAGCAGAGATAAGGGCCCTGTGTAAGGCCCTGCACACAACTGTGGGATAGGCAGAGCAGCAGTGAGCTATTCCTCACTAGGACAGCAGCGCCCACGAAAGCCACGTACACATACCACCCTGGCAGTGAAACACAAAAATAACCAGTTATCCAGCCAAAAGAAAAAAAACACTGGTGCTGGAAAAGGAGGAGTGAAAAACACACTGTAGCCTTCCCTCAGCATATTTAAATCTCAGTGAGGTTCAGAAGAACACCCTTGTGAGTTTGAAGCCATTGATATACCAAAAAAAATCCCAAACTTATTATTTTATATCACCTTAAATGTTGCAATAGTAACATTTTAGTGTTTGATTGAGAACCACACAGTCTAGTAACATAAAAAGCAGCACAGTCAACTACTGAATGGCTGGCCTGGTTAGGTATGCCTGTCAGTAATGTCCTCCTCCTTCCTGCAGCTGGATTTCAATGCAAATGGGTTGAGTCAATGGATCCAGCTGGTCCATCAATAGGGTGCTGCCGTTAAAGGCCTGAGTGATTGTGATTCAAGCTCACCGCCCTACCCCACATCACACCAGGGGGAGGGTGGGAAGAGTGCTACCAATTCTGAAGGCACAAAGAAGAAAGGAAATGGGGAGAAGAATTAACACCTAGAGCTTCTCACGTTACCTCCTGGGCCCCACCCTACCCCCATGCATGGCTTGGTACACACCAAACCAATCCTCCACCAGAACCGGCACAGCCATATCAAGCTATGTCTCAGGTCCATTAACACCAAAGATGCCATCTGTGTTCTCCTTTTCAAATGCCCCTTCAGATGGAGACATGAGAGCCACATTCTATGGGCTCTGTTCTTTGTCTGTAGGTGCAGGGCATCTGAAACGTTGTCATTCCCAATTTATTGTTTGACCACTCAAGATTTTCTGCACCTCTTCTGTGAAAATGGAGTGTTTCAGACAGACAATGGGTCATGAATCCAACAGATAAAGTCATGAATTTTCAGCCTAGCAACCCTGATATGATTCATTAACAAATTTCTTAAATAACCTGGTTTGATTTCCATCCATTCCAACCATTTTCTGTAACCACTTATCCCAGTCGGCGTCACAGGGGGTCCGGAGCCTATCCTGGAGGCTGTGGGCGCAAGGCAGGGAACAACCTAGGATGGGGCGCCAACCCATCTCAGAGTACACTCACACACCAGTCACTCACACATGCACACCAATGGGCAATATGGCAACTCCAATCAGCCTCAGCATGTTTTTGGACTGTGGGGGGAAACCAGAGTACCCAGAGGAAACCCCACGACAACACGGGGAAAACATACAAACTCCACATACATGGAACCCTGGCGGAGACATGAACCCTGGTCCCAGAGGTGTGAGGCAATAGTGTTAACCACTGCACCACTATTGCCGCCCCAGGTTTGATTTCCAGTAGTTATTTTTGATATACTGAAAAAGATGCATTTCACTCATCTTTGAAGACAACTACAACCTTGAACACCTGTGTACTTGCAATGAAATAAAAAAAAAAATCATTCTACTTATCCCACCTCCAGAACCCCTTAAAAGACAGAACCAATTCAATGAAATGAGCAGAGTTCTGGAAAATACAATACGCCTTTAAAATCCTTCTACTATTCTGTGACAAGCAAACCAGTGATTAGCATCAGGAAGCATTATCAGTCAGACATGGAAAATAAGTCTACTAATAAGACACTAGCCACCTAAGCGCACACACAAAAAAAATTGGAAAAAGTTCTCCTTGGGCTGCACAATATCAGATCTCGATATAATCGCGATTGCATGGCACATGCTCAATAATTTCAATGGCTTTAGATGACAGGCGAAACATTTGTCCACACCAGCTTTTTGGTGCTATACAAATGCTTATTTACACCCACAATTTGATAAGCAGTGTAATAGTAAAAGCAAAATATTAATGAGATGTGTATTGTGACGCCCATAAGTTAGTAATCTGTATAAATTCAGCGTAGCCTTATGGTTATTAAATTTGGTTGGCAGAGCATGCCACATGCTACTATTTTGGTAAATCATGGAAGCAAAAAGCACCAAAGTGGCAGTGAAAAAAGGGACACGTTAAAACAGGAGATATTGCAGATAAACAAGGAAAAAGACACCGGTGGTGTCGTGGTACTTTTAGCAGTTCGAAGACTGACATTTATCAAACATAACGATATGCCCAATTTATACAGATTACTAATATTTTAGGCACACTAATCTGCTTATCAAATTGTGGGAGTAAGTAAACGTCCATATAGTACCAAAAAGCTGGCGTCTGGACAAATGTTGCCTGTCATGTAAAGCCCTTGTGATTATTGTGCCTGCGCCATATAATCGTGATTATATCAAGATCTGATATCATGCTGCCTTAAGTTCTCCCCAACCAAGACACCAAGAGCTGGTGTTGGCTTCACCCCCCCCCCATAATCACGCTATCCATGTTACAAAGTTCCCAGAAGTGCTGCCACCTCCCCATCTCACAATCACACAACTAGTTAATGCTTTAAAGGTATGTGACCAAACACGCTATACAACATTACTGAAATCTTTCATCCAAGTTCTTATCACTCACAGGCCATCAATGGCGAGATTCCATCTCAGAGATCTCAAATTTAGTTTTTGACCTTTAAAGTCATGCTTAAGTTATGCAACAAATCAAAAAATGCTAAATTTAAAGGCTGACTGCCCCAGACTGACCCAGCACCAAACCCTTCGCTCAGTGTATGCGGGGTCAAAGAATTAGGGACACAAACAAGGGGGCCTGCTTATAGTGCACCGTATCAAAACCAGCAGCACAAAAGGACACAGCATGGGTGATGTGTGGGTACTCGATATGGTTCAAACAGAACACCACAAATATCTCAAATCTATTTCACAGTTGAAATAAGGAAAAAGAAATAAAATCAGGAAGTGCAATCTCCCATCATACAATGCAGAGAATGTCGGGAAATGAAACCAGCACAATGAGGTGCACGGTCAGGAAACACCATGGTGTGGACTGTCCCACTTGCAGAGTAAGAAGCCACAGTATTTTCCTGTTTTTCATCCACACGTGACCTGTGTCATCGTGACGGTCCACCGCTACTGTGCAGTGCGGCATCCAATAATAAATCTCACAACTCTAAACGTCACTGTATCTGCTGCCACCAGGAAGGGACAATGCATCTACAAACCCCTTGGCCTTTCACACTTGGGGGAGGGGAGAGATGGAGCAACAGAGCCCAGGATCCTCTCATTTGCCCCAAGGAGACAGAAAAAGCATTTCATTCACCCATGTGGTCTGAAGTCAAGAGCAAACATACAAACAAGTCTGGTCCCCCAGCATGGAGAAAGTGCGGAATCTGCCATCGTGCTGAGCACAACTGTTTCACTCCAAGTTTTGCAACATAGGAGAGGATTTGGCTGAACCACGTCAACAAGCTCAACATGCATATAGAATCTTGAATGGTTTAATTCAGTGAAACATCAAGAGCAACCAAGTGACAGAAGTAGCAGCTGGGAGCTACTCCTGGACAGACCAGGCCCTCCCAGTAAACACCGCGTAGCTAACAGGGATGATATGATGCAGGCAAGCTAACTACGCGGCTGCCCTCAGCTGCATGAAGGCCTTTTATTGTTCCCCCGCAGTGGCTCACATTTCCGCTGTCTTCAGGGCGTCCCATTACATTGTATGGGGGGGGCGAGGTGGGGAGAATGGGGGGCACATCTGAAAATGACTCTGCCTGGACCTTTACTGGGGCCTCAGATAGGGACGGCCTTTGGTAAGGGACAAAAGTCTTAGTATGCAACTCCCACCCACCCCCATGAGCCATCTAAAGCCAAAGCACATGGAAAGGCTTGAAACAAGGCCTAGGACATGGGGGGGGGGAAACCTTCCAGAAACCAAGATCAAATAACTGGGCTCTCAACTACACAGGCTCCACAGAACACCATTTCCTGTCTACATCACATGCCCCCTTCAGCATTTCACCTCAACTAATATAACAAAGCAAGACAGCCATGTAAAAAGCTGAAGAGACACTCCACATAAGACTGAAACATACTTTGTTCATCACAAAACCACGACCAATGCCCGTTCTCCTTTGTGAGGCTCGTGAGGCTCCTAAAAATATCCTTCCTAAAATGCAGTGATTTTTAGAGAAAATTGTTTGGTGAGCACCAAACATCAGATTACACAAGAGTCAGTTGACGAATGACTAGTTCCCATAACATAACACCAAAACTAAAGCTCCACCAGTTTCCTGTGGCTAATCTGACATACTTAAATCAGAAACCAAATGCCAGGAAAGAAAATTAGAACTCTTGGTAGAAAATAATATTCATTAAGATGGCACTCCCAAGTAAAACCAGGATTAATGATAAAGTAAAATGGCACAACACTAAAATGTAGCTTAATATTTAAAGAGAATATTCAACCATTATGTAAAATACAACGAAACATTCATGCAAACATACAAACACCAACCACTGAATTTCCAGATCAATTCCAAAAACCAATCTGGTTTTGTATTTTTTAAAATATGTAGTACCATGAAATTCAAAACTAGGAAGGAAGAACATTGCAAAATAACTGCTAAAAATTTAGGTAAATGCAGACACCACAAACCAATGTTCAATGCTTGGCTCCATTTAGAGTGAATATAGAGTGAAATTCAAGCAAACACAAGATTTCAAAGATGAAAACAGCCCTCAGTCATACTGCAGTGTTTCCCTTCAATCACTGATGCCGCAGCAATACTAGATCAGATATTCTTTCATTCCTAAATAGCGTATCTTGCGCAATTCTCAAGCTTTGGACACACACACACCCAAAAATATAATGCAACCAGATGTGTTAAACATAACTGCAAAAACCAGAAAGCTGCATCTGAATATTTCAAGACGAAAATACGCTTCACTGCAAAAGCAATCAATGCGAGCTCCCTCAGTAAATAAAGCACAATATCTGCTGTTGTACGAAGCATCCAGCCACCAGTAAGTCAAGAGGAAAAATCATTAACGTTTTAAGAGTGATTTCACCCACGAAATCTAAGGGAAGGCAGCCCCGAACACCAACATCCAGAACCAGAGCTCCCTACTACGGACCCACAACCAAAACAAAATGTGAAGGCGAGGAGCAGGACCAGGCCAGCGGGCAGCCCCATACAGGTGACTGGGTACCGATGCATCACCGCAGTAACTCTCCATCATCAACAGTACGCCCACAGTTGACATTACAGACGAAAGCCAGACGGTGTCTAAAATCAGCTGTGTTTTCTTATTAAATGTCTCATGGATAACAATTATGCAACACAATTCAAGATAAAATATGTAAACAGGCATAAGAGGAATATTGCTGCAGGAAATCACAAGGTAGCATAATAATGCTTCGTTCCTCGGTATTATATTTATCATAGGAAAATAACGAGTGTTATTTTGGCAGTTTGAAATAACCTCCATCATCACCTCCCCTCAATAACACGCCATTCAAACAGCAGAAAACGAACCCCCGTGTCTCACAAAAGCGGGCCGCTACCTTAATAACAACAAGGTATCCACTAACACGCTACGTATAGGTTTACAGATAATCCTATACGTGGGCGGCGTGACGAGGTTTTCGCCGCATAATGCGGCTCAGGTCGCTTAAAGCCCAAATAACCTAAATACGGAGCCAGCCAAAAAAACTTTCGACAATTAACCTGATAAAATGTTATCCGAGTGTCTTTCGAGGCTAATCTCTGGAGACAAAC
The DNA here is from genome assembly GCA_011763525.2 of Mormyrus iriodes. Classification (NCBI taxonomy): domain Eukaryota; kingdom Metazoa; phylum Chordata; class Actinopteri; order Osteoglossiformes; family Mormyridae; genus Mormyrus; species Mormyrus iriodes. The sequence goes on from JAAGVU020000008.1 coordinate 16,867,041, forward strand.
AATAAAAACGCGTACACAAGGAGTGCTAACGACCGCTAATAGAGGGAACTAGGGTAAAGGTAGGACTCCAACACGCTAACTTGTCGATTCACTTCAGGCTGGTAGATTAGCGCACTAGCAAACTAGTACCAGCAACCCCCACGAGGACGAGGCAGGCCGTTTCGGCGCATTTATACAGCATTACTGCTCGCTAATATCAAATTTGTCAAGCGAGACTTACCCTCGGCCAAATCTGAAGTGCGTCCGCTCGCTTATTTTCGGTAGTCCTGTCCCGGGTTTGTTTTTCCCATTTGAGGCCTCGTAGTTCAGCAGACAGCCCTCCGGAAACATCCGACAATAGCGGCACACATCTCAGGCGCACGGACAGTCTAATTCCCGAATATCCAACATCGAAAGGAAGACTTCTCAGACTCCACGAATAACCGTCGGGAGAAATTAGCCTGTTCCCCGTTATTATATCAACTTCATCGTCGTGTGCGTATAGATTCTGCACATTAAAAGGCTCGATTTGTTTTGATGTCGCGTTTCGAGTTTTTTCGACAGGCTCCCTCCTGCAGCTCGCTAACCGTTTCAGGCCAGCCTCTGACGTCGACTGTGCTGCTGACGAAAGCAGGACCGAGGCGCTTCGAAGCGCGCTACGTGATAGGCTGCTGGAAGTGGGCCGTTCCAAACGCCCGTGGTCGCGAAACTGCCGCCATTGTGGATCGCCGAAAGACATTGCCAGTCAGTCATCGAAAGGGCTCTCTGGAGCCAAGATGGAGTCGCAAGTATCGCGGTTTCGCAGAGAGGATCAATTCTCCATTAGGCAGTCAAAACAGCACGCAAGGAAATGGAGAACGTTCTAGGATTTTGGATGGGTCAGATGGAAGGGCAGAATTCTCTGTATTGCAAGGACGAAATCAATTGGCTGTTTTTAAACAGATGATTTTTAATTGACTGTGTACTAATAATGAGACGTTTTATATTTTTTTTTCTCACAATATTTCATGGCCGAAAGTAATCATATACCTTTCTGACTATGTACTGCTTTACAGTTATTCTTTCTCTTCGTGCAGCACTAAAATATTTCTGAAACTTGCGATGGCATATGTGTGACAATGTGACCGTGACTATTCCTAATAACAGGAGACTGTAAACAACATGTGTTTGCAGTAAGCCTATATTAATTATATCTAAAAACAAAGATTTGAATTTGGTTTTGTCAAAATTTCCAATCTCCTGAAAACTTTCAGTTTGTGTGTTTTGTATGTATAATGTAACAGATCCATAGAGAGAAGGATATATTTCTTTGAGCATATATTTGTGTTTATATTTTATTTGAAACTATCTATATTTGGATTGAAATTGTGTACAGTACTCAGTAAATATAATTAACTGAATGGGTAGTAACGAAGTGGGGTTTTATTTATTTTCGTCCGTTCGTTAGCACTTTTATGTTTAAAGAAAGGTGCTAATTCAAATGCTCTCAAACGGCAAACTTCGCTGCACGTGTGAAAATAGAAAAACAAAAAGAAATACCGCCCTCTGGTGGTCGGAATTAAATGTTACATAACAAAAACAAAACAATTTAAATGTATGACAACAGCATGGAAAGGTCTTGTATAAGAGAAGACTCTTGCAAACAAATTCTACTAGGAATTTTAAATGTTTCATACTAAATACCTAATTTATTAAACCTGGTTTCGAAGCAAATATTTATTTCTTATTAATTTTTCTTCTTTTTCTTGTCATCATCATCATTATTATTATCATCATCATCATCATCATCATCAATCGTTTCACTACAAGTGCTACAGATATTAATATGGTGTCATTTGTAGTTTTCGAATGAGGAAGCGGCGGAATCAGCCACTGGTGATGACGTCACAAGAATTTGTGTGAGTCAATTTAATAACCGATCTCAAAAAACAGAACAGCGGCTGTTCAAACGTTTTAAATAAATGACAGTTTACACTTAAATATAAAATATATAACGAGGAATCAAATAAGCCGAATTACGTAGCAATTTTTTTGACGACACAAAGGTGAAAGTTCAAGGCAGAAGGGACGGGTAGCCTGGAAGCTGAATAACGTCAGAAGAATAGCTAAAGATCATGACCGAAAACATTAGTAGAATGTTTTTAGTAATACCTGCATAACGACATAATCTGCCTAAGCGTAGAAACATGTTTTTTATTAATTACTACTGATAATGCACTAATATTTTCCTTTAATATGGCTGCATTACTCTTTCACCTGAACAGCAAATCTTGCCGTAATATGAAGAGCAGATACTTTGGGGTATTTTCCTCCGCGAAGAAAGGCTCACATTCGGGAAACTTCAATATCCTAAAGAGCCACACCAGACTTCCCCTTTTATTGAAGGATGTCCTTTGCATAAATCGCGACGCCTCAACTAACTCCCTTCTCCAGAGGTCATTTGTGAAACAACAGAGCCATGGATTCAGTGCCGGACTTTTGCAGGTAGATAACTAGTTTACTATTCATTCAAAGCGATTAGTGTCGCTAGTATTGATTTCAAAAGTATTGCACAGCTTTCAAGGGTGGGGGTTAACATATCAGTCATGCTGCTTCACCATTGAATCCTGCTATCTGATCTGTGTTTTCAAAATCTGCAACAAGAGAATCTTGACTTTTAGCGGTCGTACGACGTATTTGTAAAATATTATATTAATACGTTATACGGATTTTTGGTTATGCATTGCAGCAAATACTATACAGACCACTGAGTCCTGGATTACTTGGAATGAGCAATAACCTAATAAAAAAACAACTAACCAAAAACCCAGCAGGATTATGGAACATTTTAGGTAGGTATACAAGCCCATTTGAAACAGTTAAGTAATGATTTTAGCATTTTTGATTATTGGGTTCTTAGACTAACATTTGTTTATCTATTTATTTTAAGGTGCCATAAATTATTTTAGTACTTCCCATTACAGAAAAGACAAAAAAAAAAGTGATGGTGCGCAAGGAAAACCTACTGAAGAAGATGAAGGTGGGTATGATGAAGTACTTTTAACACCCAGAAGAGGTAGCTCCAGTGTCATCATTCAGTTAACAAACTACAACTTCCTGCACTTTTTTTCAGAGGATAAGAAACGTCGCGAGCGAGAGGACCAGATGTATCGAGAGCGTCTCCGTATGCTCTTCATCATCGCCCTCATCATGAGCGTGCTGAACACCATCAATAGCAGTGGCGGCAACATCTCCTGGAACGACTTTGTTAATGAGATGCTGGCCAAGGGGGAGGTGTCTCGTGTGCAGGTGGTCCCGGAGAGCGACATTGTGGAAATCTACCTGCATCCTGGAGCCGTCATCTTCGGCAGACCGGTCAGCCTCTTCGCGATCAATATAATTTTGTTAGCATGTTGCTCTTATTAAAGGGCAAGGCATCATGGGTACTGTTGACAGTAATCCACACAGTGGCATTCCAAGCAGAGCTTGAGGATTGTATATCTACCATGGCACTCATGAACCTTGCAAAGCAAACAGAGGGTCTTTGCTCCCACAGAGGCTGGCACTGATGTACCGCATGCAAGTGGCCAACATCGACAAGTTTGAGGAGAAACTACGGGCTGCGGAAGAAGACCTGAACATTGACGCGAAAGACCGGATTCCCGTCTCGTATAAACGGACTGGATTTTTTGGGAAGTGAGTTGCCTGGGTTTCAAAATATAGCTTCTACTGATTGGTGTGGGTGGTTTTTATGTAGTGTTCCCAAAGAACCCTAGAACTATTTGATTGTGATTGCGTACTCCATCTTTAAATGCTGCTAATAGGCACACTTCTGCTTAAGATGAGATGTTTTTCAGAGGTCTGCAAACACTTTGCTTCCCTTCCTGTTCTGGTACAGCGCTCTCTATGCCCTGGGCATGGCGGCCATTGGAGTGGCCATCTTGTGGTACATCTTTCGGTTGGCAGGCCTGGCTGGCAGGGAGGGTGGATTCAGTGCGTTTGTAAGTACAGCTATGAGACGTGCTTCCAGCAAGTCCTACATTGAGGGAAGGAATTTCTCTCTCATATTTGTCTGTCTTTGGATAGAACCAACTGAAAATGGCCCGGTTTACTATTGTGGATGGAAAGTCTGGGAAAGGAGTAAGTTTCAAAGATGTGGCCGGCATGCATGAAGCAAAGATGGAGGTGAAGGAGTTTGTAGATTATCTCAAGGTAAGGGAAGGATATTTTTTCAGCTAGAAGAGTCTTGGGGGGTGGGTGGAAATCTGCCATTTTAAACATCCAGTGCTTGATTTTTCCTATTGGCAGAACCCAAACAGATACCTCCAGCTGGGGGCAAAAGTGCCCAAGGGTTCGCTTCTGTTGGGGCCTCCAGGCTGCGGTAAGACTCTGCTAGCTAAAGCCGTTGCCACGGAAGCCCAAGTCCCCTTCCTGGCCATGGCGGGGTCAGAGTTTGTCGAGGTCATCGGAGGTGAGTCCTGGACCAACTGTAGCAGCTCATTTGTCACAGAAGAACTTAGAAGGGAGAAAACGCATGTTTTCATGTAGCTTGCATTTTCTTAAGTAATATTTCTGTCTTGACTTGACCTAATGGCACAGTAGTGTAGGTTCGAATAGAGCGTTTCTCTTAGCATTTCTCTTAGCAAGTGGCTGCACCAATCTTCTGCCTTCCATGGCCCTTGTTAGCATATTAAGCGCTGTCTGCCATTGTGTGCAGGACTGGGAGCTGCCAGGGTGCGGAGTCTGTTCAAGGAGGCCCGTGCCCGTGCTCCGTGCATAGTCTACATTGACGAGATTGATGCAGTGGGGAAAAAACGCTCCACAAATATGTCGGGCTTCTCCAACACGGAGGAAGAGCAGACCCTTAATCAGCTGCTGGTAGAGATGGACGGTAAGTGGGGACAAGTCCTTCAAAAGGTGTTTGGGTGCTGAGATTGTAATGATGTAAAGTTTGTTCAGTTAATTCCCACAGAAATAATTTAAATAATTTGTTTCTGATAAGCTAATAAATCATGTCTAATAAGGTTTTAATGAATACCTCTGGAGTCCTGTTTATTTCAGATAATTTAGGTAGGTAATACTGGACTTTTTTCTCTGGGTGAAGATCAAGTAAAACATAAAATATTATAAGCTTCTGGAATGGCAAAAACAAATGTCGCAATTTTCCCCAGGAATGGGAACCACAGACCACGTGATTGTGTTGGCCTCTACCAACCGGGCAGACATCTTGGACAACGCACTTATGAGGCCAGGGCGGCTGGACAGGCATATATTCATTGACCTTCCCACTCTGCAGGTTCACATCTCCCAACCTCTGGGTATATGTTCTGCTGGCCATCACAGATAGGGTCCGTAGCAATTCAGTGGTGCCTGTGTGTGTTTAAAACCCAGGAGAGGAAGGAGATCTTCGAGCAGCACCTGAAGATTCTGAAGTTGACCCAGCCGGCTGATTTCTACTCTCTGCGCCTGGCAGAGCTCACCCCAGGGTTTAGCGGTAATCACACCATTACTGCTCCTGTGTTTACGCTGTACACCAGCTTGAAATCTGGCATCTACACCTAAATCTAAGATTTTAAACAGATTAAACTACCAGATCAATTTCACTGTTCATGTGAGTGCCTTTAAATTCTTCTTGGCATTTTCCTGTCAACTTAGTACTTAGAGCCGGAGATTGGGTTCAAGGGTGTAGTATTTGCTATGTACGGTAGGGATGTGTCCCTACCAGTATTGTGGAAGTATATGTATGTTTAGAGGGGCGGGGGATTTGGGGCTGATTTGGTCCTTTCCAGTGTTGAAACCAAACCTATGCCCTTGGTGGGGATACAAAATTATTGGAGTATTTTTGTTGGGATGTAGGATTACCTGAATGACTCATAATCAGTGGCGTAAAGGAAGTGGTTTCCCGAGCAAGGGGAAGTCTATGTCTTAGGAATTTACAGCATAAGTTTAGAAATATCCTGAGCAGTCATTGGCACCACAGGAGCTATTGCTGTCATTACCATGAACAACTTCCACAGTGAGCAGTGTGTTTAAACTAGTGCAATCCAGTGAAAAGACACCATTGCATCTCTGATCTGCTGCAATTGCAGGTGCTGACATCGCCAACATCTGCAATGAGGCCGCGCTGCATGCTGCCCGGGAGGGCTACAAGTCCATCGATACCTTCAGCTTCGAATACGCCGTGGAGAGGGTCATTGCGGGTATTGCCAGTTAGCAACCATCACCACGGAGACAGGATACTTACTGAGGTCTTACGTCTTATCCCATGACTGGGGCATGGTGAGAGATCGATGTGTGTGTGTGCTTTCACAGGGAGTGTGAAGAAGAGCAAAATCCTGTCGAAGGAGGAGCAGAAGGTGGTGGCTTTCCATGAGTCTGGCCACGCCCTGGTGGGCTGGCTGCTGGAACACACAGAGGCGGTCATGAAGGTAGCTCCTCCCATTTATGTTTACATATTTAGCGGGGGCTTCTGTTCAGAGCGGTGTACAAGCAGTGTTGAGGATTAACTAGTTATATGTCACGGGGTTATGTAATGAAATTGCAAAATTAATATGCAGCACCAGTCAAACGTTTGGACGCGCCGAGCCACCTGCAAAGGAGAGTGATAGTGTCGCATCATATGACCTGGCCACCTGACCTAAACAAAGCTGTGCACAAATGCATTTTTTGGTTAACTACTTTTTTGGTTAGTGCACAATTCCATGTATTTTATTTTATAGTTTTTGATGTCTTTATAATTATAGTATTTATTTCTAAAATATGTATGTTAGAATATAATTATAAAATATAGACTATAGTATAAAAACCTTTCTACTGGTAGTTTTGTCCAGACTTTTGACTGGTATTGTAATTGTAGTCCATTACAGTTATTGAGGAAAAATGTTACTAATCAAAATGTTGGTTATTACAAAGGGGTTACATCCGAATACATTCTTTTTGGTAAAAGGCTAATCTGTAGAATTTAACATTCAGTTTGTTACTTTGCATCTTTTCACTGTGCAGAAATGCCCTGTTTTTGCATATTTTCAGACAATGCGGTTCAGCAGAGCTGTTGGGATTTTTCAGCTCTATTGCTCGGTTTAAAACATTTGTTAGAAAATAGTCAAATGGAATAAGTTACAGTGTTTTGATGAAATAATCAAAATAGTTACATTACTTATTATATTTTTGACAGGGTAACTATTAATCAAAAGTAACTTTTCCAACACTGAGCACAACTGAGGCAAAATACCTCATTACAAACATACGACAGTCAAAGAGTCGACTAGGCATAAGCGTAGCTCGGCTGAGTTTCCATTGAATGGCCAGGTACAAGTATGAGCAGCATTCTAGCAGGAGCTACACAACATCTACCAGACAAAGCAAGAACCTAATAAGACTATTCAATGACCAGAAGTGCAGCATTTAGGGCAATATAAAGAGGAATCAGGTTAGTAAAGGTACTCATGGAACAGATGGGTCTTGAGGCATTCCTTGAAGGTGGAGAGGGAATCTGATGACCTGAATGTGGTTCTGCAGCTCATTCCACCACCGGGAAACCCCACATTAGTACCATCAGGGGTGACCCTTCTCGCGTGGTGGAGGGAGTTCTGAGCAGCATGGGTTTTCCTGCGGTCCTGCGGCCCACTCATGTCGTTCTCTCTTAACAGCATCTCACCAAGCACAAATAAGAATTGCCAATCTCCACCTGACGCTGGCTCTGCCCCTCAGGTATCTATCGCACCTCGCACAAACGCGGCCCTCGGATTTGCTCAGATCCTGCCACGGGACCAGTACCTCTTCACCAAGGAGCAGCTTTTTGAGAGAATGTGCATGGCACTGGGGGGCCGGGCAGCGGAGGCCATCACTTTCAACAAGGTCACCACAGGTAAGAATCCTGTGCCGTGATTTCATCCGTCCAGCATTTGTCTGTCACGCCTCATGGCCACCAAACCTGCACCGCGCTCTAATTCCCTGCCATCAATTGTAGGAGCCCAGGACGACCTCCGCAAGGTGACTCGTGTGGCCTACTCAATGGTGAAGCAGTATGGCATGGTGCCCAGTGTGGGCCAGGTGTCCTTCCCTGAAACGGAGGAAGAGGGCGCCATTGGCCGCCGGCCTTTCAGTCAGGGCCTCCAGCATCAGATGGACCATGTGGGTGACTGGCTATAGCACTGGCTCATTGACCTGTTCCATTGTTCACTTGCCTGTTTTTTTTTTGTAAATTTTTTAATTAATGTTACTGAAAGTAAGATTTAGAACCAAAGTTTCTACAGGCATAAGTGACCAGAATGTTACATGTTTAGTTTGGAACCGGCAAGGGACGTGACCAGATTTTCCATGTGTTTTGGTGTTTCAGGAGGCTAAGATGTTGATTTCAAGGGCATATAGGCAGACAGAGAAGCTACTTCTGGATAACAGGGATAAGCTGATAGTGGTAAGGGCTTCTCACCTTCTTATTCCTACATTTGAATGAATTCGACCAGTGAGATTTCCCTGCTGCTAATATCCTGCTAATGTGTGCTAGCTAGTAACCCTTTGCACCTTGTCAGTTGGCCAATGCCCTGCTGGAGCGTGAGGTGGTAAATTACGATGACATAGAGGCCCTTCTGGGGCCACCGCCCCACGGGCCCAAGAAGATGATCGCCCCCCAGAGCTGGATCGAGGCAGAAAAGGACAAGCAGGACACGGGGGAGGACGAGCCGCGCAGGCCCAGACGGCCCCCCCGCAAGGAGGAAGATGAGGAGCTTAGCCTGGGGCCCGCCTGAACCCCGCATCGCCAGCGTGTCGTGATTCTGTGTGAACTAAACAGCACTCCTGGTGGCCACGGATAGTACTGCACTAAAGGTGCATTGTAGCTTCTGGTCAGTCAGTGCCTGCCCCAGCCAGGGGATGCTGTCGTAAGAGGACTGTCGGCTTAATCAGCTACGTTTGCCTGCTGATAGATCTGATCAGACTATTTAATTTAAATTTATCATTGAATCTATTTTGCATAATAAAAATTACCAATAAATTTGCTTGGTGTTACGGAAGACTGAATTTTGTCACACAAAATCTGATGTTCCATCTAGAAGCTAGTCTGATGGTGTAGTTAAACCCCTCCTCTGTGTCTGTAGTGTTTATATATATTAGGATTAAAAATTTGATAGATCATTTTGTTATGATATGGGGAGAAATCCTGTAGCAGTTTTGTGGAAGTGGGCAGATTTTCTGCCAGCAGGTATCGTTTGGGTTATATAATTTCAGTTTCATGTGAACTGAATCAGGAAGTGACTGAATCATCGGTCACCCCACAGCAGCTGAGCTTTCACCTCTAATGACCAGCATGCCTGTAAAACTAGCAGTCACCCCCGCGGTTATCAGTGTAACTTTAACCTTCTAAATGCAGCAGTTGCCGTTGTTCTGCCAGTTTGTGACAGACAAACTTGACGGAACTTGACACTTTAAGGATTTCACTCTGACCAACTTGCCTTTGGACACATTTCTGAGTTTGCAAGAAATTTAAATAGTGATGTAACAACTTAGAAATGCATATCAAATAGACAAACCTTAATGATAATTGCACAATTTACATATGCAGATTTAAAGGTCTGAACAACAGATCAACCTTTAATGGCACATATAGTGTGGTTTCTATGAAAGGAAAATTTGATACTGGTCAGAAGACTGCAGAATACGGTGACAATATTTTTAAAAATGTTTTATTAATAGTAATTCATTTTTACTGCAGCATCAAACGTATAGTTGAATATAAAAACAAAAAGTGAAAGTAATAATACATAAGTAAAATTTCTACGATAAAGCAATAGATAAACTTTTAAGAGTAGCTATGAAGACCGCTCTGTATACAGACTGGACTGACACTGTCCCTCGCGTACACTGCTGAGTTGACTGTTCATGTTTGTTTGTTAGAAAACAAAGGCAGTACTATGTCAACTCAACACAACTGAAGGAAGTAGCTTTGTAGTTGCACGGTATTTTCATTTAGCAGAGGGCGAAATTTATGGTCCAGAAAGTAAAAATCCAGACCAAGATTTTGTTTCAACTAATCAGTTGAGCATAAATAGTCACAATCACAGGGTACCCAATTAGTTGGTTGAAACAAACTCTTGGCCTGGATTTGTACTTTTTGGATCTGAAATTTCCACCTCTGCCATTTGGCAGTAAAAAGGACAGTTGTTGAAAGACATGGCCAGCAGCCCCTGTGTTTTGTTACTTTGCGGTATACACATGGGCATCATCTGTTCATTCTGGAATAATTAAAAATAATGGTGGTTATTGACCCAGCTTTCAGTGTGCCTGCCCCCATCCCTGACCATCCGCTCCCCTGTTATCCCATGCAATCCATACACCTGCCCAGGCATCACCCCAAACATCTGTGCCCCGTTTTATTCACCCTCTAAATCATTCCCGTGTGCCGTATCATCCTCGGAATTCGGGGCTGCTAACTACTTGCAAGTAAACCGCAGATCAACACAATTTGTAAAATTGCAAAACAAAAAAAATGACTATACAATGTATGCAATGTAAATTAATGAGAAACATACTGGAAGAATTTTAATGACTACTTCCTTTTATCAGTACAAATAGAAATTTAGCAGTAAAAAACAGGATTTTGGCAACCCAGCATTACAGTTGCCATATTCTGTTATGAAAAAAGAACCCACAATGACAGGATTGTCACACAGGAGTCATTTCCCAGCATGCTCAGCTCTTCAGATAAAAGCAATGGATCCCTGAGCGGAGGGAGCCGGTGGGGGTGTAGCACCATACAGGCCGAGGATCATGCCATCAGTTCAGCCGTGAGTTCTGCTGGGTCACATGACTACAGACGATTGTCAGGTTGCAGTCCAACAAGGTAGCGGACAGAGGACATGCCTTAGTGTGAGTCGTACAGGTTAGCCAGCTTCTTGAAGCGGGGCCCCCAGTCATTTAGGTAGTCATAGTCCTGGTCCTCGTCAGAGCTCCCGGAGGTGATGGAGCTCAGGCTGCCTGCCACAGAGCCGTCGCCCTCGTAATCGTAGATCAGCACCGTGTCGTAAGGGGGGATGTTGGGGTCTTTGTCCGCAGCATCCAGGCCCTAGGATCAGAGTCAAAGTCAACTTTATTGTCACTGTGTGCATGCACAGTGAAATGAGGTAGTGCAGAAGACACACATGGTAATAGTGTTAAACAAGACTGTAGTATAAAATAAATTACTTAACATAAAAAATATTGCAACAATTAGCATCCTGGGTAAGGTGCAAGGGTCACAGTGGAAAGTTCAGGTTCAGAAAGTATTCAACCAACCAGCTGAGTATAAAGAGTCACATTCATAGAGTGCTCAACTGGTTGGTTGAAACAAAATCTTGGTCTGGATTAATACTTTCTGAACCTGAACTTTCCACCTCTGGCAATAGTTTCCATGCAGTAGTTATAGGATAAAGATGAGCCTTGTCATACTCGGGGCAAATAGTACAGCCATGTGATTCTGTACTGCAGGGACTGCCCTTACATCATTGATGAAGTCCTCGATGTCAGTGGGGTCTGCCGGTGGTTTCCGCGGATACATAGGGGAGGGAAAATTGTGAGGGGCGTCTTTCCTGAGCGGCTGCCGCCCACTGGGGAAACCAGAGCCTGTGGGGGGGAAGAAGGTGCCGGGTGGTGGCGCTGAGCTCCTCCCTGGGAAGGGCGGCACCAGCTGGCTGGGGTTTCTCAGCTGCTCGATGTTGTAAGCATTCTGGGGAGGGAGGGGACATTGGGGCACTGACAGAACTTCGTGTTTGCATTCTCAATGAGAAGGCTGCCACGTACTACCCTGGCAAGATTAGCTGAAGGTTTGATAGATAGATAGATCAGTCGCTGGATTTGCTGTTTCATAGCAAATGCAAAGACAAAGGGACATATAATATTCATTGTATTTAAATCTTAAAACAAATATTAAATGGATATGTACAGACCAAACTGCAAAATATGTAATATAAATTGACTTTGAACAATAAATACAATAAATATTTGAATTAGGAGAAGGGAATTTGCATATTGTTACAGTCTGCAGGCACGTGACTGGCTGGCTGGCTCAGCCTAGGGCAGAGCCGTGGGCCCTGATGGCAGCAGGAATGAATGACCTGTCAGAGTCTTCCTCAGTGCACTTCAGAGCACGTAGTCTGCCACTGAACACGAAAATCTTAATGAGGCCTGGTGAAGTTCTAAAAGAACTGGTATAACTGTCAGATACAGCCGTACCTCGTCCTCCTCTCCACCGCCCTGCTCGTTATAGTTCAGGACATTGTCGCGAATGTCGTCGTCCGACACCCCCTGTAGAATACCGCCTTTTTTGATGGGATGCAATCTGCAGTTCCCCACCACCACCACAAGGAGCAGCATAACTGCAGTAGTGAGATGAATGACAGAATGTGAGGTGTGATTTCATTGCATTTTTAGATTAACTTTTTTGTTTTACTTTTTAAAATTTGAACTGAAAATGCAAAAGATCTGTATACTAAAATGATGTCATTTTGCGTTACTGTGTTCCAAATACACAGAATTTTTTCAGGACAGTAATGTATCTTTGGAGATTATTACTCACGGATCAAAAGAATAATGGTGCCGACTATCACCAGCACCGCAGTGACGCTGAGCCCCACGTGGGCGGCGAAGAGTGCTGCAGCAGCCGGACCGCAGACCCCAGAGACGCCACATCTGCACACCGTCACGTTGAGCATGGACACTGTGAAGAGTCCATCAGCATCTGACACGTGGATGGCAATGTGGTACAGACCAGGTTCCACCTCCGAATGAGGGAACAGCCAGGAGTGGGTCTCTGGGGGGAGGGGAGGGGAGAAAGAAGGAAGGAAGAAAGAAAGAAAGAAAAAATGTATAAGCTACAAGGAAACTGTGGCCTTGTACAATTCTCATATCAGACTTTGAACTAAATTTGTCGAGTTTTTAGATTTAAAGCAAAAAAGAGTGACTGTAAAATTAGCCAAGCAACTACTACTACTACTACTTTGCATATATTCATTTCATGTAATAAATAGGGGCTGTATTATTATGCTTATACACTCCTCTTGTATATGCAGTTATTTGCCACATTTTGGTCAATGTCGAATCACATGTATGATAGTGGTATAACAATACTTGATAACCATAATACACAACTATGTTATTGGTTTATATATTTACTATTCTGTACTTTTTATTGTTATTTAGGCTATACCATATAGCTTAAGGTGTGTAGTATGCTATAACATGTAGGTTTGTGTAAGTAAACTTTGTGATGTTCTCACAATTGCAATATCGCCCAGCGACACATTCCTCATCCCTGTCATTAAGTGATGTTTGACTGTATTCAGTCATTTCTGACTTGTACTGTTACTCTTAAAGTTTTACTTCAGTCATCACAGTATGTTTTACACTCTCCTAAGGTTAATTTGGAGCAGCAACTATGGTCCCATATTGTTTTAGATTTAGTTTTTTTACCAGCTGAAACGGAGCTGAGTCTCGGTCACTAAAATGCTATGCATCTCTGTTACCTCTCGCCACATCTGAGGTATCAGTGCCCAGTCCTCACCATTGACCCTGTGGATGGTCCAGTTAGTGACAGAGTGATCCAGCAGCTCGAATGAGAAGGGTTCAGCGTGAGGGGGCATGTCCAGATCCAGGGCGCTCAGGAACAGGCCCGAGCGTTCCTTGTGGCCAACGCACACGTCCTTCCTTGTTGGGGGAACCAGCTGGGGGGGGAAGTCGTTGGTCTGCCTCAGCTTTATCTCTATGGTGGCCGTGGTGGATGAGCCACCCCCATCTGCAATAAATATAATGATCAGCTGCGTCAGTCAGAAGCCACCATTAGCTAAACAGCCAAGGAACACGAAAGCATTCCACAGAGGATACTCAGAAAACTGCAAGTCTTCTTGGCCACAGAGAGGAGCCTTTTCAGCAACAGACTGAGACACACTATATAAGGTTATTCCTAACTTTGGCTGTTAGACTGTAGAACGACTCTGTGACTGGGGGGACAATCAACCACCTGAACGGATCAGAACCGCTTAGGCCCATGCACAGAACATTCACTTGCTCACTCACTGTACAACCCACTGTGCAATACTATTCATTTATGTACTACTGCAATACTTTCCCTGATATTCTTTGAAGTGTTACTGTTTATTGTAATTTAATAATGTCTGAATGTCTTTTTACTGTGTAAATGTGTCTACAGTGCTATACTGTAAACCTCTTGTCAGCTTGGTCTGTGCACTAATCCACCCCACCATTAAGGTACAGCCGGACTGCACGGTGGGGCAGCAGGATGGCCACATCTCCTTAAGTCAGTGTTTCCAACCTTTTTTCTACCACGACACACTTTCCATAAGGTAATCATCCCAGGGTGCACCACTGATTAACACATACTACTAATTGACTCTTAACAATAACACGTATCACATTGCTCTTAACCTTTTGGTTTAGGATCAAGTACGTTTTCTGAAATTATCCTTTTTAAAAATGTGTCCATTATCTTGTCTTTTTGCCATTGGATAGTTTGCAAATTGTCGAACTTATGTATATGGACTGATGTCAGTTTTAAAATGGCCTTTTTCTTGACCGTAGTTGATTATGTGACTAGTGTGCTTACAGCCTACTGGACAATCAAATGAATAAAAAGTCATTCATACACAAAGCTTCTTTTCATGTGTGTACGTGTGTGTGTTTGTGTGTGTATAACTAGAGTCCCACACCTGTGTCCGAGACCTTGATGACGGCATGATAGATGCCGTGTTTGACGCTGGCAGAGCGTGGGTCGAAGGTCTTTCTGGCCACGATCTCTCCACTCACTGGATCTATTCTGAGCCACTTCTCAGGATCATATTCCATGTAAAACCTTTGAAGGACATTAAAACACAGAATCACGGCACTGACAGTTTTGCAGACAGCGCCCTGTAAGGTTTGCTGTTGGGGACCAAAAGCTCACCTGACCCTGTCGCCCTCTGGGTCGTAAGCCTTGGCGACGGTCAGCACCGTGCCGGCCACGACGGACTCCGGCACCTCCACCCAGATGGGGTTTTCAATGAAGTAGGGGGCCTCGTTCTCGTTGAGCACGGTGATGGTCACCGTGGCGCTGCTCACGGGCAGCATAGGGGCTTTGTGGCTGAGTGGGGCTTCGTTCTGGGCCGTCAGAACCAGCCGATGCTGCTTGGTTACCTCATAGTCCAGCGGCTGGGTGTAGAGCAGAGACAGTGGGTGTCCTGAGAGATCCTACTCAGAATCCAACATGGTGGGGCCTCCCGATGGCATGCGAGTCTGCTGTGGTATAGCCTGCCTGCAGCTGGACTCACTGTCTTTGGTCATATTTCCAAAACAGCTGCAACACTTTAATGAAAGGTACCACCAAACTAAATAATTTATCACAGCATAATGGTGTCCCACCCTCCATCCATCCATCCATCTATCCATCCATCATTCAGCTGCTAACCCTGGTCAGGGTCTTTTTGGGGCCTGGAGTCCATCTCAGGCAGCACAGGGCACAAGGCCGGGGTACAAACCTGTTTATGTGCCCTGAGATGGACATGTGACGACAGAAATTAGAAAATATTGCACGTAGTATAAGTTCAGGAATAATTTTGAGCTATATTGTGGAGGGTTTCTATTGAATGTCATCAAGGGTTTTCCTCTTTCACTCTTGGTCATTGGGGAACGGGCTCAGGAGCAAAAAGAGCAGCCTGCTACTGAGGTATATTTTCCAGGCTGACAGGTTATATCATCGGATTATTAACTCTCAATCTGCTTTTCAGGCTCATTCGTTAGACGACCATAATGATGTCAGCAGGTGGTTCAAGAGCAACGCAAGCCGCTGGAGACACAGAAGACTAATTTACCAGACAAAGAAGCAATGCGCATAAGTGTCACATACAATTTTTCCTACTTCAGTAAATGGCTTACCTGCACCACGTACAAAATGCCCTCATTGGTTTCCGGGTCCGTGTGGACAGCAAAGTGACTAGAGGGGTCCCCTTTAATGAAGGAGTACACAGTTTTCCAGTTGGGCGTGCCTGGCTCGTCATTGTCCTTGGCGAGGACTCTGCCTATCTCATACATGCCTCTGTTCTCTGGGACTGTCAAAGCATACTGTGGGCAACAGAAAGGGAGATTTGCTTCTCAGCTGTTTTTAAGTGGTCCAAATGCATCGAGAGGAGCTGCTGTAATGGGTTTGTTCCTTGTTTACTTCAAAACAAGACATAAAAAACATTTTATATCAAAAAGATAACACAGAAACTTCACACTGAAGTCATAATTAGAAAATGGTCTTTTCATGTTTGCTCTTGCAAAAGCAGAAATTTATGGTCCAGCTGTAACCTTTTGATATTAAATAATCGTAAATTAAACACAAACACTCCATTTAGGTTTTGATAGCTGCAATTATACTGATGAATCCCGAGGCACTGTAAAGCTAGGAGTGAATGATAGTGTGGTATTGTTTAAGAAGAAATGCTTACATGGTTCCTAGATCTGAAAACACTACACCGTCATCATATACACATACCTGGTCCACGGTGAATTGCGGGGCGTTGTTGTTGATGTCAGTGATGTATATGGTAGCGTAGGCGAAATCCGACAGCCCCTCTCCAGACATGTCGGAAACCTGTAGCTTCAGCTTGAAGAACTTCACAACCTGCAGTGCAGAAGGTGGACAGCACCAACATACCATGAAGCTGGGATATGGAGGAATGTTGCTGCGACATTGCAACACCATTACATGACATTTAGCTGAAGTTTTAGTCCAAAGCAATGTACCAGTGTGGTCAGAACACCAAGCCAGCTGCGGTTAGGGGCCTTGCTCAAAGACCCAACAGTGTTCAAGTTCAAGTACAGTTTATTTCTATAGCACATTTCAGACAACCAAGGTTGACACAAAGTGCTGTACAAATCATAAAAGCAAAGAGGACAAATACATACAACATCATGATACTAGATAGCTCCTATATTGAATTAAAAGCTAATAAATAAAAATGGCTTTTAACCAAGTTTTAAACATGGACAGTGTTGTTGCCTGCTGAAAATGCAGGGGCAAGTCGTTCTACAATATTGAGCCTGCACCTGCGAACGTACAATTCCCCCTAAGCTTCAGTCTTATTTTTTTCAATCTAAACAGTGATATGATTACTCTGTCGGTCACACCTTTCAAACCCACAACCTTCCAGACATGGGCACTGATCTGTGACCTAACTAGCCATATACACAGTGTATGAAGAGAGAAATAGTAAGACTCCCTCCCACGTGTGCCATTGCAGCACAGGCATTCACTCCTGGTGACCCAGAGAGATGCCCACTCACCGCCAGATCCAGGCCCACGTCTCTGATGTATATCGTCCCTGTCACGTTGTTGATGCCAAACATGGTTTTGTTGATGCTGAAAGGTGGGAAGCTCTCCTGCATGATGATGGAGTACCTCAGAGCTGCGTTCTCCGTTTCAGGGTCATCTGCGTCCGTCGCTGACACATTGATGACCGCGGTTCCTGTCCGGATCACATCGGCATGCTGTCAATCACAGTCCAACTCATGCATGTGACTGCAGACTTGGTGCGTCTATAAATCACCATCGGCCCACATGACCACAGGGGTTGACCTAACACAAGGACACAAGGACACTTGACAGGTTGTGCCCCAGTCATGTCTGTGACAGTGTGCCAGAATATTCATGACTGGCAGGGTTTCTGAGAGGCTGGTATAGTCCTGGAAGCCACGGCATGCCCACCTGGCAAGGAGAACTCGGGCACGTAGCCGACAAACTCAGACTGCGTGAAATTCGGTTTGTTGTCATTCTGATCCATCACGATGATCTCTATGGTGGACGGATTCTCGATCCGCTCCCCACTGGGTGACAGGGCAAAGGCCTTAAGCTAGGGGAACACAGAATTCCGGAAAATTTGCACTTATTTATAACTGACGATTAAATTTAGATTACCCATAACTCCATATTCATATTTATATTTAAATATACTTTTCATGCTTATATTTATTTTACCCATGTGTTGTCCCGTGTCTTGATATTACAGCTTTTATCTATTGCTTTGGAGCATTTCTCAATTGACAATTAACATTTGCAAAACAACAAGTGTAATCCCCACACCGTAATGTCACTTCTGCACAGCAGAACATCATTTCTCAATCAGCCCCAGCATGTTCTTGGACTGTGGGGGGGGTACTGAAGTACCTAGAGGAAACCCCACAATGACACAGGGAGAACATGCAAACTCTATACACATGGATTGCAGGTCTCAGAGGTGTGCGGTAACAATGCCAACCATGCTGCCCCAAATTCAAAAATATATTCTATAAACTGCAATGATATGCCATTGTTCCCACAGTACATGATTTTGTTGTCCTTGTATTGCCATTTTGCTGTTTTTGTGTTATACTGTGCTGTGTGACATTTTTTGTTTGCTATTGTACTATTGTGTCTTGAGATCTAAAGAATGTCTTTCTCTTGCCAGCATGTGAGTGCTTTCTCTTGTCAGTGAATATTACAAACTGTAATGTAGAGTCTTGCAGTGTTGAAACTGGTGTCTTTGACATGAATAACAATGATTTTGCTAAAGATAAATGATCAGCCAGTGACAGTGAGGAAGTGGGAACTGACTATCATTCAGCACTGTGGAGCTCAGGAGCGTACAGTACTTACACTGACATACTGACTCACGTGGTTAAATATATCATATAATGCTGATTGTACTTTTCATTTTGGTGACACTGACTAATTCATTGGGACGAATTATTTGCTTTTGAGACATGAGTTAATTGTCTTGGGTAAGTTACAGGCTTTTGCAGCTACACCATAGTGTGCATGAACTGATTTAAGAAATGTTCTCATAGTCTTGAGAATGTTAAGCATGTTTCATGAAATGTGCCAAAGCAATCAAGAAAAACTGTAGTACAAATGACAATAAACCTTTTGAATCTTTTTTGAATCTTGAATCTTTTGAATTAGATAAACCGGACAGACTTACATTGAAACGGCTGTACTTCTCTCTGTCCAGCTGCTTCTTACTCCTGATCCATCCAGTGGTATCCTCGATTTCAAAGAAGTCTTTGGGGTCCTGATCTACCCCCGGACCTTCAAGCTTATATATGACCTTGCCGGTGTAAATCTTGTCTGATTTGATCTAAGGGCATGAGTACAGAGAGCCATTTGTATTGGTCGGCAACAGGGGAGAAGCCAGGAAAGAGTAACATAACGATGTGTATATCACTTTACATATATATATATATATATATATATATATATATATATATATATATGCACAGAAAGATTT
>JAAGVU020000008.1:16886363-16902540 GCA_011763525.2 Mormyrus iriodes
CTTGGAGGAGCAACTTGACTGGCAACCAGCAGCTGCTGGGTCCGCCTGGCAAGCCAACAAAGCCACTTTGTACCAGCTCACAGGCTACCCTGGCCAATTAGTCCCTCCCTTGGCCGTTAGTGGAATGTGGCTTATTTATTCTGTTCTGCTCCAGTTGGTGAATACCTCTTCATTTCATGCCCCATGTCACCTGACCCCACCAGCTAAGCAGAAGGCCTAAGTAACATAGCTAAGGCAACTTCATGTTCAGCAGATACGACTACCAGGAATATTATGTGTATTTGAGGACAGAGCAGTGAAGGTACCTGAACTATTTTCTCTGGGACTTGCTTGCTATTCTCTGAGATTCGAATGGGAGGGATGATCCAGTCCCTCTTCATCCTGACGTGACCTGCACTTCCCGCTGCGTACCCCCTCCAGGGGTACAGGACGTCAGCCTTTTTCTGGTCCACATGGGCAGCTCTACATGCCTGAAAGATGCACATATGACATGGTCACACCGGTCGGTGCATTCCTAACAGCCCTCAGCAGATGCCTTTGATGAAAGAAGACAATCAGCAAATGATGCAATGCCGTGCACATATCCTTGCGTTAGGGTTCCAAGTCACGATCACAGCATTCATCTCCATAAGAAGAATGTGGTTTGCGCCGTATCTTAAATCATTCATTCCCCATCTCCATCTGCAGTCAGAGCACACACACAATATCAGCTTAAGTCAGACTTCCCCATTGTATGAAAGCTTTTGACTTTTAAGGCCAACAGAATTTGCCCGTAAACCTCCGATGATAATAGAATTGTGACAGAGGCTAATTTTAGCCGCAAGTTCTTGAGTGTCTAATGGCTGAAGTGAGCTTGGGGGCTGCAGGCACGCTTCTCCCATTCATCCTTGAGGATCAGTGACCTTTGGCTCCATCCCTAATGTGGCATCTGCATGCCAGTCTGGGCATTTTGAGCAGCAGGGTGGGTGGAAAGCCCAGGGGTTCAAGTTTCACTCATGCATACATACACACTTACTCATATGCAACACCCCCGAGCAGCTGCCTGACCCCGGAACGGGGCCCGAATTACCCCCAACCAGACGCCAGTGCGAGGATGCAAACAGGTCCCTGCGTACCTGACCTAGCCCTTGGGATTTGCTGATGCTGCAGCATTCCTGCAGGCTTCAACGCCCACACCTCCCCGCATGACCCAGAGATCCAGCTTTCATCTCCATGATTAAAATATGCATCGACTTCGCTCACAGCCTCAGATCCTGACTCAAAGCAGAGCCGCCGGTTGGCCAACTCAGCCTGTCAAAAACAGTCGGAAATTCAGCTAGAACAAGGAATAACGCAGAGGAGATGATCAGTTTAAAAAGATATGCTTTATTGAGGATGGGGAAAAGTCCAGAATCAGAGACAATCCCAGAACATGTAGCTGTAAAGAACAGGGGGCTCATCCAGGATTTAAACCGAGGACATTTCACACCTGAAGCGTGAATCATACCTCAAGACCAATTAGCCACTGGGAAAGAATATGTGCAGCCAGAAAGTAACACAGACCTGCATGTCAAGAAAGGCAACTAGGTTATTAGTGCATATATTAAAATACATATCTGATAAATAACAGAGAGTATATTTATTCAATTATTATATTCATATTAATTCATAATAAATTAGATTTGAGGGATAAGGACCAGGCCAGGGCCCCCACTAGTGTGGAATGTGTGTCAGGACTGGGTGTGCAGGCCACCTGGAGGAGGCCACAGGGCGGGAATCACACCATCACTGTCCGGCATGCTCGGAGGGGTCACGAGTGGCGGCTGGCACGTGTAGGGGGAGTTAGTGGGCTAATCTTAGACACGAGCGGGCACCCTGGTCCTCCTTGCTAGTAATATACCCATGGTCTGCTTTATTGTGTTTTTACGATTAAATAAACGATGTAATAAAGGATTGCCACACACTCTTGTCAAGTGCCTTGGGGCAGCTCTGTTGTGAAAGGTGCTCCATAAAAATAAATTGAATTGAAAATGAGCTAAATTAAAAAAAAACTGAACAAGAGGGAGGATAATTTCAGGCGGGCTGGGGCTGTATCACTGGGGGGGGTGGGTTACTAATTAGGGGGAGCCTGACAGTTGGAGCCGTGACCCCACACCTGTCCGCGGCCTCTGTGACACTTCATGGGATATTTCTCAGGCTGTTTCACACGCCGCCTGTGACCTTTCGCAGGAGGCTGTGTTTGGAC
The DNA here is from genome assembly GCA_011763525.2 of Mormyrus iriodes. Classification (NCBI taxonomy): domain Eukaryota; kingdom Metazoa; phylum Chordata; class Actinopteri; order Osteoglossiformes; family Mormyridae; genus Mormyrus; species Mormyrus iriodes. The sequence goes on from JAAGVU020000008.1 coordinate 16,888,588, forward strand.
AGTTGTAAACTCATGGGGGGGGGGGACTGACTTCTAAGACCATGACAGAACAGAACGAAAGATGTGGGGCTGGGTTTCAGTGCTTTAACATCCATTCACAACTGAAAACACCTTTTTTGGAAGTTTTATCTGACCCCATGACCTCAACCAGGTTAACTGGTTAGAATGATGAGTGGATGGATGCAGGCCTGACGTGCATAATCCCTGGGCCTGGGACAAAATTCCTTAATCGGGTCATCATAATGTGCAACCCTCCTGCCCCCCAAGACCTGTTCAAAGACAACTGCCCCAGTTGTGCCCCCAAGATGGTAGACTGGATGGATGGATGAATGGATGGAATTGTATCTGTTGACCATCTGAGGCTTCAAGAAAAGGACACACAGCCTGCAGACTTTCTTTTCAGTCTGAAGTGTGCTGCGGAGTCTCTCCCTGCTGCCCCTACCTCAGCCTGCCTCCTGGCAATTTGTGACAGATTTTACACTTTGCTCCACCTGTTGACCTCAGTTCCCCCGGGGGCGCAGTGGAGTGAGGACCCACAACGGGACGTTTTACTGAGGGCAGGGAAAGTGCTTATTTACAGGGGTGTTAAAAACAGAGTCACATCGCCTTACCTGCATCCCACTCAGAACGGTAACTGTGGACGCCCACAGCAGATTATAGCATCCTGGGTTACACGACTCCCTCCTCTGGGTGCTGGTTCTGAATAAAGCCTCAGTAACACCCCCAGCCTTTGGCCCAGTCACACATTCCTCACACTTGTGAAAGAAAGCCATTTGAGCAAAACCAATCCTGCCTGGTGTCCTCCAAGATAAACACTGATCTGGGAACAGCAATATAATTTGGAAATGCTTACCAGGGATAAAAGAAAATGTGTATGTCAGACCCAGAGATTCATTCCAGTCAATATAGAAACCAATACAGACCAATAATGAAATATCTTGTAGACACCAATTCACTATCACTCCCCACAAGGCAATTCTGAAAAGCAACCCGTTTTGTCCTGAGTCTGTGGCCTCAATGAGCGCATTAATTACATGCTATTAAATCACATAGGGAACCACAAGCCTGTGTGCATGGGTGGGTGGATGATGGATGGAAGGAAGGAAAGATGGATGCAACAACGGATTAACTTCTCTGGGGGCCCTAGGTTGACCTGGGTGGGGGGCCCCCAAGTGGACTACTTGAGCTATATTTTTTGGTGCTGAAAGAGAAACGAGCAGGAATTAAAAATGATGGAACATGAATAATATTCTAATTAAAGGGTGGAGTGCAAGTGGTAAAAGTTACGGATCAGGGTGGGGGCAGGAGTGCTGTTGGTAAAATTGACCAATCAGGCAGACAAATTCCAACAGAAATTTGTTTTGCTATGATATAATATTTTAGCCAAAATTGTCATACAAATAGTTTGGAGTGGACAGTTAATCTATGTGTTTTGTTACTAAAAAATATATATATATTTCGAGATCAGCAGGGGGCCCCTAGAGTGTGGGGCCCAGAGTTGCCGCCCTAAATTCTGCCCCTTGATGGACGGATGGGATACACTAACGATTCCTTCTGATGAGTCCCTGGATGGTATCACCTCCCCCACACCCTCTCTTGCCAGCATCAGGCTTTGGCATCTAAACGGGGGGAGAAGGGGGGTCATGATCTATCCTGCCATCATCATTCCTTCCACATTCCTTAAAGACTCTGCAAAGCGGTAAGATCTGGGCTGCAGGATTTCCACAAAAACATCTTGCGAGAATGTTGGTCCAGGGGTTGAACTTAAGAATTTTTGCTGCTAGCCAACTGGGCTACTTCAATAAAAAATGTTGTCTGGAATGCAATTTTCTTAATTTTTTTAGTTTTTCATCTAAATGACTTTCTTCAGGTGAGGGAGTAAGCTTATTTTCCAGTCCTGTGCGGGACTCTGCTGAGATTGAATGGACACCAGAAAATTTGCTAACAATTGGTCAAATAAGCACAAAGATGTCACAGTGCCTGTTTTGGGAGTGTCTGTGTGTGTCTGAGAAAAAAGATCGGGGAATTAAAGGATGTGGAGCACAGGGCCGAATACCCAGCATTTCGGTGTGGGAGATGTCGCCAGTAGGCCGCCATGATAAAGAGGTGATTTCGACCAATGTCTCCACCCTTCCCCGCCTGGTGAAGCCAAAGGTTCCTGTCCGACATCCACTGCCTTCTCCTCATTCACCCTCTCGAGCTAAATCATGGGATAAGAGCTCTGGCCCCCCGCTTTGAGTCTGGAAACGTAGAACTACTTCAGTTTAGAGTGCAGAACACAGCAGAACACAGCACAGCCCCCCACCAGGCAGCCCAAACTTAGCGTCCATGTGCTAACAGACTCCATTCCATCACCTGCACCAATGCAAAATCAGAATAATGATCTGAAATATGGGCCCCCAACTACTAATTTAGATGCAACCTGCGGGTTTTTATTCAATCAGCCTTGGTAACAGACATTTATTTTCTCCTGGATTCAATGGCAGCTTTGAGGGGACAATTGTGGAAAAAATTGCACGCGGCCTAGCCATTGAGCGATGAAAGGCCCAAGGTCAGCGATTACGATGTAGACCTGTGGGATGAAAGCATTCCAACCCGAAACGCAGGCTTTAACAGCTCTCTTGGACAGAATGGATGAAAACAGAATTCTGCTTACAGAAAGTAGCAGGCCAGAAGGGACATTTACAGAAACAGATAAAATATAGGGGCACTTTTAAAATGACGGAAGAAGAGGACAATATGGAGAAAAATAGATAGGCATTAATTGTGGACGGCACAGCTGAGCTACTTAAAACAGGCCAAGGCTCTCTCAGGACCCCAAAAGCCCAGAGGAAGGGAAAATTCATGTGAATAGGGTATGCCCTGTCTAGACTGAGTGATCGTTTCCAACAGGCGATCTTTCACTGTGGTCACTGTGCACAGAGTGGTCCTTACAGCTGCATTTATCCCCGATTTTATGGTTTGGGAGCAACGGACTCCTTGCTCACCCTGTTGGGATTAGAAACCGGACAAACAACACATGTACTGAGGCGTCATTGTGGGAACAGCTGCCTGCCATCAGCCCTGCACTGGCCATCAAACAGCCCACGCTGGAAATGCACAGGCTACCCGTAACGCATATGTTCTTGGGTCTCCTATGACTTTCTTTTGGTATGGGTTATGGGTTTCTTGCAAAGTCCTGTCACCCATCCACTGATCATGAAAATTCCTCAAAGGGGCATCTCCAATCACTTAAGAGAGCACAGCTACAAGTCAGTGTTTTACTCCAGTCAAAACCAGGCTGTTACTTTGAAAGCCTCGCCTTTCACCCACTAATGTAAAACCTCCCTGATCCAACTGATTTAGCACCCTTATAGGTGTAGATGTGTCAGCTTGATATGATATAACCATTCAGTGAGCAATGTCTGATGTCTGTGTATACATATGACATCATAACAATATGACATTATACCAATATGACATCACATTCCTATCCACAATCCACACAACATGTCTGGGGCCTCTATGATCCCTTAGCAATTCCAGTTCCCAGAGAAGATTACTGAATTATGATTACTATTTCATGAGAGTGTCCGCCTCTATCTAGCCCACGATTCTAAAGAAATCACAGATGTGGAAGATGTTCTGTCGCAACACCATCCGTTATAAGACTAACAGCTTGAGTCAGATCGACGCTCCACACAAGATGGGCCCTGGTGCCGTTTTGTTAAGCGTGACTATTTGTCCTGTAGGTTTCTCACAAACGTTGGCGTCCATCATGATTTTCCCCTGGTTCATTCTGTCATCATGTACCCTTCCAGTGGGTCTTTTCATTAAAGGCAACTGAAGGCCACATATTTCAGCACAGTCTGTGCAGCATTAGTGTCATAAACAGATGAGAGTAATTGATTAGATTTGCAATTACCTTTGAATGTTTCTGTTTTCATAATCAACACTGATAGAAAGTTTTATAATGGTGTTGATGACATGCTGTTGTGTTTGTCTTCCACCCAATTATACAACAAATTCCAACATAAGCTTTATATGGGGTTTGACTAATTAATCAAGAATATTCATTACTGTATATTCGTTAATAATTAGCCAGTGTTTAGACTGGGTATTTCCATTGTTTACCCAGCATGGAATATGCATAGCAGCTGGAAAAGGCCTTTTCATTCTTCTCAGGGACACCAAATGTCGATTTGGCTCGGCAGGGCCTGTTTAGGAGGCTATTTGGGGTGTCTGCTCTACCCAGCACACACCAAACAACCACAGCGTCTCTTCTAAACTTTGCTTCGGAACGGACTGGATGCAAATCAAAGCCTTTCCCACTTTCCAACAGCAATTTAATTAGCTGCTAGTAGCCTCACTACATTCCCGAGGCCATCGCCCTAACACCATATTCAAACTTCCGAAGACTTTTTTCATAATTGCTTATGTGGAACTGCTAGCAAGATACAAAAAAAATTAAGTAAAAAAAATCAGAACACTTAAAAAGGCTTTGCTGGGAGTTTTTTAAGTGACTGTTAATTATATTAATTAAATATTTCCCCCTACATTCCTATGAGAAGGTACATCCCAATTTGGAGAAGGTAAATCCTAATATTGGGAAAGCCCCCCCGCACCAGAAAGCTGGTGTTGCTGGCCCAGCGATACTCTCTTACCTGGATTGTGACAGCCACCAGCACACAGAGCCCCAGCGACGCCTGGAGGGCCATCTTCCTCTCCCTCACACTGCTGACACGTCCAGAGTAGTGGAGATCACCAGCCTGGTGGAGGAGTGTGGGGGATTCCTGGCAGGACAGAGGGACGGAGCAGAGCATGTGAATCGCTTGCTCTCGGCCTCGCTCAGCAGCGCGTTCTCTCTCTCCTGCTGGACTGAGCGAGGGGCAGATGAGTGACAGCACATGTGTGCTGGACCATGTGGGGCTGAAACCCTAGCCTGACGTTCACACACTAGCTCAGGGCTGGGAGTGGGGTGGGGGGGGGGCAAGACCAAGTCCAGGGAGAGACACGGACCAGCTCTTTCCAGCATCAGAGTGCCCCACTGGTCCTACTGAATCCCACCCCCTCCGAAAGCTACACTTGGACAGTATCCACCCCGATAAAGATGCCATTCAGGATGCTCACCACGTCAAGCTCGACTATGGAATCCCCGCTTCCGAAAAAAAAAGAAGACAGCTATCATTTTTGGGCTTTTTGAAGCAATACCTCACTACACTGCTTTACTTCTCTCCTCCTCCTTTGAACCCCCTATTGGACATCACGCCAATGTTAGTACGGCATTCAGAGGTTGGCATGTGCTCAGAAAACTTCTGCTGGCAAATGGGACCTCACCGGCTTTGGCACTCCCAGAACCGTCCACTGGGGGCCATCAGCAGAGGTCAAAGGTCAAACCAGATTACTCTACAGCTAGCCCCTCAGCAACAACACATAAGACGAGGGGAGGCAGTTAATGCGGGGGCCTGTGACCTAGTCATCACGCTGGCGAGGGCTGGATTATGTCTGTGAAATGCCAAGCCCTCTTGGATAACGTCTTAACAGCTGTAATATTAGATTTCTGCCAAAGCTTGCTTTTCAAGAGCTACACCATTTTCGCTTTTGAATTTTAATTCACGTTGCTACGGCATTGTGACCAGAGATACACTGGGAAGCTGGCATCAAGACCCCATCGGTGGAGCGGGTGGCACCTGTCCGTCTGACATGGCGGGCCAGCTGGCACAAGTAACCCCCTCCACCATCTAACGCCTAAAAGCGGCACCACACCCTGCTCAGTATTGCCAGCCTCCACATTCCACAGTGATAGGAAAAGCAGGGTGGCTTGTGCAAGGGGGTGGGGCGCATACCCTTTAAGATGGGGACGTGACTGCCCACTACTGGCGGCTGCCAGTTTAGCTGAATCTCAGTTCCCAAGAGTAAACATTGCAAATTTATAACATTTATTAAATATTACTGATGAATATGTGTCCTGCAAGTATACACACTCAGTACAAATACTCAGGGGCCAGTTTATTACATACACATTAATGTAGTCTTCTCCTCCAAACAGAGAATCATGTGGCTGCAACTGAATACATGCAGCAGGCAGACTGGGTCAAGAGGTTCACTTACTGTTTGGCTGATCGTTAGAAAGGCTAGGATACGTGATCTAAGCAGTCTTGAATGTGGTGTGATTGTTGCCAGACGTGGTGGTTCCAGCATCTCATAAACAGCCACCCTTCTGGCATTTAGACAAACTACAGCGTCTAGAGTTTACAGAGAATACTGCAATGAACAAAACATCTAGCCAGGGGTAGTTCTGTTTGTCCGAAAACTCCTTCTTAATGACAGAGGTCAGAGGAGAATGGTAAAATTCGTTAAAGCTAACTGGAAGGCCACAAGTGCAGAAATAACAGCTCAGCACAACAGTAGAATGGCATTTCTCCCAAACGCAGAACTTGTGTGAAGTGTGTAAGAAAACGACTCTGTCTGGTTACCCACTGAGTGTTATAGATATGAACATGCTAGACAGCACTTAGCTATTTTAAATTTTATATCATATAAATGAGTGACTGGACCAGCAATATAATGTAGATTAAGGGGCCATATTGGACACCGTAAAGTAGCCATAGTAAGACTATATACTTATAAAAACAGCCTGACTGACGGCAGAGTGTTCATTCCCTGGACTGATCACCACTCCTCTGCCCCTTGCTGCTGTGCCTGCTGCCAGCATGCCTAGCGCCCCCCGGAGGTGCTAATAGGAAGAACAGCCTGGTCACAGATGGGTGCCTATTGCATCAGCTCCCTTTCTCATTATGACCACACCGGGGTGATGATTTCCAGGCTGTCGGAACCCTCTTTGCTATTGCAGTGCCAGGAGGCCCAAACCCGTATCTGCAGAGAAAAATGATTCCAAAGCTGCTGAGAGGTATTTACAGGACAGCAGATACTCGCTGGTATCTGTGTCTTGCTGACTGTATAGCAGCAAGGTGCATGTATCCAGCCTAAATCCCCTGGTAGCAATGAAATGCAAGACAATTTCCAATGCACTCATATATATATATATATATATATATATATATATATATATATATATATATATATAATAAAACACCTGAACATTTGCTCAAAAAAGAAAAAACAAATGAGGGTTTTGCATTCCAGAAAACGGAAACTTCAGTGAGTGCCACCAGGGGGCAGTAGAGCACCACCTTCAAATGCCTGTCCCATTGAGGGGGAGGGCATGCTGGGGGACCTATATTTACTTTATGGCAAATAGATTTATTGGTGCATTTTATTTCAGGGGATGTTTTTTTTGTCTTTTACATCTAAATAGAATAATTTTGGCTTTCCTGAAAATGCAGAGCACTCGCTTTCATAAAAGCATAAACAGAAAGTTTAATGTTGTAGAAATGCACACCTCAGGCATGTAAATAAAGCTTTGTGTGCACACAAGCCTAAAACACACCTTGTTCTGGGGAGACATCAGTTCTAAATTGATACATACAAAAATCTGTACAGGATATTTAAAATCTGTTCTGGGAGTGTTTTTCCATCAAGTCCTCTTAACTATATCAGTAAGACAGCTAAACCAAACCTGTCAGTGAGAATTGTGGTGCCACAACACAAACAAACATTCATCAAAATCTTCATGGTGTCACTTCCATTAAAACCCAGCTTTCCAGCCATGGACCACAGATCCATGTGGAGTGAACTGCCTTTGCAAATGGCACAGGGACTTTGGGGAAACCAGAGAAACGGTCTCTAATCTAAGTCGAAAAAACACAGGTGGTGTAGCATTAGTTAATTATGTGAAGCGTCTCTTTAAAAAGCCCTTCACTGGGATCAGTAGAAAAGGCTGCCTTGCTTCGACAGGAGTGTATTATTTCTGGTGTTCTGATCTACACCGGTATTGGAGCAAAACCGCAAGGATCACGGAACCCTCAGTACAGCAAAGACCCCCGAACGTGCTCTTCTTGAGAAAGTGCCACATGGCAGCTTGTGGCATTGACTCACCACTTTGACCTTGCACAGAGATAATGGGCGCTTCTCAACGAATCGATCCCTTCCGAATCTAGGGTGCTAAGAGTGCTGCTCCGCGTGCCCCCCCACACAAACCCCTGCAAAGAATGCCCCCCCCCCACTCCACCACAGTTGCTGTGGAGGGTGAAGGCAGATCGGAGACAGGCTGGCGTTTACAGGAGACAAGCACATGGAGTAGTTCACAGTCCTGCTGTCTGCAGCCCCAGCCATCAAAAATCACTGGGAGGGGTTTGGAGACACTCTATGGGGGAAAAAGAGGTGGTTAAAGCAAGAGCGTAATTCAATAAACACACAGGGTTTTAGTCCTGTGAGTGTGGAGTCTGCCTGTTCTCCCCATTTCCTGTGAGTTTCCTCTCCAGCTATTCCAGTTTGGTCCCAAAAGTCGTAAGATATAAAAACGGGTGTTTTCATATTGCACACTGTGTGAGAGCATGCATGCTCTGTGACGGACTGGCAGACCACTCAGGGTCTTCATGGGTCTCGTGTCTTAAGATTGTTTTATACTCCTGCACAGAATCAGGTAACCTGACCGCAGAACGTGCACCCCTCCAGAAATGTTAGCACAGGAGTCAGGCTACAGCAATGAGTACACAGCTACTGATGGTGTCGATTCTATACAGAAGGATAAATGTGCCTTTAGGCTGCCTGGGAGAGGCTCTGGGCCAACGCCACCTGACCCTGCACTGGATAACTGGTTAGAAGATGACTGGATGGATGGATGGATGGATGGATGGAAAACAAACTCAATTGGTAGTGAAAGTACTGTGAGCTTCACCACACCCCAGTCGCCACCATCCAATCAGAGCATTTCGGCAAAGTCTGGGCACCCTAGTGAACAAACCCCCGTTACACAGGAATGCAGGGAATGGTCTTGGCTTAATTCCAAGATCTCTATATCAAGGGTGGTGGTGAGGATGGAGTTAAATAAAAAAAAAAACATCTGAATTACTTAAATTATTTTTGGTGCAAAATGTAAATCAAATGATACAATCGGATAAAGGCAAATTCTCGATTTTTACAGCTGAATCCTCAAAAATGCAGCAATAAGCATTTATGATATGCTAATTTAGCTTTCATCAAAAAAAGACATGGATAAGGACGCCATGGGGGTCATGCCTCCACCTCCTCCTCTTCCTCCCTTTCCCTCATGGCAAGGAGGAAGCTACGCTGAGCATTTAGAGATGACAGCTGCCGGCACGGTGAGGCTAATCGGCACCATCGCCTGTCAGGGCGCAGCACGTCAGGAGCGGCACAGACCATGCCACTCACTCCACCGGCAATGTCAGCTTGTCAGCCCACATATGCTGGGCCATGGCAAGGGGGTGTGCGAGGGCAAACAGCCCACAACCTCTCTACAGGCCTGCCTGACCCATCCCTCGGGATTTCTTTGGGGGAGGTGGGAGAAGATACATTTTTTTTCTATCCCTATAAATACCCCAAGAGCAGGATGGGATAAAATTTTTTAAATTTCTCAATTCCAGTCCGGTCAATATATTGCATTTGCGTTCTCAAAAGATTAATTCTATCCAATAGCGGAAAAGTTAATATTCAAAAGAAGTAAAAATATTGTTGTTTAGAGCAGTTTATTCATAGTATGGCCTAACTGAGGCGGTAATGATGACCTGCTGTCATTCCCACACTGGGAGGGCATCAAGCTGTTTGTGAGTCAGGATAGCAATCACACCCGTGGCAGCATGGCTTGAGATCGCCCCCTGCAGGGCTGGATGCACACTGCACGCGCCTCAGGTGGCTGCCTCTGCATCACCAACAAATCTGCAGGGACGTTTCTTATTTTTACACAGTATTTTTGTCAGAGCAAAGCGAACAGGAAAATCATTAAACACATGCAGGGCTGGATAAAGGTGGACAGTGTGGGATAGTTCAATCTGACTTGCAGCTTAATGCAGTATTAGTCCAAGGTAGAGCGTGAGCAAATTCCGAAATTAAACAGAGAGAGGAAACTGTAGGCAAAGTAGAACAGAGCTCTGCCGACCTGCCAGCACTGCATCAATCGTACGACTTTCCTTAAGGTCTGTTATTTATGGTCTGTTTTCTTTACTGCCTGTCTCTCCTTATGCGCTGTGCCTCCCCGTGCAGCACTGGAAAACAGAAATGAAAAGCCAAGTCCTTTCCGATGAATAAAGAGGTGCTTTGTCCCTGCCCATCTTGTTCCTGACTGGCCTATTTGTTAGCGGGATGCTGCCCTTAGCGGCCTGGCAACAAGCGTCCAGGGCTAAAGATGACAAATGCCCCAGAGCCAGGTTCAGCGCACACAGGCGAACTGGCAGGGTGGAGCCCCCCAGATAATGTGACCGGGAGTGTCGTCTAGAACGATGTCACCATCGCTCTTCCTGTGTTTACCCACCCCATGTATTGCTTTTGTGATTGACAGGCCAGGCTAATTGTCACCATAAAACTGGACACTACAAGATGGTCCACTGATCCAAAACAGTGCACATGTGCAGAAGTCACCATGTAGAAATCACCCCCTCCCCCCCCAATAAATAAATATAGACAATTTTAAATGGGATCGCGAGGAATACACCCCCATCAAAGCTGAGGAGACAGCCAGGAGATTCTGGCCAAAGGCCACTTGACTGAACACCCAGTGCTGACTGTAACCCTCTGTAGCAGGGGGGTGCAGAGGCACAGATGTTTTCTGCCAGTGGGTGGAGGCGTTTACACAGGCAAGCGCGTGTATGTGTGTGTGTGTGTGTGTGTATGTGTGCGAGTGCACACAGGCAAGCGTGTGTGTTCTTTGTGTCTGACTGCTGGTAAAAAAAGAGGAAAACTACATCAAGTCAAATCAATTAGCAGTGGGGGCCGCTTTTGTGCCGTCACCCATCCTGTCATTACCGCTGATCACAGGCACTGGCACGGGGCCAAAAAGGCATTTTAATTGTTCCCCAACACTTATGAATGCAGTGGCATCACGGCGCTGGTGCTGATGGATGAGGCCGAGCGGGATGGCAGGATGTGCTGATGCTTCTCTCCCTACCCGGGCACAGCACTGTCAGTACAGCGGGAGCAGCGACACCTCGGAGGTGACGAGATCTTCTCATCTCCGCCGTCGGACCAATTCCAGGAATCTCAGGCAGGAAGCACATCAAAAGGAAGATGTCAAAACCATTTCCAAATAAACAAAAAAAAAAACCTTTAAGCCCTTGTAAATGATGAAAAAGGAGCAGGCAATATAGGGATTAAAGAAAGACTCAACTTGTAGGTTGGTGCTTCATGTTCCACAGAAGGGGGTTCAGCTTGAGAGACGTTCTTAACCTGAAACCGACCAATGCCTATCCAGCCAGGATAGGATTATCTTATGCAAATGAATAAAATCAGTTAAGACGCAAATGTGAAAATGTTCTCTCCTTTTGCATTCAACTCCTTCCTCCAATTGGGCAGGATGCTGGTCCAGATGAGGCAGGCCTAGATCCTGTGATAGCGCAGCAATCGTCCCCAAGCCAGTGTACAGCACTGCAGATTCTCACCCTCTCTCCCCCTCAGGTGCCCCCTTAATGCACAGATAAAATGGGTAGGCCTGAATAATTAATATTGCAGCCCATTAACGAGGCATTAGGATGCCTTTTACCTCTAGATAATTCTTTACTTTTAAATCCTGGGCCGGTGCCCTCTGTTGTGAAACACGGCCGGTCTTGTTTAAATGTCAGCTTGGTAATTAAATGTGGTGTGCGGATCCTGGCTGATGGACGAGTGGGCACCCGGGACGGCCGCAAGCCAAACGCTCACGCCCTGAGTGTGAACAGGGTCCCCATGCCCCCCCAGCGTCTGACATCCACGAGGAAAGGATTATGTGGCAGAGACACTCCATCTCATTCAGCCTTTCCTGAGTGCATTCATACCTGGGCTAAAGTCTCAATAAACAACTGCCAGTCAGCTTCCCTGCCCACCCCCACCCCCATATCGACCCTCAATAATGGGGGTTTTAGATTTTGACCCATCCCGACACATACACCTAGAGGACCCGTGTCGAGATACTGGAGGAGAGCCCATCTGTCCGATCCGGGCGCAAAAAATAATCAATATCCAGGATGGATGGTGAGGTGGGATGGGGGGGCGGCAGCAGATCAATGGGGAGACACAGCGCTACGCAACTGAGCAGAAAGAGCACGCGGCCTGTCCCTCCCCAGGGATCAGTGAGGCGAGGATGAAGGGCAGCGGATCGAGATTAAACACCACCGACACGCCTCACCGCCGGCATGCCAAGTCAAATACGACACGGGCCCGCTGATCTCAGGCCAGATTTGTGGCACACAGTTTTTTTTTAATCAATGAACAACAATCATTTCAAAGGGCAACCTAACCTATATTACAGTGAGATCAAACCTAATGCTCCAAATTACAGCAGGACACTAAAGTCCCAACTAGGAAATAATGATCTGTGTTTTAAAGCCCGTCGGGTATAAGAAAAGTTACCGGCTGAAAATGTTTTGTCTTTCAAAGTGCATTTCTGACAGTGGCCACTAGGTGCTCCCGGTCCCCCCCCGCCCGGCCTGCCTCAGCCGGACAGGACGCACAGGTACTTTACAGTATTTGTGGCTCTGATCATCCATCAGAGCGATCGATCACACTCCCAGCAGGTTTTATTAATGATCTTGTCAGCCGCACAGCTCCGGGGTGCCTGCACTTGTCCAGAATGATAGATCATTAGCCAGTCGGCCTGCTATTTATTCGCCCATGACCTTGTCTCTCTACATTGTTGAGAGTGTGGAGAGTTATGAGCACCGGGACATAATTTAATATTGATCTGCTCCTCCAAAGTTTTAAACCAGATCTTCAGTCCATTAAAGATAAAAGCTGCTGTTGCTGAACTCGCCTCATCCACAAACCGCACCCACACACACACCTACATGCATACACACACGTTCCTGTTGACTGAGCGGTGGGGGATTTGTGAACAGATTGATCTTCTTCTCTGGGCAACGGCAACCTCTGCACCCACCTCCAGCCACATTCCACCAGACCTCCAGATCGTCAGATTCAGCCTCGTCCATCAAAATCATCCAAGGAAACAAAAATCAAGAATGGTCCTGCGTGTGCGTCTGGACCTTCTGAGCAAATCCTTTTCTTGCTCTCTGTTTTTTTTTTTTTTAAAAAAAGGTAGCCTTGAAGAAATATATACCTGAGCACAGTGAAAACTCATTTCCTGTATTGACATCGACCATCCAAATTGTGCAATGGGTCTCGGGGCCAGACAAGGCAAATACAAACAGGAAGCCGGGGGTATTGATTAGGGACGGTGGCGATCTCTAGAAGGCTGCCCTTTTCACAAGCCCGCCTCACACGCCTGTGCCCAGAACCATGCATTTTAATTCAATTTACTCAAAAAATTTATTGTTTTTATGTCTTGCAGTAACTTCAAACAAAGGGACCTATTTAACCAAGCGCTCAGACTATTCAAAGACAAATCCGATATCAGCCTTGCGCTGAATCATTTATGATGAACCGCTTTCATGTGTGATGTGACTTGAAAACATAAAGACCGGGAGGGGAAAAAAATAAAAATACAGAAACACTGCAGGAAAAATTCACCTTGAGCCGAACAACACAATTAGAACACAAAACCTTGAACAATGCATCCAATTAGGGAGTTATCAATAGCAAACAGAGGGATGTGAAATTTAAAGGCATGAACAGTACAGTTATTAAACCGCTGCGGCTAATTTGAATTCACTGTCGTGAGACGGTGCACAAATTCCCATCTTCTCCCTCACAGCGTTCAACACTGCTGAAGAAAGATCCAAATACGCCCCCCCCCGACCCCCCAGGGGCCCAATAAGCTGCCTGATACAGACAGCCTCCACGTCCTCACTTCAGCGGGCAACAGGATTTGGGGGGGGGGGGGGGACAGGAGGAATGTCTGACTGAGACCTCATGCACTCCATCATCCGGGAGTGTCCCCACTGTTTCCCTCCCACCCCCGCCCCCCGC